>CM055081.1:5866382-5928181 GCA_029204045.2 Tillandsia leiboldiana
CTCTCTCTCTCTCTCTCTCTCTCTCTCTCTCTCTCTCCTCTCTCTCTCTCTCTCTCTCTCTCTCTCTCTCTCTCTCTCTCTCTCTCTCTCTCTCCTCTCTCTCTCTCTCTCTCTCTCTCTCTCTCTCTCTCTCTCTCTCTCTCTCTCTCTCTCTCCTCTCTCTCTCTCTCTCTCTCTCTCTCTCTCTCTCTCTCTCTCTCTCTCTCTCTCTCTCGTGCTCTTTTTCTCTTTGTATTTTGTTTTAAATATAAAAGTTTCTTACGTAAAAGTGCATGGCCACATATATAATATGGAAGGAGAGAGATGCACAATAAGGACTCCCTTTGTTTCTCTTAGTTAGTTAGTTAATTAACTTGTCAACGCAAAAGTAACTACGTATATATATTTATCATTCTAAGGCTCTTCAAAGGGCTTATTTTAGTGGTTTGATTCCCCGTATATGCATGGCTTTTACTAAAAGCTCAAACCCAAAATTCTAAACTTCTATCTCATACACTACAATAAAATTAGATTATAAAGACACATATTTGTGACATTTTTTTACAAGTGTCTTATTTATAGTCTATCTATATCCAAAATTAGATTATAGGGACACATTTTTGGAACACATTATAATAATGTGTCGCTATATACCTTAGCGACGGCACATATCGCGACACTAATAATAAGTGTTGGTATTTTTTTTCAGCAGTATTTTTTTTTAGTATTTAGTAACACTTAAAAGTGTCGCTATAACATAGTTTTATTATCAACCGTCCCTAGTGCAAGTGGCAAAGGGCTTGGTGGTTGATACTCGTGACCCGAGTTCGAAGCCGAGTTGCTTTACATTTCCAGCTAAGTTTATTTCAAAAATAAACGAAGCGACTAGCATACTACCTTTCTTTTTTTTAAAAAAACATAGTTTTGTTATAGTTATAGAGCAGAAGTTTTAATTTAAAGCACTTAATTTGCTTTAGAAACAATCAAAATATACTACAAAATATATATGTAGTGTCACTTGTTTGTAGACATACTATTATATTGTGTAAAATGCCGATTAAACATTAAAATTTCATCAACTTTCTGATCAATATGGTAAAATATCTATTGCGTTCTCCTATTTTCTATAGATAGTATAATTTTACGGTTATCGCAGGGATCACACATGCTTGGTTTCGTCCAACCATGTTACAATAAAGAAAGATGCAATGGAGGATGAACATCAAAGTGGTCCCCTTGGTTCCATACAAATGTTACATTCAACTAATAAATGGTAGAGAGAAATTTACAAAATCATTAGTATTTTTTATAGCATAACTCTTAGCATAAGCCTTAGTTTTTCGGAGTTCCGAGGATAAAAGTTCTCAGGCATTATTAACCACAAAACAACTTGCAAAAGTCTAAATCAGTCATTAGAGATCAAGGTTCTTTTCTCTATGAGAATAGAGGACAACCAAGTCTAAATGAAAGAGCGATGGTCATAGCGATACTCTTCGTGACCTACACAATAAAATGTAAATTGTCAGTACAAAATCATATGATATGTAGAATCCTTTGCTTTTATAACTGAGTTGATCAGAAATTGAACAAAAGTAACATCAAAACAATGGCAACATGACCATGGAAAGCATGCATCTTAAAATGAAGCCAAAAATGTCTCATAAATGGTACATATATAGTGCAAATGTAGCTTCTACATTTCAAAGAATCTCAGCATCAAACTGAAGAGAAGATTCTTAAACTATGTGAGATATATTAGAACAGATGATTTGAGACAACATTAAGAACTATTCCACTTTTTGTATCTCGAGCCGCATTCGAGTAGGTACATATCTAAAACACCTAAGTACCTAGCCTATCATAGGTATAGTCAACTTCAGCAATTATCATAAATCAAAAGTTAACTGGGGGGTCTAAATGAAAAGATATGCCCTACAAATGCAAGGTAAACTTTTCTTTGTAAATAGGGGAAAAGACAAGAAAAACTTTTGGATTTTTTTTTCCGTTCCGAGCTAGCGATTTACAGAAGGAAAATTTGTATGTATTGTGGGATCAGTTCACTCTAAATTTAATCATGTCTTACAGGATTTATGCAGCTTAAATGTATATGGATAATTTGAATATAGTGAGAGAGGATAATTAAGAAACCCTGTAACACTATGGACATTCACAGTTTTCATGTTATATTAATGTTCTAATGTTCCATTGTCTAATGTATATGAATACTCTACGACGGTGCGACAAAACTTCACCTAAGAAAACAGGGCAATTTCCCTCTTGATAATTAAGTACCAAACTACCAATGCATGAAATAATCACTTCTTTTCTTCTTCTTCTTCTTTTTCTTTTTCGACAGGCTTTCACAGTGAAGTTAATATTATTGCTCGACGTGGGCTTTTTCGGATGTATAGCTCTTGTCACCGTGCTATTTTTAAGGGGACGAAAGAGAGTTCAAATCCTGGGGTGGATCTGCGCCTCCTTTGCCACCGCCGTCTTCATAGCACCTCTGAGTATCATCGTAAGAACCTGCCGTTAGTCTAACATATTTATTTACTACAAGAGCAGCAATTTTAAAAAAAATGAACTATTTTTCACATCATACTTGGCTAGCCTTGAAATACGAAACCCCGAAAAGCTGGCAGGCCTTTTCAAAACAAGATTTTCATAAAATGGAGGGCCCAAGTTAAATTATCATCTAAGAATAACCAAACCGAAACAATTAATGAGGGAAATAATTAATATCTTCTTAACTAGCTAACTAAACACATGACAACATGGAAAACAGAAATAACTCTAGATTTAAGAAGATTGACAAATTAATATGCTATTGTGTTGCAGAGACAAGTGGTACGAACCAAAAGCGTCGAATTCATGCCGTTTTCCCTGTCTTTATTCCTCACTCTCAGTGCGGTCGCATGGTTCTGCTACGGCCTCCTACTGAAAGATAGCTACATCGCAGTAAGTTTCCATATATATTAGCAAAAAAAAAATGATACCATCATTAGATTATGCAGTTCTTATCTTGGCTTGTAGCTAACCAACATGATTCATATGTGATCGAATCAGCTTCCGAATGTGGTCGGTGTCATATTCGGTTTGGCCCAGATGATCCTATATTTCATCTACATGAATGTGAAGAAGGACACGCCTGTATCAGAAATTACCAACGAGGAGAAGAACCCCGCGGCAGTAACGAACCCAAATGGCGATATAGAGATGAACAAGGAGAGCAACGAAGTTACGACTCATCCGGAAGTCCAGAGTTCGATGTCCGTGGCCGGAAAGAACGAGGTGTAGAGTTACCCAACTAACCTCCTACTCCACCTCAAACTGACTGAAATTGCAGGATATTTAATCAGCATAAGTTTTTTTTCTTTTTTTTCTTTTTTTTCTTTTTTTTTTGTCTTTCTATGTTTCATGTAGTGCCTTCTAGTTGTTCTTGTATTATTGAAAAGTAGTGAAAATAAGTAACTCTGTAGAAGTCCTGCATGTTTAGAGCACAAATAAGTAATATAATTTGTTTCTGCGTAATATTTATTAGCAATTTAAATCAGAATTTTATACATTCGGAGATGCATGCGATATATGAAGAAAGATCGATATTCACATTTTCACACATAAGGATTTGTAACTCACATCTTAATCCAAACTGAAAAAAGGGATTTCGCATAAATTCTGATTCTGGCATTTCGATTTCGATTCCAGACTCACAGAAAACAAGGAACAAAACATCCTGCATTTGGATTTTGATTCCAAGTAATCAAAGACACTGATAGACGAAAACACGACTTAAATTTACTAGAAAGAGTTGCTGCTGCTCCTACTGTGAATCTCAATGCCATTTTACAAATGACGCGCTGATACTGATACCAAATGAATCTGGCAATTAAAAAAAAAAGCAAAACTAAACCCGAACAACAAGTAATTCGATAGAAGACGCAATGAAGTGCACATTATAAATGTTGTTTTGTCCTTGCCAACCTCTTTAAACTAAACAAACTACATTAATTAATCTTGTACAGATGAAATTAATCAGTAAACTTTGAACAAATTATGAGAATCCTAATTCGATTAAATTGTGACCCGCAATTTTTCTTCATAAGAATCATTCTATAGACCATCCGTGTTTTTCGCTTATGAAGTTTTAGTCGATTAAATTGAGAATTTTGTAAAATTAATTGACAATTCGGTATAATTTCACAGCTCTGACTATTTTGATCCGAAGAGAATGCGAAGAAGGACCAGGAGCTAACAGAGTTGTTAATTTTAACCAAAACACTAATTCAATTGACGAAGTAACTCATATCAAAACAAATATAAGTTGATGTGGTGCAATAAAAATAATAATAATTCAAAACTGCCCATAGTTGAGGGGTCTCCATGCATTTTTAGGTAAAAGTGTATAGTAGTTGCCTGCGGTATACATAATGATAAATACTAGATGTACATCTCAAAATAAGTGTACATTTTATATCCCATTTCATGAGTGGGGTGAATTTCACTCGTCACTTCGAAGCAACGAGTGGAAGACTCCTTATTCTAGGATGGGTATATCATACACCCCAAATGGGGTGTATGGATAGCATTACATAGATAATTTTGATTCGACCATTCAATTTTTTTAAAATTTTAATTTTAGTATCCGTCCCTTTAATTTGTTGGATTTAAGTCATTTGAGGATTATTATAATCCAAAATTAAAGCTAATTTTTTATTTTAATAAATTTATAATTATATAAATTGTATAAAATATGTTAATTAAGCCGGTAAAGATAAATTGTGCATTCAATTTTTGAAGTTAAAGAGTTATAGGACAATTCAATCAAAATTGATGATAGTTAATATAAGTTCCGTACATTTTTATCAATAACTATCAATACTTAAAATTTTTCAATAAATATGTAAAGAGATCCCTCAACTACAGGAAATTTTGAAATGGCCCTCTCGCCTTTTTTTTTTGAGACTATTTTAACTTTCAATGATTCTAAACAAATAAATTAAAAATTATATCAAATTTAATAATTTTAATTATTTTTAGTACAAAAAAAAATCAAAATAATCAATAGCGGATAGCTAATAAAACCATTAAATTTAACAAAAATTCTCTACTTGATTTAGTTTGGAAAAAAAATCTAAAGTTGAAGATACAATCAATCAAAAAGTTCAAAGTTGAGGGACCTATTTCAAAATATCATATAATTGAGGGGCATGCATAAATTTTTACCTAAAACTCTTGACCTATGCAACCTGTACACCCCAAATGGAATATATACCCTACACCTAGCTCATCCTAGGGTAGGTATTCACCTACTCATCATTTCGAAGTGATGAGTAGAATTCACTATATTCTAGAATATGTGAGGTGTAAGATGTGTTGGAAAATGATGCAAATACTTCATGATGATAGTGGTCCTATTACTATGCAAGTAGTGGATGAATGTAGTGCTAGTAGTGGGCCAATTTAGTTAGAAGTTGACTAAGTCATGGAGTGATGGATTAATTTGTGTAAGTAGTGGGTTATGTAGTGGAGTTCATGCTAACTAGTTTTTAGGAACACATGTGTAGTAGGTGTAGTGGAGAATATGTGTCGAGTTAGATTTTCTTAAACTTCAAGTTTTCTTCTTCTATTTAAATCCTTTGATTGTAAGCTTGTAGGTAACAAAGTTTTGAATTTAAAAAAAAAATTTGTTTCTTCCACTTCATTAGTTGTAGCAAATTTTATTAGTGTGTCTTTATTTTAGAAAGCTTCTTCATCCTACAATTAGTATCAGAGCCCCGTTGTGATCAAGACTGGGCGTTGTGGTATTCAAGCAAGAAGCAGTCGGAAGGCTCGTACAAAGAGAGGTATATTCTCATTACACTTGTTTCCATGATGAGTAACTTAAGTGTACTTAATCTCTCTCAATCCTTGGTTCCAATTTTCAATGGAGAAAATTATGAATTTGGAGCATCAAAATGCAAACTTTTTTTATTTCACAAGATCTTTGGGATCTAGTTGAGTACGGTTATGCAGAAGTAAAAAGTTTAAAAAGTACAGATAAGACGGCAGATCGAAAAGACCTTCGCAAAAAAAAATGCCAAGGCGTTGCTTGTGTTGCAACAGACAGTGCACGATATTATTTTTCCTCGAATTGCAAATGCCACCAAATCAAATGAAGCCTAGACTATCTTGAAGCAAGAATATCAAGGAAATGACCGAGTTCGATAGGTGAGGCTACAAACTCTCCAAAAAGAATTTGAAAATCTCTACATGAAAAGTACTGAAGGTATGCAATAATACTTTTCTCGAGTTGCCATTATTATTAATCAGATGAAATGTCTTGTGATGATATTTCTGAGAAGAAGGTGGTCGAAAAAGTTTTGAGAAGTCTTCTTCCTAAATTTAATCATATTGTCGCCGCTATAGAGGAATCAAAGGACTTATCAAATTATTCATTTAATGAATTAATTGGTTCTCTTTTAGCTCATGAACAGCGACTAAATAGATCAATCAAGAAAAGTGTAGAAAATTCATTTGACTCAAGAGTTGAGAATTTGAAGTCAAGAGGCAACAAAAAATATGCAGGAAGAGGCCGTGGAAGAAATGGATTTCACGGTCGTGGAAGAGGCCGAGGTTATGGTAGAGGAAGATCCGATACAAACTAGCAACAAGATGACAACAAGAAAAGCAACCAAAGCCAAGGCTATAAAAGTAAGCAATGTCATTTTTGTAAGAAATATGGCAATATAGAATCTTATTGTTGGGCGAAAGCAAAACAACAAGCCAACTATGTAGAAAAGAAAGAAGAGGAAGGTAAACTATTTCTTACCTGTCTGAATTCTAATGTTAGTAGTGCTGATTTGTGGATTTTGGATAGTGGATGTAGCAACCATATGTCGGGATTTAAGAACCTTTTTCGTCACATTGATGAATCCGTAAAATTGCAAGTTCGGCTCGGAGATGATAAGGTACTACAAATTGAAGGAAAATAGGCAGTTGTTATAAAAACTAAGTCAGGTATGGAAAAGCTTATCAATGATGTTTCTTATGTACCTTCCTTGGCTCATAACTTACTAAGTGTTGGACAATTGATTGAAAGAGGATATCATGTTAAGTTTTATGATAATTTTTTGTGAGATTAGTTATGAAAGATCTGAAATGCCTTTGATTAAAATTCATATGGCTGAAAATAAGATGTTTGTACTTGGCATTTCATGTATTGACGAGCGTGCTTTGATTGCTAATACTAAAAATGAATCATGGCTTTGGCATTTGCATTATGGTCATTTACATTTTAATGGATTGAAATTGTTGAGTCAAAAGAAAATGGTGTTTGGCTTACCGGGAATAGATTATATGGATGAAGTTTGCGAAGGGTGTGTTTATGTCACGCCCCGAGTTTCAAAAAAAGTTGTCTAAATTTTTATTTTTTTTTAAAATCAGAGTTTAAAACTTGAAGCTCAGGACGTGGACAGACCGCCACATGCATAGGAAATCCTCTGTCCACACGGACAGAGTCTCCCCTATACATGCTCGGCTAGGCAAATACAATAATATAATCAGAGAGCGAATTATTCAACAACTAAACATCAACATAGATTTCTACAACTAACACAACCACAAAACCTCAAAACAATAATAAATCCACAACTAGACTGTAAATATCAAGCACTGGTGTCACGCCCCGGGTGTAAACCAGAACCCGGGCCCGTCTACAGATCCGCCGTGCACACGGTATTTCCCGCGTACACGAAGCGCCAGTAACCTGCTCAGATATAAGAGATAATAATAAAGAGCATAAAACAGAGTTGAACTAAAAACTAATACATCTCAGACTGAACTGGAAGTAAAAGTACAGTACAACTATAAAATAATACATCTGTCTCTCCGAGCTTACCAAAAAAAAAAAATACAACCAGCTGGCTAAAGCCAGACCTCAAAAGTAAAAGTACAACAGTCTGAGTAAACAGGGTACACCCAAAGTCCAGCTAGCTCTCTCATCCTGCCATCTGATCTATCTACTCAGCCGTCCTCTCTCCTCGATCAGCCGCTGAAAGCCCAGCAGCTCCCGCAGAAGACACTGCAAAATAAGGGAAAGAAAAGAGGAAAAGACAAATGGGAGTGAGAACTACAAATAAACCAGTAGCCTCCCCAAGTGGGTAAAGCCTCAAACTCTGACGCCCCCACTAGGTCTACCAGAGGCAAAAAGGGGAAAGAAGAGGTGGTAAACTATAAACAGATCTGATGAGGAAAAATGAAGCTACCACAACTATTCCTCTAATTGCAATCCCAAAATGGAATAACCGAATGTATGCATCAGTAATCCAAAAACCGTTTAGATAAACCCAATCTATCCACCAGTAAAAACTGGTACTGCCTGCTCAAACTGTCTCAAGTATCTGCTCACAAATCGGTACTCACTAACCGATACTCACTGTCTGGCACTCACTGGCCGATACTCACTGTCTGGCACTCACTGGCCGACGTGTAAATCGCCTACTCCGGAGTGGCACTCGAGGGAAGAGACCCACACAAGTAACCATGTCTCACAAGTACAGTAACCATGTCTCAATATCTCACTATAGCAGGACTGGATCACGACTATGATCAAAATGGGAAAAATCCATCCACTAATGAAACCCCGATCTCCAATCTGATGCAAAGATAAACATCCGGTCAACCGCCCAACGTCTGCGGTCGCCGAATACCCTGCCATCTAAAATCCGGTACAACAACCGACACCCGGCTAACCGCCCAATATCCGCGGTCGCCGTAATACCCTATAATCCATAATCATGTCCCACAACTGACATCCGGTCAACCGCCCAATATCCGCGGTTGCCGCAAAATCCCACAATCCTCAATCCAGGCCCCGGCTACACTATCCCAAATCCCTGCTCGAACCCGAGCAACATATATCTAGAGTCTAGAAGGAAAGGAGAAAAGAATAAACATGGTTTCTCCTATGTCAAATTCTAACATGATAGTGTAGCAATAAAAGATGGCCTATCTAGATGTTCATACAAGCATGCAAGTGTTCTTATTTGGAAAGGAAAGTAAAGAGTAGCAACAATCATGTTTCTCGCATAACCACATATCACCTTCACATGAAACATCCACCTATGCATGTCCAAAAATATCCCCAAGTGGTACCCACCATCAAGGTAAATCACTTGTCCCAATTTAATATTCAATTCTACATGCAAGATTAAATGCTAACATAGCAAACCATATCCCCACACAAGCATGCATAATTCCAACCACTAGCATGATTAATCAATAAGTCCCAACTATAAGGTTCCAATCTCACATTGATAGGCTAGAAGTTTAATTGGGGTAATTAAATGTGCATGATATTCAACCATCCTAATATAGGGGAATCTGCACTCTAATAATCCTAGTGAGCATGTCGAAAATAGAGGTAAACAACAACCACCCACCTCGATCGCGAAGCACGGATCCACATACACCCATACTCCAGGTAAACACGGCACGCCGCAAACACTACAAAAGTAACCCAAACGGCGTACAATTAATCCAAGAAATGCACAATATGCCGCTGTCCAAACAACCAGCCCCGAAAATAGATAATTTTCACCTGCGAGATAAACTCAGAAAATTCCAGAAAAATAACCATTGCGATCCTCGCGATGAGTAGATGCGAATCGAGTACTTATACACCTTATTCCGACACCTGTAGGCCAAGAAACAATTAGAACATCGCCGTAAGCCAAAACCTTCACGAACACAAGCCTGCAGAAAATCAGTCCCAAAGAAGCTTAATTATCACCTTTGAAGAGTCCTCCAAAAATTCTGATAAAAATACGGGTGCGTTCCTCTCGAAGCTTAGATGTCGATCGAGTCCTCATACGTCTCGTTCCGATGCCCGTAGACCGAGAAATCACAATAATACTCCACCGCTGTCCAAAACCTCGCAGCGGTACAAGGGGTCAAAAGATACCTCGGGAACCATGCCAAAAACCCAAAATAAGGCAAAGTGATCAACACGGAAATCGAAGGCGTACCTCTCGTGAACGCGCTGTCGTGAAAATCAGCTCAAAATTTTATCGGGGTAGCTCAGGGGGTCTCGCGCACTGAAATGCAACGGTTGAAGCCAAAATCGAAGGAGGGTCGAAGTGCGCCGCGTCGCAGAAAACGCCGATGCCACGGCCTCCAAAAATCCCGGGAATCCATCGAAGGGTGGAGGAGAGGGAGAAGAAGAACTTCTCTGTAGAAAGTCCACAGAGAAGAAGCCCAGAAAAGAAGAAAAAAATAGCTAAGGGGGCCTATTTATAGCCCAAGCCACACACATGCGGATCCGGATTCGGGCGCCGAATTCGGGCGTTCGAATCCGGCCCATGGCCCGTTATTGTGTGCGCTCGAAAATCCCAGGGCGCACCACGTCACCCGGTCCACGCCCCGCGCGCCCGGCGCACACGCGCCCGCCAATCGCGGCGCTCCGCGTGGCGACGCGGTCCACGGTGCTCCGCGTGGCGACGCGGTCCACGGTGCTCCGCGTGGCGACGTGGTGACACCAGGCGCGAATCACGCGCTATCCCGTGTGCGTTGACCGACCAATCACAGCACGCCACGCGTCACCGCCTCCACTCGCTACGTCCGGTGCACGCACTCGATGCTCCCATCGAACCCGAAGCCGCCACGTGTCCCCAGCGCGCCCAATGGGGAGCCGCCACGTGGCACACCCAACTCCGTACACCGCACTTGCCCGCGACCGCGCCCGTGCCTGCCCGCGCCTGCCCGCGTTCGCGCTGCCGTGGGACTGTTCTTTTGCCTGAGGTCAATCGACCGACATGGCGACTATGGTACGATGGATGACATTGCCTGAGGTTATTCGACCGACATGGCGGCATGTTGGATGACGGTGATATGGTGCTACTTGGGACATGTGTTGGTGACAGTACGGTTTCGGTATTTTGGATACGGTTTGGTTTCTTTTACTACTGCAGTACCTTATTTGTATTACAGTCGTTAGAAATGTCTTTTACGTTATCATAGTTCTGTTACTGACTCCCACTATGTGACAGGTTTGGTCGGGTCTGGGGATCACGACGATAGTGAGGACGCTACCTGGTGAGTTGTGGGATTTCCTCGGTCAGGTTCTTTTCTTCTTTCGTTTTTAGTCGGTTATTTCCCTTATGGTCATATACTGTACATGTGGACGTGTGTGGTGTGGATGTTGAGACGGTCTTATGTTTTGTAGAATTATGTTTGCAGAATGTGTTTTTATGGACGCGCCATGTTGACGCAGGTTTTCATACTTAAAAAAGAATTGCGAAAATGGCTTTAAAAAATTAAGTGTCGTGTGGACACTGTTCTTAAAACTTGTGGATTTATTCTTTCGAACATATTGATGCGCTGGGGGTGCGCCGTTTTATGAAATAAGATATTAGTGTTTTCAAAGTCATACTCTGGTATTTGTAACTTTTAAGGTAATGGTAGTTGATGTTTATATTCGGACTATGTTATGTACATAGGGACGTCGTGCATATACGGGGGAGACTCTGCTCGTTTATGTAGGGAGACCTTGTATATGTGGCGGGTCTGTGCACGTGCCTGGGCGGGAGTTTATTTAAAAAAAAAAATAGGGGCTGCTTTCCGCTTTTAAAATTGCTCCCGGGGCATGACAATTCTGTTGCAATGCTAACTACAATGCTGCAATGCTGGCTGTAATGCTGCAATGCTCACTGCAATGCAATGAAACTGTTGCAATGCTCATTGCAATGCTGCAATGCTTTGATAAGTTATCCTGCGATGCTGCAATGATGTAATGAAGGAAGTTTTCTAATGGTTCTGTTGCAATGCTGACTGCAATGCTGCAATGCAATGCACTGCAATGCTGACTGCAATGCTCATTGCAATGCTGACTGTAATGTTGCAATGCTCACTGCAATGCAATGAAACTATTGCAATGCTCACTGCAATGCTGCAATGCTGTGATAAGTTATCCTATCTAATCTTCACAATCTATAGGGTTTGGGTCAATATGAGGTTCTATGGAGTGATGAGTTTTCAGCAGAAGTAATTGGACCTCATTCAAGATGCGAAGTGAGATTGCAAAATATGTAATGCAGCTGCAGAGTAAGGCAAGTAAAAGATGTGCCATGCATTCCTACAATGGCAGTTATATGTAAACTAAGACATGAAAAGTGGAAAAAAATTATTCACCCATATTTTACAGTAGCCAAATATAAGGAGGCTTACTCTGTTGGTATTGCACCATTGCCTAGTAGTGATCAGTGGGTAAAGATTGGCAACGGCCATGATGTGTTACCTCCTATTTTAAATAGGCCAGCTGGAAGACCTCGAAAGAAAAGAATTAGAGGATCAGATGAGATGGTAATTAGGAAAAAGTATCGATGCAAAAGATGCAACCAATTAGGCCATCGTACAAAAACATGTAAGAACCATGTTACTACGAACCCTCAGTCTGAAGGCGCAGATGAAGGAGTATCTCAAGCAAGTGTAATGGCATAAAAATTTACTTTCAATTTATTTTTTTCAGTACATTACTAACTACTAAAAATGGTCTGTAGGCGCAGAGGAAAGAAACTAGCATCAAAATCAAAACGGGCAACTTGTGAAGCGACAATCTCACAGTCCCAACAAGGAAGTGTCATAAGTGAAATTGATGCAATGGGATGTCTAAAAAATCAAGATTCAGTTCGATAAAAGAGTTGATGTATAATATTTTTTTGGACAATTGGTCTAAATGGATTTATTTTGTGGTCTCCATGTATGTATTTTGTGGTCTTCATGGATGTATTTTGTGTAAGAATTAATATAGTGGGTAATTTCATACTGTTAGCTTTGATGTACTTAACTTTGAAGTACTTGACTTTGAAATACTTGTTAATTTCACACTGCTAACTTTGAAATACTTATTATTTTCATGCTTTGAATGGATGTAATTTGGATATACTCATATGTAACATTTTGATTTGAATGGATGTAATTTGGTTCTACTCATAAGTTATGAATGACACTGTGTTTGTATTGAACTACGGACTGCAATGCTGTGAGGAGAATTGTGGTCACTTGATTTGAATGAATGAATTTTCATACTGCTAACATTTTGATTTGAATGCTGACTGCAATGCTATGAGGAGAATTGTGGTCACTTAATTTTTTTTGTAGATTCAATTTTTTTACAAAATGAAAAAAAAATTTAGGATCACAAACTGCAATGATGTGAGGAGAATTATATTCTTACAAGAAATACTACTTTATCACTATTTCTATCATAGTAAAATAATGTTTCACTTACATTACGACAGCAACTACTCCATCAACTATTTTATTACAATATTACAGTTTTACATCATATTTTATTACATTGTCAAACTAAATAAGATATTAGCTACCACCAAATATACAAGCAACTTAAGAAGAAATAAAACTTTTTTTTCAAACTTTTGAATGCAATGCTCCACGGCTTTTTAAAATGTCTGTAATTGATATTTTAAGTCAACAAAAGCAAAATAATTACCGTGCTCATTACTCTGTAAAATATAAAAATAAGAAAATAATTAATAAATAAATAAAAAATCTATGGATTGTATGATTGTTTTTTAAAACCACTTTAATTGGAATAATGGTAAATAATGCTATTATATACAAAACTTTAAAGTTACTGTAGACAATGAACAACAAACCATTTTTTTATTGATGCAAAATTAGTTGTCTTACCTCCAGTTTGGACACCAATAAAATCGACAGCATCTAGTGTGCGGCTGCTTAATTTGAAACCCAAAATTTATAAATTTTAAAACAATCACACTTGGGAATTTGGATGCTATGCGAAGAATCTAACGATCTTTCACTCATCATAAAAAACAATGTATTAGATGAGAAAAATAAAGCTGTTGGAGATTAATAGAAAAAAATGAATGAAAAAATCAAAATATTATATAGAGAAAAGTTGGCTTTAATGATGGGTTGGGTTTTTTTTTTATAGACGAAGGAAATGACCATTGGAATTTTTGGAGAGCGACATTTTTGCAATAAGTATAAAAGTTTTACTTTTAGAGAAATATATTTGTAAGGACAAAAAAATTATTTCACTTTTATTCTGTTAAAATATGAACAGTTTTCAAACCGTAATAAACCAAAGAAGTAGATATAAATAACTTAGAATTTTTGAAGGGATAAATATGAAAAGTTGAATTTTGTACCAATATATTTGCTATTCGATATATTTTTATGGACACGTATGTAATTAACCCTAAAAAAAAATATTTCTTCCACTTAGTTTAGGTGCAGCAAATTTTGTTAGCGAGTCTTTATTTTAAAAAACTTTTTTAGCTTACAAAATGTACATTTGCAATATACATCTAACATTTTTCAAAAAAAATTCCCAATCAAGCAAACGAAATCCTAGAGAAGGGAGAGCACCTCAAGCAACCTCAAAGTACAACAAAAAAAATTTAAAAAATTAAAAAAATAAAATAAACATTCATCATCGAGAGGATAAAAAGGTAATTTACCCATCTTATCCTCTTTATCTCTCCTATTTCTCATTATTAAACCAAACACAAATTCTCTTATCCCTGGAACCATCCCAAACGCGTTTTAGCTAGCTCTAGCTCCGTACTTTATATTTATCCCCGATTTAGCCAATTCCAGCTTATCCCACTTCCAAACGCACCCTAAAGGAAAGAAACAACCAATCAGATCCAAACAAATTACTCCACCAATATATATATATATATATATATATATATATATATATATAATTTAAAAAATGAAACAAAAAGATGAGGAATCGTACGGGCGAACCATGTGCTCCACGTGGAGAAGAGGATATTTTTTTGGAAAATGCTAGATGTACATCCCAAATGGGGTGTACATCTTACACCCACCCCATCCTAGGGGTGGGTGAATTTCACTCGTCACATCGAGTGACGAGTGGATGAATACCCACCCTAGGATGGGTGGGTGTAGGATGTACACCCCATTTGGGGGTGTACACCTAGCATTTCTCTATTTTTTTTAGCAATAATTAATATTAAATTAAATTTAAGCAAACGCTTGCTTGGAGAAGAGGAAAAAGAAGAAAAAAAATTTGAAAGAGAGAGAGAGAGAGAGAGAGAGAGAGAGGGGGAATGTGGGGGAAAGCGAGTATGTGCAAAGCACGGGGGAGGGTGAGAGAGCCCGAAGTGGGAAAAATGATGTCGACCCCCTCAACTATTTCAACTTATCAAATAGCCGTTTCAATGATTTTTTTTCTTTTTAAAAAAAATCTAGTTAAATTGTAATTTTGATTATTATCCCACCTATTCAGAGTTTGGAATTGATAAAATTTATCTCATTTCTAAATGAATGAGTATATATCATACATCCACTTTTAAATGTATCAAAAATATTTTTTTATTAAATTATTAGTGGCGTGATATTTTGGTCCTCAAAAGTTTTGTATTATTGCAGTAAAGTCCGACTGTACAATTAATTTGTCCAAATAGAAAGGGTGTGGGCAGTAGTATAATTGATAATATAATAATAATTAAAATATTATTATTTATTTTTCCCAAGATAAAGCTTATGGTAAGTAAATTTTTGAGTAAATTAATTAATGGGTTGAAGGGATAAATTCAAAATTTTATATAAAATTATAAATTCATTCCTTCAACCCTCTAAATCTTTTCAATACGTCAATTTTTAATTATAAATTTTAAAATTTTTACTTATCAAATTTTAACTTTTAAATTTAAAATATAAATTTTAAAATTTAAATTTAAATTTTAAAATTTGAAATTAATTTGAAATTTAAAATTTGAAAATAATTTTATATTTTAAATTTTAAATTTATACTTATATTTTAATTTTAAAATTTTAAAATTTTTAATTTTCAAATTTATATTTTAAATTAAAATATTAAATTTTATATTTTTTCAAATTTAAATTTTTAAATTTAAATTCAAGTGTAAATTATATTAAGTTATAGCTTAGTTAAAAATAATATTAAATTAAACAAAAAGGGTAATTTTAGAATAGATTATATTTTTTTTTATCAGAATTACTGAATTTTATAAAATAAATGAATTTTATAAAATAAAATAAATATAGAAATTTATAAACACTATAATTTAATATTATAATATTATTGTATTAAACTAAATGCGCTAATACAATATTAGTAATATTGTGACGCAGAAATCTAAAATAGTTGATTATATCCAAATAATATGCAATGTTATATAATGTGAATCAAATGCGCACCCTAAAGGTGATGTAAAAATTACCTTTATTTTTATGTTTATTGGTATAGTTGTGAAACTAAAAGAGCTTCTTTAATTATATCATTTATTTGGTAAAAAATAAATAGCATTAAAAACAAATATTTTGAAGAATTTGAGCGGGAGGTGGACATTTATTAATTAAGAGAGAAGATTATTTTGGCCACTTTCACTTTGAGTGAAATAAACACATCCTAGATTAGACTGTGTTTTCTTTTTCTTTTTCTTTTTAATTTTTAATTTTTAATTTTTTATTTTGGGGGTAGTTGGGGGTAAAATGGTATAAAACTAATCTAAACTTTCAAACCAAGTCATCTGAAGTCGACTATCAAGCTTTGAAAACTTTAATTTTTTTTTTTATTATTATATTTGATTTAGTTTGTAAAAAATTTATTGCCTACACCTAGTGCATGCAAAAATCTGCGCACCGTACTATTATTGATCCTTCATATGTTCTTTTGTTTTATTTCAACCACTCAATTTTTAAGCATAAAAAATTATAACTAATTAATTAAGCAGCCGTCGTTGAACAATTTTAGGTGGATCCGAGCACAGATCAAGACGCCGTGTGTGTATATATATATATATATATATATATATATATATATATATATATATATATATATATATATATATATATAGTTCGGCTACTATAATATTAATAGTATTAAATTATTGGTACTATCAAATTTTCTACTCTTAGATCAACCACTTTGATCATTTTTATCCGTTAGATTTAACTATTTTTCAACCACCTATTAAACCCAAGGGGCCCACTATCATCTCTACCACATATTTTTTAATCTAAGAATAAAAAACTTAATAGCACAAATAACTTGGTACTATTAATAATATTCCAGCCTAGCTATATATATATATATATATATATATATATATATATATATATATATATATATATATATATATACATACATTAGTCATAGAGATAACAATTTTAAAGCTATAAAATAATTCAAATCAAACATCAAAAATTTCAATAGTAAAATATAAAAAAAAAATTAAAGTTAGGTTGCTTTTATATTATTTTTATTAAAATCCTCTCAATTTTTTTTTATTTTTAAATTTAAATTTTAAAAATAAATATAGGTTTTTAGGATTGAAAAGTGTACAAAAGATTTCAAAAAGGAAATTTTAATTTTAATTTATGTTTGTAATTCAAAATGACCTCAAGTGAACCATCACCACCCTAATCATGTGTCCTTTTTTTTTCATTTTTTTTTTTTTTTTTGTAGTTTCACTATAATTAAAAATAATAATAATAATAATAAATCTATTTTTTATTAAAAATAAATTTTATTTGTTGTAGTAGGCTGGCTCGTTACAATTCGCAACAGAATAGATTCAAGCCCTAAAATGAAATAATATGAAAAAGTGTGAGTGGCTCATATATGATGGACTCATTTGAAATTAATAATTAAATTTAAATATTTTTGGTCATTGAGTTAAGCATGATGAATTATTAGTGCTAATATGCTAGATCGTTATAGCTGATATCAAAATCAGTTCAGGGCCTAAAACAGAAGTAGCATGTGAAATTCTAAATCATTTTGGGCTGATGATTTAATTTAGCCCAATGAATTATTTTTATTAATGGGCTCAATTAATGTATGTCAAGAATAGCATATCTATCCTACTAGATTTTTAAAGTAATTTTTTTGGAGATATTATAAAACAATTTGCAAACGTACTTACCAAGTGATTTTCATTATTCTAAAAAATAAACTAGGTTTTTAAAGTACTTGTTTGGAAATAATATGAAACAATTTGCAAACGTACTTATCAAGTGATTCTCATTATTCTAAAAAAAATATTAAAAATCCGAATGTGGCATATCATTCAAAACATGCAATCACACATTTCATTTACTAAATATTATAAATTTATGAAAGTTAGTCATAATTACTATCGATAGTAAACAAGCTCTGTTGTCATTTATTTATTTTTTATGATAGAATTTTCAAAACGGTGATCGGTATATTTAAACTATTTGAAAATTAAATTTTATAATTTTTTAATATTTTTTTTTGTCCATCAAATAGACACAAAAATAAATCGCTGAAAATAAATATCTTTTAAAAAATAATGAGAGTATAGATCATATTTTAAATAATTTAAAATATTTTCTAACCAAAAATAAATTAAATTAAATTAAATTTTTTTTTTTATAATGTTGAACGAGTAAAATGGTTATATCTACTATTAAAATTATAAATTTTATAACCATTTGATCGTTAGTTCAATAATATCAAAAAAATTTAAAATTTTATATTTAAATACTTTCGACGATTTACATCATATTTGATAATATCGAACGTCAATTTGAAAACTCATTTGTTGAAAATAAATGAATAGCAAAGAAATCATATAGCTTTCCAACTCAACTCAAATTTGGTAATTAAATTAAACAGATATACTAAATAAAATATCCACGCATCTAAATAAAGTCATAGTAAATACATTATATTTGGATATGAACTTAACTTTTGGATTTGAACTTCACATATAACGTAAATACATACCTTCAACTGCTGCTGCTGCTGCAACTACTACACAGCAATGAAACAGTGCCCAGTGTACAAAAACCCCATATTTGGAACAAATTGGTCGAAACCCTCTGGTCCCAAAATCCACTTTTTTTTTTTTTTTCCTTTTTGTGTGTGTGTGTATGTTTTGTTTTGTTTTTTCTGGAGAAGAAGATGTAAAGGAAAAAGTGCTTCCCCCAAACGCATGCAGTACACAACAACACAGTAGTGTTAGCCACAACAGTGACCCATATCTATTTTAGTAAAGTATATTCCGCCGACGACCCGTCACCTCCCTCTACCTGCCACAAATATTCATCAATGACAATATATATATATATATATATATATATATATATATATATATATATAGATCGTCAAATCCCCAAGACACGGAAGCAACAATCCATTTACTCTATCTAGCTGCAGAGCTTTCTCATGACATATAGGTCCCTTCTGCTTCTGCTTCTGCTTCTGCTTCTGCTTCTGCTGCCAGTAGCTGCAGCAGACTCAAAAAGTAAGTTGCAAAATTTTTGTTGCCGAGCCTTCTGCAACCTATATATACGAACGCCGTTTGGTTTAGAGTAAGCGCAGGAATATGGAACTTAAGTTTTATCATCTACTTTTTCACTTTTTCTTTTAGAGCACCGAATTTAAGTTTTACCATACTCAAAATTTTCTAAAAATTTTATTATCTTTATAATGGGTTATAATTATATCCTATACAATGAGTTAGAATTATTTTTAAATAATAATAAAAAATTTAATTATTTAATATATTAAATTTTGTTTGGAAATAAATTTATCACTATATTCGGAAAGTAATGGAATCTACTTAGTTACATCAAAACAAGCAATGGAATTCAAAAAATACTAATTAATTACGGCAGCATCAAGATACAAACAAAAATAGTAATAATTGCAATTAATTTTCAGGCTATATGAATTACATCAAAATAAACAATAAAAAGATAATCATAATTCAGTAAAGCTCAAACAGCTCTGCATGCATTAATTTGAGTTATGTTGGATCTACGTCAATCCAAATGCCCCTTACGAGAGTTTTAACTCTCGCAAATAATTAATCTTATTTATTGTAATGTGTAAAGAAGTTAAAATTAAGGCATTTCAATATAAATATTTTTTAAAAAAATTTCGAACTTGCGACCTCGAGTATCAATTATTAAGCTCCTTGCTACTTACGTACGTTAATGATGGCTGATCTGAGTACTACTATTCAAATGACTTTTGATCTAGTTTGGTAATGTTATAAGATATGGTGCTAATCGATGGAAGTATCTAGAATAATTTTCAAAAAGTAAGTTTATTCATGAGCAACCTCTCTTTGCTCGTAAAAGTTGAAGGTTTAGATTAGTACTTTTGCATTGGCACCAAAAATATTATTTTCTATCATAGTGGGACCATTGCATGTAATAGGAGAATTTATTGCCATTAATTCTAACGAGATATTCATGCATCTAAATAAAATTTAATTAGGGCAAATTCTTTGTAGGGTAAACTTCAATTAACTGCCTCCCTCTAGTACAGTTTAGCACCATTTCATTTTGGCATCCAACAGTTCAAAAACTCGTACTTAATAATTTTGTTGTTTTATTTGTATTTTGTCGTAAGGACCTACAGTTAAATAAGTAATAAAATAATACATTTTGTCAACTACAGCATGATACAATACAATATTTCATCTTCCTATATTTTATAAAAAATATTATTTTACTATCGTATTTAACAATATATTCTTACGATGAAATAAAAATAAAATTATAAAATAGTATAAGAGATATGATTAGTCTCTACAACCAAAAAGGGATTATAATGTCTACAGCTTCTCATCTAAGTAAGGGTGCCTAAGATAGACCAACTACTTTTTGGTTTTTTAGTTAAGAATGAAAAAGAAAGAGTAATACAACAATTAATTGGAGAAAAATTAACCCTTGGATAAGGATGCTGTAGGTGTTGAACCATTCTGTGGTTGCTTAATTTTTTTGGAGAGAAATGCTTTTTCACATAATTTAAAAATGGAACCAAAATATATAGGAGGTTCTTTGTTTGAGTCCCGCCGAAAGCTTTTTACTTCGTTTAAGTTGTTTAAGCTTTTTACTTTTTAATTTTCATGTAAATATTTATTTTTTTTATTTTTTTTTTCTAACTTTTTAAATATTTATATTTTAAAATTACTGTATTAATAGAAATGACGAAAAGGTCAAATTACTCTCCCCTTATATATTTTATAAAAAAATAAATTTTTAATATATTTATGTTATTTTTAAAAATATTTTTTACTATAAATTATATATAAAAAAAAAAGTAAACAGAATAGAGAGGGAGGCAAAAGGCATTAATTTAAAAGGGGCAATTGCATACATGTCCCTCTAAATATGTCGAATAGCAAATATATCCCTGCAAATTTCAACTTTTCATATTTATCCCTGTAAAAATCCAAAGTTCTTCAAATATGTCCCTGAGGTTAATCCCCGTTTGGAATCTGTTAATTTTTTAACAGATTCCATATAAAATTACTTTTTTGCCCCTTACAAATATATCCCTCCAAAAATAATACCAATCTACTTGTTTCAAAAATGCCCCTCTCCAAAAATCCCAACGTTAAAATTCCTCTAATTATTACAAAAATGCCCCTCTCCTAATAAAATTTGTAACAAAATTAAAATCTCTCAATTAAAAAAAAATCAAATTTTAAATTGGTGTCAATAAAACAAATTAATTTGAAGGAGGGGCCATGCACAAGAGAGAGAGTTGCTCTGTTCAAAAAAATTAATTTGAAGGAGGGGCCACGCTCGCGTCGCCGCCTTCTCCTCGCAAGCCACCAGCCGTCGCCGTGCCGCGCCCCGCGTCGCCCAGTCGCCGCCGTCACCATCGCCCTGCCTCGCCGCCGAAGTTGCCGCTCGCGTCGCCGCCGAAGCCGTGCTGCCGCCCCGCGCGTCTCCATCGAGCCGCCGCCTCGCTGCCGAAGCCGCCCTTCGCGTCGCTGCCGAGGCCACCTCGTCCGTCTTCGGGTCGCCGCCGAATCCGTCGAAGCTCCTCTGCTTCGTGAGCAAGTAACCAAAGGTAAAATAGTATATTCACTCTCTAATCTAACTAAGGTTAAGCATTTAACCTATGATTAACTCATTTTTTCTAACAGATGGGCATATTTGAATAACGGTGGATTTTTGCAGGGATAAATATGAAAAGTTAAAATTTGCAGGGATATATTTGAAATCCGACATATTTGAAGGGACATATATGCAATTAACCCAATTTAAAATTTTGAAAAAAAAAAATATTTAGAAATTTTTTTTATATATTTTAATATAATAATAAAATAATAATAATTATAAACGTACGAGCCATGCAGGGTACTTGAGGCGCCGTATGGAACTGTAGCACGCGCAAAGGAAAGGGTGAGCCCGTACGTTTCCCATTCCCTACCTCGGTGGAGATCGAACGTACGACGAAGATAGGAGAGAGAGATAGAGAGAGGCGCGCGACTCGTACGAGTAAGAAGTGTAGTGCCCTGTTCCCGTCGCCCCCCCACGTCGCTGCTTCCTCCTCGATCTCTCTCTCTCTCTCTCTCTCTACTGTTCCATACCTTCCTTTTCCTTTTCCTCCTCCTCTTCCTCTCTCTCTCTCTCTCTCTCTCTCTCTCTCTCTCTTTTTCTCTCTCTCTCTCTCTCTCTCTCTCTCTCTCTCTCTCTCTCTATATATATATATATATATATATATATATATATATATATATATATATATATATATATATATATATATATCATGGATTGGAACAAAACACACATAATTAATGGAATGTAGACCTTATATGGTCTTAAAAATACAAATTTATTTATTTTTATAAATTTTTTATTATTAAATTTGTATTTGGATTTGTATTTTTATTTTTTTTTTCTCTCTTTTTAGTTGACTTTGTAATAATACAAATCACAATACAAATCCAATGATAGAAAAATCACAAGTATAAATTGACTTGTGTTTTTAAAAATATATAAACTCTACTAAACTATATATATATATATATATATATATATATATATATATATATATATATATATATATATATATATGAGTAGAGTTTATGTACTTTCAAAAGCACAAACCCAACAATACTTGTGAATTTTTTACAATTGAATTTATATTGAGATTTGTAATATTGTACCTTTTCTTTTTCTCTCTTTAGTTGACTTTACAATGCACAAAGTTCAATACAAATCCAATGGTAAAAAATTCACAAATATAATTGGCTTGTACTTTTAAAAATATATCAGCTCTACTCTCTCTCTCTCTCTCTCTCTCTCTCTCTCTCTATATATATATATATATATATAGATCAGCTCTACTCTCTCTCTCTCTCTCTCTCTCTCTCTCTCTCTATATATATATATATATATATATATATATATATATATATATATATATATATATATATATATATATATATATATATATATATATATATATATATATATATGTTGCTATACTATTAATAGCATTAAGTCATTTGTTCTATTAGTTTTTTGACTATTGGATTAAAAGATTTGTCGTTAGGATGATCGTGGGCCCCTAGGATTTAGTGGGTGGTTGAAAAAATAGTATGATCCAAGAGTCGGAAATGATCAAAGGGATTAATCTAATGGTGAAAAATTTGGTAGCACTAAGTGCTTGGTGCTATTGATAACATAGTAGTCAGACTATATATATATATATATATATATATATATATATATATATATATATAAAGAAAGAGAGTTGAGCTTATGTGTTTGTTTTAAAAGCATAGTAATATTTGTCACGTCCCGAGTTTCAAAAAACGGCCTAATATTTTTTTTAATCAGAGTTCAAAAGTTGAAACCCAGGACGTAGACAGATCGCCACATACATAGAAAATCTTCTATCCATACGGACACAGTCTCTCCTTTACATGTTCGGTTAGGTAAGTACAACAATGATACAATCAGAGAGCAATCATTACTTAACAAAATATAAACATAACTTCTACAACTAAACTCATCCACAAAATACATATCATAATCCACTGAATCCAAACTATAACAATAGGATAAGTGATGATGCTGAGTTGTAAATACTAGCACTGGACCACTATGGCTGATATCAGGGGACAACTCTATCGCGACAGCTCACTAGAACGTCCTGACATTTCAGCACCTGAATGACCTAAAATAGTGGTCACCCAAATGGTGTGAGATATAACATAAATGTATCATAGTGGGTACGACGGGCCGAGAAATAGCAAGTCGTACCTACCGAATACCATAATAAGCAGATAACAAAACTGAATATAAACTGAAAGCTGATAAATAGATATAATCATGCTGAAATAAAAGCAGATACTCATAGATGAAGCTGATCATACAATAACTAGCAAACAGATAATCCTGGTCATTCTCCATAAACAAATACTGATCATGCTATGCAATAGAGCAAGTATGATAAATCATAAGTATCAAAGCTGTAACGAGGAGTAATAACAATCATGTGCTAGTCATGCGAATAAATGCTGGAGTAACAATGCAAATCATGCATCAATGCTAGAATTGAAATACCCAATCAAAAGCCAATATCGGTCTCACAGAACCTCTGGCCAAATACCACTATAGGTCTCACAGAACGTCAAGCTAAATGTCACTATTGATTTCACAGAATCTCAGGCCAAATGTCACTATTGGTCTCACAAAACCTCAGGCCAAAAGCTACTGTCGGTCTCACAGAACCTCAGGACAATTATGCTATTCATGCCATGCAACCAAAGCTGAATTTTCTATTCTAAACATGCAATAAAAGCATAGGAAATCCTGATACAACTAAGCTAGTTACCAAGCAAGCATGACATATGTCTAGGTGTATATCACGATATATGCTAAGTACTGAGAATGAAAGCATATAGAAAAGCTCAACTGTAAGATCAAGGCTATATAACTATATAAACTGAATGCTGGAATGAAAGCAAGTAGAAAGGCTCAATGTGGCGCCCCAACTTTCCAGGGGGTCACCCTTCCTAGAACTACTTTAGCTCTAGCACGCTTAACCCTCTTAACCTTTTAGGTCTTGCTACCACCCAAAATACTATAGCTAGGTTAAGATATTACATTCCTCCGCTTTAAGCCCTAACGTCCTCGTCAGGCTCAAAGACACTCACAAGTACCAGGCGATGTGAGACTCGTCTTGCTAGCCTTAGCCGACCTTATAGGGAGCTGCACACCACCCACAATGATCATTAGCTAGGGAGCCTCGCTCTCTCCCGCTATATAATCCGGACTCAGCCGAGACTCATCTCACATTTCCGGCTGGTAAATGGCTCTGATACCAAATATAATGACCCGACCCACTAGCAACAATAACTCGTTAAGCCCAAACCATAACCCAAAATGCTTAAGCCAAATTATTATTACTAGTGTCCCTGTGTCTATGTCTCTTATATATCTAATTATAATTTCATTCACATCCGATGTGGGACTATTGGGGTGTCACAGACTATATCATTCACATCCGAAATATAATTATTGGGGTGTAACAATATTTGTGTCCGTGACTTTTTAACTGTTGAATCATCTTAAAATATGTGTTGCACTAATAAAAAAAAAATTAACGAAATATGTTGTTACTCTATTGCTCTTTTTCTTCATTAGTGCAACACGAATCTAATTAAGACGATTCGACAGCTAAAAAGATCAGCAAATATTCATGTACTTTTAAAAGTGCTGGAGCTAAATTATATATATATATATATATATATATATATATATATATATATATATATATATATATATATATATATATATATATATATATAGAGAGAGAGAGAGAGAGAGAGAGAGAGAGTAGAGTTTATATATTTTTAAAATATATATTTTTTAGTTGACTTTATAATAGCACAAATCTCAATATAAATTTAATGATAAAAAATTTACAAATATATTTGCGCTTGTATTTTTGAAAGTATATATAAACTCTACTATATATATATATATATATATATATATATATATATATATATATATATATATATATATATATATACACACACACACACATACGCGCGCGCAGAAAGAGAGTAGAGCTTATATACTTTTAAAAGTATAAACCAATTTATACTTGTAAACTTTTTACTCTTTGATTTGTATTGAGATTTGTACTATTGTAAAGTCAAGTAAATAGAGAGAAAGAAAAAATAAAAAACACAAATCTCAATACAAATTTAATGATAAAAAATTTACAAGTATGGATAAACTTGTGATTTTAAAAACATATAAGCTCTACTCTCTCTCTCTCTCTCTGTATATATATATATATATATATATATATATATATACTGAAATACTATCGATAGCACAAGTCATTGATACTATCAATTTTTTAGACTTTAAATTAAGGGATGTGCAATTAGGATGATAGTGGTCCCGACCCTATGGTTTAATAAGTAATTGGTTGAATAGTAAAAATTTTAGGAAACCACTATAATCCTGACCGCATATCTTTTCATTCAAAGGCTATAAACTTGATAGCACTAATTACTTGGTACTATCGATAGTATTTCAGTCGGACTATATATATATATATATATATATATATATATATATATATATATATATATATACACACACACATATATATACACACACTGTAATGCCACTATACTATTGATAGTATTAGGGCCTTACTATTATAGTCTCATTTTCGATTTTAGGATCGGTGTTCAAATCAACGATCCACACAGTTAAATATGATCTAGGGTGTATTAAATTTTAAGATATTTGACTAAATTTTAAAAAATTTAAATTTACTTTCTAATAAATCTAAAAATTTAAAAAATATTTATATTTTTTAAAATTTATTAATTTTAAAATTTTAAAATTAAAATTTTTGCTCTCACTTTTGGCATCCCACACCTTGCATATTTTCTGGAGATAGAGTTTTCTCGCCCGGATAGTGGGCCGAGAGGTCAGGTTATTGTGGGACGTGTGTTGCACTCGTGCCTGGGGGCTGAGTGGAGTCTGGTAGCTGAGTTTAGACCAGTGTTGGTGTTGTTGGAAGCCATTGGGTGATCCCGAACCGTTGAATATCTTCCGGTCAGTGTTGTCAGGAACCGTTTGGGTAGGCGGTGGTCCCGGGTCGTTGAGTGTTGTCCGACCAGTTTTGTTAGCCCTGAGTTGTGGGTCGATTCCGGCTGTGGAGTACCTCCAGCCTGTGTGGTTAGCGTGGCGAGTTGGGTGTTTCTTTTTGGGAGCCGTTTGGGGTCGACGGTGGTCTCGGCTGTGGAGTATCTCTAGCCAGTGAGTTTAGTGCCACGAGTTGGTTGAGTTTGCTAGTGTCTCGAGATTCGTGAGAGCTGGTTAGCCGAGTCGTTGAGAGTACTCCGACCGTCGTGCGAGATATTTGAGGATCTTGAGTCCTTCCATTCTGAGAGTGAGCGTGGATTTTGATTATAGCCTGCAGGAGCAACTTTGAGCTCGACAGAGATGCGCAGATACTTTTCTCGGTGGGGTCGCGCCCCTTGAGTGCCACTCTTGAGCAGAGCCTGTTACTTTGCTATTGCCACTCCGGAGCAGAGCCTATTACTTTGTTATTGCCACTCCGGAGCAGAGCCTGTTACTTTGTTATTGCCATTCCGAAGCAGAGCCTGTTACTTGCTAACGCGACTTGTCGATGCTGTCCCTCTGGCTGGGCCTTTTTTAGGCAGCCACGGATGCAGTCCCTCTGGTTGAGCCTTTTTTTTAGGCAGTCATGGACGCTCTACGTAAGTCCAGTCCTCCATGAATGTAATGGCAGTAGCTAGGCGCAGGCTTGATTGGACCCTATAAGGCAGTCAGTTCGATTGGGTCGATTGAGCACCTCGTGTGCAAGTAGATACATCATCTTTCATCTGTATCACCCATTGAGCATTTAGATTGAGGCATTGTCACGCCCCAGAGGTTTTAAATAAGCGAAAAACGTATATTTTTTTTTTTTGAAGCAACTCAACTCTCCGGCACGTGCCAGACCCGCCACATATACAAATTCACCCTACGGATTGAGTCTCCTTTGTATATGCACGGCGTCACCATCACAATACAAGCTTTAACCACACAGTCAAGATGAAAAGCAAGGGAAAGGATTACAATCTATCACAACTACTAATACCATCACAAAGGTTGCCAAAACGGTGTCCACACGACACCCGGTTTTTAAAACATGTTCACAATCTCATTCCCGGCGGCTACATAACTTTGAAAGGATAAATCCACGGGTTTGTAAAACAGTGCCCACACGACACTCAGTTTGAAAACGATTTCGCAAACACGTTTTCATTTAAAAACATGCCGCATGCAAGCTTAGTAGAAACATAATAGAGGACGATCCAACACTAAGTCAAAAGTTCAATCCAACATCCACAACAATCCACACATAAAGCAAACACAAGACGCACTAACCAAACAACCAAGATAACCAAAAGAAAGTAAAAACATGTCACCAGCCTCGAAGGGCTAAAGTACTCTATGTCGTAGCCTCACCGTTGTCCCGGATCCCACCCCTGAACGGACCTGTCACAGTGTGGGAAGTCAGTGACAAAAAGAGTATATGTAAACAGGTATGATGCAATAAATACTGAAATATAGACAAACCCATAACCAGAGCATCCACTTTCTCCCCATGAGTCACCATATCCCCTGTTTAGTCAGAAACAAAGCACCTGCCAGAGGATCTAAAGACCCCCAGCGAAAAGTACACCTTGCTCGCACCTTGTTACCACTAACCCCTCCACGGCACTTGTGAAGCCCCTAAAGTAACCGCGAGGGGTCCCCACTACGTCACCTTGTAGGGTACACGGGTCGACGGACCACCCTTCCGGAAAAGTACACCGTTGCGGTGGCCAAACCGCTGGTGTGCATGTAAGCAACCATGAGCATAAATGCTGAAACCGGCGGGTAGTAAAGCACCGCGACATTCAGTCGCCACAGTTAGAAATAAAAAGGAATTCTCATGCAATAGGGGTTAGACAATAACAAACGGTACATCTGCTTTACTCTTACATGTCACAATTTAAACCGTACTTAGAATACCACAACCGTACCCACCTCGAAGTGTAAGGACTGGAACACCTGAACCTGATCCGCGCTCGCAACCGGCTCCCGGACCTAAAAAGTCCCCAAAAGAACAGTAGGTAAGACTTAAACTTGCTTGTAGAAAAAGACCGGGGTCGCGAACCGCAAAGGTAAGACGAAGACTCAGCGGCGGCGGCGGTAGCGGCGTGTGACGGACGACGCGACCGCGCCTCACGCGGCACCGCACTCGGTGCGGCCGCGCGGGCAGGGGCCGCGTCGGCACCTGCCCCGCGCGGTGTCGCATGCGGCACTGCCGCGTGGGCACCATCCCCGCGCGGCGCCGCATGCGGTGCGGCCGCGCGGGCACCTGCCCCGCGTGGCGTCGCATGCGGCACTGCCGCGCGAGCACCAGCCCCGCGCGGCGCCGCATGCTGTGCGGCCGCGCGGGCACCTACCCCGCGCGGCGCCGCATGCGGCACTACCGCGCGGGCACCAGCCCCGCGCGGCGTCACATGCGGTGCGGCCGCGCGGGCACCTGCCACGCGCGGCGCCGCATGTGGCACTGCCGCACGGGCACCAGCCCCGCGCGGCGCCGCATGCGGTGCGGCCGTGCGGCCACCTGCCCCGCGCGGCGTCGCATGCGGTGCGGCCGCGCGGCGCCGCAAGCGGCACAGCCGCGCTGGCACCAGCCCCGCCCGGCACCGTACGCGGTGCGGCCCAGCCGCCCGGGGTGCGGCGACAGTCACGAGGCGGCGGCGGTGCTCTAGGGCATCGCGGCGGCGGCGGTGCTCTCGGGCATCGCGGCGGCGGTAACGGCGAGACCAAAACGGAAAAAGGCGAAAAACTCACAAAGCCGAAAACGCCCGACGAAAGTACGAAATTAACACACCGCTTACCTCGATCGATCGGAGAAGACGATCCGTTCACCCTCCCGGCTTCCGGCACCTTAATCGAAGAATATCGGGATCTCCGATTTCCCCTTTTTCCTCTCTTTTTCTCCGGCTAGGGTTTTCTTTTCTTGAATGGAAAATAATTTGTTTCTTTTTTTTTTGTGCGTACGATTAGAACCCCCCATCCGGATATTTAAATGCTAAGAGAGAAATTCCAATCACCTCGAAAAGCGTGCCAAACACTTAGCACGGATTCCGGCGAACACTACGAATACCGCGACCTTCAAAACCCCATTCTGGGAGATCCGTAAGTCGAATTTCAGATCCGATCGCACTGCCGTTCATCGTTTTTCGGGCTCTAACATAAAAAAATACCCGCAATGCCCGACGATCAACACGAGAAAACTCGATTATTCAACTCCCCATAACGAAGACTTTATTAGCAGGGAAGTAAAAGAGTACAGCAAAATCACGACATTACAGCCATGGTGCTGTAGAGTATATCCATCTTTTCTTGTTCAGTTTTTACTGTATTGTTATCTTATGCCTCTGGTAGACTTAGTGGGCAGACCGTCGGGCCTGGTAGCGGTACCCACTGAGAACTACCTGTTGGTGTAATTCTCACACCCGTTGGGGGTCCTCCCCCTCCTCTTTTTCTTTTCTCTCTTTTGTTTTGCAGAGTCATTGCGGGTGTTGCTGATTCTGCTGTTGCTGTTCGTGGCGAGGGAGTCACGAGCTAGATCCCTACCTGTCTTTGGATAGTAGCTAACCCCCACATTGGAGATTTGTAGTACAGTCAGCAGATTAGTTTTATTATCACTTTTGAGAGACTATTGTATTGTGAGGATCTGACTTGTACTGAGAGCCTATACACTGATGTTTTATTTCAGTTTACCTCCCTGTAGAGTTCTGGGTTATTGTATCAGAGGATTTTGTATATGATCATATTTGGGAGATGGATATTGTACCTTTATTTTCAATTGTACAGTGGTTGGATTTTAGTTTACAGCAGTTTTCTTTATAGCTCTGATATCTGTTTAGCTGTAGTACCTTTTCTTGCAGGTTGGACGCTTCGCCTATGCAGAATTTTTGTATAAGCAGCGGATCTGTTGGAGAGTCCGAGTCGCAGTTTCGACCCCGGGGCGTGACAAAGACAATCAGACGTCAGCGATGGCGCAGGCGGCAGAATCGGAGATGATCGATACTGACGTGCTATTTGCGACAACCGGTGATACTAACATTTTGGATGATGTATGGGTGCTCGATTCGGCATGTTTCTTTCACGTCTGCCCGAAAAAAAGAGTCTTTTGCTACCTATAAGGCGATAAAAGGTGGAAAAGCTCTTAAGGGGAACGGGACGGCGTGCAAAGTTTTAGGAGTCGGTACGGTGAAGATCCAGATGCACGATGGGGTCGTGAGGATGCTGATAGGTGTACGACACGTTCCGGGTTTGAAGCAGAATTTGATCTCGTTAGGTGAGTTGGACTCGAAAGGTTGCAAAATTTCAGCTTCAGGTGGAGCTATGAGGGTGCAAAAACGAAATCGGATCGTGTGTGTGGCGAACAAGCACGGGAACTTGTATGTTCTGAACAGGAGAATAATCAAAACCGAAGCAAAAGCAATTTAGGTTCCAAAAGTTCGTGGAGGTGCAATCGCTCAAGATGGAGCGGAGGATGCGGCAACATCGAGTGGCGGAGACAAGCTCAAGGTGGAGCTTGCGTGGTGAGTTCGACGTAGCAGTTAAAGATTACAAATCAAACCAAGGTGTAGATTATTAGGATTTGGTTAGTTTTGTAATTAAATCTTAATTGGATTATGATTAATATTTAAATCTGCTAGAGATAAATTAATTTAGATTTAAATATTAATTGGAGTATAATTCTAATTTAAGTAGATTTAGGTTTAGCTTGGGTGGAGTTTATATATATCTCCAATGTAGAGAGCATATATATATATAAGTACGTATGATCTTGAGGATGATAGTACGATAAAAAAAGAGAGAAAAGAGAGAAGTCTTCTAGGTTTATAGAAGATGAGAGAATGGTGAGAGAGATTCAAGAGGAGGACTCGGGTTGAAGCTACTCTATTGCAGAAGAAAAGAGGAGTCGGTGTAATTTTTCTCTTGGTTAATGAATCTTATTTCACCCACATATTTTTTATTTTGGTTTTTCTTCTCTTTGTGGTTGTATTGGTTCCAGTTTTGTTGAGAGGCCGGGTTTTTAGTAAAAACCCGATTTGACGTTTTCGCTGCGGAATCCCAACTCTAGGCGGTACCAACATGGATTGCGGTATCGGAGCGGGTTGCGGATTCACAGAATCTGGTACCGGAGTGAGTACCGGATTTCCCAACACTAATTGTAACGGAATCAAGTGTGGAAACTTGATTGAAAAAAAAAAATTGAAACCAACATAAAAAAACGGTGTGAATGTTGGGACCAGTGGTGCAATTAACTCTATATTAAAGAAAAAAAAATACTTCTTGTACACTCTAAATATAGTGTACATCTTATATCTCATCCATTTCGAGATAAGAGTAAATTTTACTAGTCACTTCAAAGTGACTAGTGAATAAGTACCCATCCTGAGATGAGTGAGGTATATATCGTATACTTAATTTTGGATGTATTGGTAGAATTGCTCAGAAAGAAAAGAGTAATCCTATTCATACGCTTCAAATAGAGTGTATGATCCATTCATTCAATGATGAGAATTTTTTTATTAGTCATATTAAAGTAGCTAATGAAATTTATTATATATTTGGAATGTACAAGTAGTATTTTTTTAGTACACTCTATAAGTGTTATGCCTCGGGCCTAAGCGAAAGCTTATCCGATACGTGCACAGACCATGTGCACAACACACCCCTCGTACAAAGCGTCTACAACAATAACGCGGAAAGAAGGCAATATATACATCATACTAGTAATCAGAGTACAAGTACAACTAAATTTAGCATAAAGAAGTAGAAATAACTACAACCATGCTATAACTAAGGCTAAATTACAGAAAACCCCTATAAAATCTCGCTTTTTAACTTTCCCTTCCCACTTTTAAAAACCTACATTTTGCCCCCTCCTAATTACGGAATTATCTTTAGAGGGCAACGCCGTTAACGGAACAGGTATATTGACGATAATGCCCTTACCTTTTATTGGAAAGAGAAAGAGAGCGGAAAGGAAGAAGAGCTCTTCCCTTCTGTGCGGATACTGTGTGAATTACAAGTGCCACAGCAACAGCAGGCTCCCCAGCAATGGCAAGGCGAGCGGTCCGGGAGGATGTGTTGTCCCGGTTTTCCCGTGCGACTTGACTGGAAGGTCGGCGATGAGAAAACACCTATTATTGGTGTATCGAGCCCGTTGTGCATAAAACGGATGCCAAAAACGGACTCAGCGCACGAAAGCGTTGAAAATCGGTTATTTTCGGGCAAAATGGGCCTAACAGGCCGATTTTTTGAGTGGGCCGGCCCACGGCTTACTTGGCGTGCACTGGGACCAGCGGTCGCGGCGAAGTGGCCACGTGGCACGCGGGGATAGGCCGGTCAGCGCACGCAGGGCTGCGCGTGATTCGCGCCGGGCGCGGTGCACGGTGGACAGCGCCAGGCCACGTGTCGCCCGCCTATTGGCGGGCGCAGCGACCCGGCTGGCCCGGCGTGGACCGCGGAGCGTGCTCCCCACCGTGGACCGCGCTGCCACGCAGCGCGCCGTGATTGGCTGGCGCGCTTGCGCGAGGCGCGGAGCGGGCGACGTGGCATGCCGGGGGAATCCGGGCGCACACGGTAACGGGCCCGGCCAGATTCGGGTGCCCGAATCCTACGCCCGAATCCGGATCCCCCAATAGTGTTGGTTTGGGCTATAAATAGCCCATTTTGGCTGCGTTTTCAGGCTTTTCTTTCTTCCGGGTTTTCTGAGCCCATCTTCGACAGGGGGATTCTCCTTCGAGTCTTCTTCGACTTTTGGCATCTCGGGGATTTTTTTTGGAAGGCATTTCATCTGCGTTCTTCTCGACATCGCAAGCTTCGACGCGCCTTCGATACCGACCTTTTTCGTCGACGCTTCTTCCACGAGCTCCCCTAGGCTGACGGGAGAGATTTTTTGGCCAATTTCTACGACATCGGTTCCAGGAGAGGTAGATCTTCGTTTTTCATGTGTACCGCTCCTCTCAGTTTTGGGTTTTTATTAGGGTATTCGTAGCATCTTTGAACCCCTTTCTTGCTCGTGGTTTTTCTGGACAATGGAGCTTGTCTGATTTTTATCTCGGTGCTCGGGTATCAAATTTTAGCCTATGAGGACTCGATCGACATCTATGCTTCGCGAGGATCGCAGCCGTATTTTTATTGAAATTTTTGGAGATCATCTCGTAGGTGATATTTTGGCTTCTTTCATACAGACTTTTCCACAGATTTGTGATCGTGGGGATTTTTGCTTACCGCGATGTTTGGACTGTATCTTTGTGACCGGGAGGAGTTTTCAGGTATTTTTGGGCTCGTTGGAATCATGGGAACCTAAGGATTATCCACGTTCAGTGTCGGATTATTTGGACCTTGGCTCGACATGCGCATTCAGGTGGGTTGCTTTCGTCTCCAGAACCGGTGGACGGTTCTCTAATTCTATGTGATAGTGAGCATGCATGTTTGTGAGATATGTTAGGGAGCATGTTAGTGATAGATGATATTTCCTACTTAATGATTTGAGATCATGTAGGATCATGTTTTCCATTTACATTCAGTTAAATTAAATGCTATTATTGGAACTTAACCTAGCACCTTGTCATATGATGCATGTTCAACCAGACTAATAGAAAACTCCAACTTGGGCTAGTTTATTTATGTTTTAGACACTCCCACACATTTATTCTTTTCACCTGGACTTAGAGTGTTCCTCGCCCGGGTAGTGGGCCGAGTGGTCAGGTTGTTGTGGGATGCATGTTACACTCGTGCCTGGGGGCCGAGTGGAGTTTGGTAGCTGTGTTTAGATCAATACTAGTCTTGGGAGCCGTCTAAGTCGACGGTGGGTCCCGGCTGTCGAGAATTTCCAGCCAGTGAGTGAGAGATGTGATGTTGGTTACTGTCGATCTTGTTGATCGTAGATTTGGATTATAGCCTGCATGAGCCACATTGAGCTCGACAGAGATGCGTGGATACTTTCCTCGGTAGGGTCGCGCCCCTCGAGTGCAGCTCCAGACTTGGGACTGTTACTTGCTATCGCGACTTGTCGACACAGTCCCTCTGGCTCGGCCTTTTTTAGGCAGTCACGGATTCCCTACGTAAGTCCAGTCCTCCGTGGATCTAATGGCAGTAGGTGGGCGCAGGTTTGACTTGACCTTATGTGGCAGTCAGTGTAGATTGGGTGATTGTTTTATCGAGAGATAGTAGGTGCATCATGTTTCATCTGTATCACCCCTTGAGCATTTAGATAGAGGCATAGTAGTTGTAGAGTTATTTGCAGCCTTTCATTTTCAGTACTGCATTTGTTATTTTATGCCTCTAGTAGACTTAGTGGGCAGACCGTCGGGCTTGGTGGCGGTACCCACTGAGAACTACGTGACGGTGTAGTTCTCACACCCTCTGTCAGTGACAGTCTTGCAAAGGCATCTTCGCCAGTTCCTACCCCTGCTGTTGCTACTTCTTCTGATCGAGGCGAGGGAGTCGCGAGCTAGATCCCTACCTGTCTTTGGAGAGTAGCTGTACCCCCTTTATTGGAGATTTATAGTACAGTTTGTTAGATTAGTATATTTTACTATTTTGAGAGTTTTCTTTATTTTGAGAGACTGTTGTATGGTGAGGATCTGGCTTGTACTGTGAGCCTGTACACTGATGTATTATTATTTTAGTTTACCTCCCCGTTTGGGTTCTTAGATATTGTATCAGAGGATGATGTATTGATGATTATTTTTGGAGATGGATAGTGTATTTTTTTTTTCTTATTTTCAGTTGTATAGTGATTAGATTTTTAGTTTTACAGCAGTTTACTTTCCTGCTCTGATGTCTATATTGTAGTTGTAGTATCTTTTGCAGGTTAGTCGCTTCGTCTATACGGGGTTTCCCGTATGGGTGGCGGATCTGTTGGCGGGCCCGAGTCGCAGTTTCGACCCCAGGACGTGACAGCGGAAGCGGAAGCTTCTGCTTCTTTTTAGCCGCATCGATGCAGCTTCTTCTGCGACGGCGGAGGAAGTAGCCACCAAGGAGAAGGGCGAGGGCGACGAGGAGCCAACTCTCCATTTCTTAACAAATTCTCCCGAGTGATATATATTGTGGTATGTTGTTTACTTAATTTTTGTGGTTTAATATGTTTTATTACAAATAAGGGGTTTATATAGTTTACCACGTAATAATAAATTAATAAAAAAAATATTATTTCTAAACTATACATACATTACTCTGTCACATCAATTTTTTTAATTTTACTAAAAATTATTAAAATTTTTATGAGCACTAAAGAAAAATATAAAATCTACAACTTTTTAGATATATACAAATAATATTATTTCAATAAAAAAATAATTGGTATCGGGAGGGAAGAGAATGGGTTTTAATTAGATTCCCGCCATTTCTGAAGGGTATTTTTGGTATATCCACTAATATATTATAAGAAATAGACGGATCACTCACAGAATGCTGACAGCATGGGGTAAATGCATAATTTCGTAATTAGGAGGGGGCAAAATGTAGGTTTTTAAAAGTCAAGGAAAAAAATGAAAAATGAGATTTTACAGGGAGGTTTTCTATAATTTAGCCAAACAAAATACAATAAAATCTTCTTAAGTATATTTTATAAAATATATTGGTGATCTCTATAGCAAAATACAAAAATATCTCTCACAACTAAAATAAAATGAAAGGCGTTCAATAACCACCTCGAGTGGTACAACGGGAAACAAATCTAGCTATGCGATATTCCCTTGCCACGATCACGAGCATCTCCCATTGTGGATCGCTCTGAAACAAAAACAACAAACCACTAGGAGTGAGAACTATTAGTCAATAATTCTCAGTGGGTAAGACACCGAGAGAAGCGAAATACACCACTAGGTCAACTGAAACAAAAAATAGTATAATTGCTGAAATGAAATGTAAGTAAGTAAACAACTTGAGTAAAATAACTCTGATACTATCATGCCTCTATACTCATTTACAAGATAATTACAGCAAGAAACTATCATGCTAATATAAATGCCCGACTACTATAAATGCATCTTCAATGTGATATTTAATGTTAAGTTTAGTTAACTTTAATCATTTCTCATGAAAACTTTTTTTTAGTCCTAGCTTGAGCCACGCCTCATGCTCCCGTGATGGCAACCCCAACGGAGCTATGCCTATGCCACGACGGTCCAATCGGCACCCAATCCCGCACGGTGAGCATGATATCGCGATTGCCAACTCCGGAGTGCCGGCTTGAAAGGAATAACCCTACCGAGCATGTGCGAATGAGCACAAACGGCAAGCAAGTAAATCCCGATCATCATGTCTAAAATACGGAATAGTATCATCGACCTTTAGGTTGGGGTATAATATCTCGTAGTGTCAATGTTGTGTATATAATATTGGAAATATCCTATATAATAAAGAGTTATCATATACTAGTTGTCATCATGTCTCAAACATGAAATCTTACAATTTCCTCTTGGTTATATAAGTTTAGAAGTTTTCTACTTGTATTTCAACTACACTAGATGGCACTAATGTCATATAGTCCAAATGTACATGATCATATGCATAGTATATTCCAATCATTCTATAGCATGTATAGATGTTTTCTACTCATATCAAAACTCGTCAAATGACGATAATGACTATCCAATCTCCTCTTATAGTGCCCATTCACATGCAATATTTACCTCTATTACAGAGAGTATGAAATTTTTTACACATAAAAGGGTTCAAATGTATGATTAAAAATCCTGATAAATCAAATGATACATATTTAACATAACAAATATGCCCTATGTCACACTCCGGGGTCAAAACTGCGACCTGGGCTCGCCAACAGATCCGCCGCCTATACAAAAACCTCGCATAGGCGAAACGTCCAACCTGCAAGAAAAGGGACTACGGCTAAACAGATATCAGATCTATAAAATAAACTGCTATAAAACTAAAATCCAACCATCTATACAACTGGAAATAATGATACAATATCCATCTCCCAAGAATAATCCTCATACAATAACCAATAGCTCAAACAGGGAGGTAACTAAATAATACATCAGTGTACAGGCTCTCAGTACAAGTCAGATCCTCACAAATACAATAGTCTCTCAAAAGTGGAAATAAAACTAATCTACTGACTAACTACAAATCTCCAATGTGGAGGTACAGCTACTCTCCAAAGACAGGTAGGGATCTAGCTCGCGACTCCCTCGCCTCGAACAACAACAGCAGAATCAGCAACACCCGCAATGACTCTGCAAAACAAAGAAGAGGAAAGAAAAAGATGAGGGGGAGAGCCCCCAACGGGTGTGAGAACTACACCGGCCAACAGGTAGTTCTCAGTGGGTACCGCCACCAAGCCCGACGGTCTGCCCACTTAGTCTACTAGAGGCATAAGATAACAAATGCAGTGCTATAAAGAAAGGTTGAAAGAAATAACTCTACAACTACTATGCCTCTATCTAAATGCTCAAGGGGTTGATACAGATGGAACATGATGTATCTACTCGCACACGAGGTGCTCAATCGACCCAATCGAACTGACTGCCTCATAGGGTCCAGTCAAGCCTGCGCCTACCTACTGCCATTACATCCACGGAGGACTGGACTTACGTAGGGCGTCCGTGACTGCCTAAAAAAAGGCCCAGCCAGAGGGACAGCATCGACAAGTCGCGATAGCAAGTAACAGGCTCTGCTCCGGAGTGGCAATAGCAAAGTAATAGGCTCTGCTCCGGAGTAGCACTCGAGGGGCACGACCCCACCGAGGAAAGTATCCGCGCATCTCTGTCGAGCTCAAAGTGACTCCTGCAAGCTATAATCAAAATCCACGCTCACTCTCAGAACGGAAGGACTCAAGATCCTCAAACATCTCGCACGACGGTCGGAGTACTCTCAACGACTCGGCTAACCAGCTCTCACGAATCTCGAGACACTAGAGAACTCAACCAACTCGTGGCACTAAACTCACAAGCTGGAGATACTCCACAGCCGGGACCACTGTCGACCCCAAACGGCTCCCAAAATGAAACACCCAACTCGCCACACTAACCACACAGGCTGGAGGTACTCCACAGCCGGAATCGACCCACAACTCAGGGCTAAAAAAACTGGTCGGACAACACTCAACGGCCCGGGACCACCGCCTACCCAAACAGTTCCCGACAACACTGACTGGAAGATATTCAACGGTCCGGGATCACCCAATGGCTCCCAACAAAACCAACACTGGTCTAAACTCAGCTACCAGACTCCAGTCAGCCCCCAAGCACGAGTGCAACACACTTCCCACAATAACCTGACCTCTCGGCCCACTATCCGGGCGAGGAAACTCTATGTCCAGGAAATATGCAAGGTGTGGGATGCCTAAAGCATAAAAGAACCTAGCCCAAGTGAAGGTTCTCTACTAGTCTGGTTAAACATGCAACATTTGACGGGATGCTAGATCAAGTTCCAATAATAGCATTTAAATAAACTGAATCCTAACATAGGGAACATTAACAAACATGATCACAAAATCCATCAAAATAACCCTCATCTCCCTTAACATGCTCTCAACTAGTATAAGTTGAATACAACCATTTCAATATATATATATAAGATCTCGAAGGTACCCAACATGTACAATAAGTCATGTAAGCCTCAATCCACATGAACTAGATCATTTCTTATGCTTACATCTCAATCCTATAGGTTGTACATTAAATTATGCATGCTATCGATCACATAGTGTAATGCTTCCCTTAGGTAAGCTTTCATCAATCATAAACATGAATATTATCTTGCAATTTCTCATACAATACCTTTACTAAGCTTACCTCTCAACTATATATTGGTACACTAAACATGCATGCATTCTAACAAATAGAATTAGAGAACCGTCCACCGGTTCTGGAGACGAAGCAACCCGCCCGAATCGCTTTCCGCAGGCAACGCCGAAGTCGGTGAAGTGCGAAGTCACTCACTACCAAAATTCGCCAAAACCGCACCCTCGGTACTCGGTCGCACAAGCCTCTTCTCAACCCAACAACACAGCCAACAATCAAACAACACCACAAACACACCCCAAACTGCACTTGTTGTTTTTACAAACCAGCACAAAAAAAAAGGATTTTCACCTGCGTGCGGTCCTCCGAAAAATCTAGAAAAATCACGGCTGTGATCCTCGCGGCGATTAGATCCAAATCGAGTATTTATACTTCTCGTTCCGACACCTGTAGGCCAAGATACAAATAGAACATCGCGGTAAGCCAATCAATCCACAACTCGCAAATCTACGGAAATCAGTCACGAAGAAGCTTAAATATCACCTTTGAAGAGTCCTCCAAAAATTCCGATAAAAACATGGTCGCATTCCTCTCGAAGCGTAGATGTCGATCGAGTCCTCAAACGTCCCGTTTCAATGCTCGTAGGCCGAGAAATCCCAACAATACTCCACCCCTGTCCTATACCTCACAGCAGTACAAGGGGGTCATAAGATACCTCGGGAACACCACCAAAAACTCGAAAAGGAGAAACATGATCAACACGAAAATCGAAGGCGTACCTCTCGTGAACGCGCTGCCACAAAAATCGCATCAAAACTCCATCGGGGTAGCTCAGGGGGCCTGGAGCACTAAAATGCGACGGTAGAAGCCACAAACGAAGGAGCGTCGAAGTGCGCCGCATCGCAGAAAACGCCGATGACGCGGCCTCCAAAAAATACCCAAGGTCCATCGGGGAGTAGAGGACAAAGTATAGGAGAGCTCTGCTGAAGGGGGGGCTCCAATAAATCTCCAAAAATCCCGAAAAGAGCCACCCAAAGCCTATTTATAGGCTGAAATCCGGGTGAAAAATACACTTCGGGGTGCACTTTCCGGGCGCCCAGAACTTCCGGGCGCAAACAGTACCCCAGAATGTACCCCAAACACCCAGCGCCCGGAACTCCCTCATCACGCCACGTGGCCCCGCACAGCAAACAGCGAAATGGGCCTACCCGCTCGCGACGCGTGGCCCGCGCCCACCGCGCGGGTGGTTGGCACCCGCCAACCACGCGCCGACGCGTGGCGCGCCCACGCACGGCCTCCCCCGCGTCAACGCCTCGGCCGCCGCCCAGACGTGCGCACTGCCGGTACCCCCACCGCGCACGCATCCCGAGGCGCCTGCTCGTGGCTCCGTGGATCGCGCTTGCTACACCTGCCAACCCGCGGCTGCCACCTATCCACCCCGCGCCAATGGGAAGACGCCACGTGGCACACCACCCTCGCTGCACCGCGCCTACCCGCGCGCCTGACCGGCCCGCGCGCTGCCCGCGCCTGCTCCCGTGGGTCGAGCCCACTACGCCTCCCCTCCTGCACCGCCACGTGGCGTACGGCACCAATAGGAAGCTGCCATGTGGCACAGCACTCGGTCCACCGGTCCACCATGCACCCGAAAATACTGAAAAATTTCGAGTGTCCGTTCTCGGGCATCCGGACTCAGAAAAATACAACCAAGTAGTCGATTTCCAACGTTTTTCCGTGTTGAATCCATATCCGATGTCCGTTTCGCGCGGAACCACTTCTAAAATTCGACGGGGGCATCCGAATACACTCGTGATCCATTCTGCGCACTGAGTCCATTTCTTGGGTCCGATATGCGCACAAACATCTCCGACACACAACACGGGCCTCCAGAAGCTGCTGATCCAACAGTAATCCTCTTGCGGGGATTCAGGTCCTCACACCCTAAATGTCTAAGGAAGATATAGGGGGAGTTCACCAATTTCGATAAGATCAAACCCACCGGATAGTAGCAAAACTCTTGTGGGAGATCCAAACCAAGTTGCCCACGAGCTCTCTTATGCCCTAAAACAAGTTCTTACAAGATCAAAATATCAAAAAGAGGTAATCACGAAATTTCTTAAAAATCGTAAGAAAAATGGGTGAAAAATATCTTAAGTCAAAAAATCTTGCTAGATTTTGAAATCAAAGTAAGGAAAGTTTCAAAACTAACCTACAAGAGTGTTCTACACCCATCAATTCTATCCCAAAAACTCTAAAATCAAAAGGCCCAAAAATAAACCCTAATTTTCAAAAACTAAGTTTCCAACAAGAAAACCGTAAAGAGGAGAAAAATATGAGTTTCTAACCTCTCTTAAACTCAAATCCCACCTTAAAAATGCTAAGGATGGATGTTAGGACTCCAAACCTCATTTTTTTTTCAAGTTCTTACTTTCCTCCAAGACCTTAGTACAAGCTCTAATAGTGAAGAGGAGGGGGAGGAGGAGGAGGGGGAGGAGGAAGAAGAAGAAACCACAATGAGAGTGGAGTTGAGGAAGAAAATCTATGAAGAGGGGAAGAACTCACCTCTTGTGCTTCTCTTGCACTCTCCAACTAAGAGGAGAAGTGGAGGAGAAGAGAGCTTAAAACCCCTAATATAACAATATCTCGAAAGGTTTCACTAAGAAAAAAAATTATTTTTCGTACAAGACTACCCAGACCAAACAGGTCCGGACTTTTCCCAGGATCCGAAGGGTCCCACTCAATTTCGCGGCAAAGGTCCGGACTTTTTTCAAACAGGTCCGGACCCCGAAACTGGAATCCACAATTTTGCGCAGAAGGTGTGAACTTTCTCCCCAAGATTCGGACCCCGAAGTCAAAACTTCAAATTTTTAAATTTTTTCAAAAAAAATTTATTCGCGTTAAAACTCTCCAGAAATCTTCTAAAACCTTCCGGAAGCTTACCAAAATATTCATAAGTATCAAACACTTTACCACATATTAGAACTCCGCAATTTACTAAAATTCAGTATACTACAATAAAAGATATACATCTTACTACCTAATATTAAAAATTGTCCAATCCAAAAGTTCAAACGTGCAAATTTATACTCATTAATCAATATATCTCAGATATCTCAGATATCTATTCTCTTATTAATTATAGGATTTCACTAATCACGTGCCTTTTGAACGCAATCCTCTAGTCTCTAATTAGCATTTATCAAGTTTGCCCTTTTGTGAGTGCCTAACTCATGCCTTCTCAAGGCCCTGCATTTATATATATATATATATATATATATATATATATATATATATATATATATATATATATATATATATATATATTGTGCGATACCGTTATCTTATGTAATCATAATTTTTTTATGAATTCATTATGTTCAGAAGAGACATCTAGTTGATCAGTTGCACTACAATATCTTGGTTGGTATTGATACCAATTGTTAAAAAGTTTTAGCTCAATATAAATCCATATAAACCCAATATTAATGTGATATATCTATAAACCCATCCAACCTAGAAGTATAACCATACAGAGTAATTTGGACATATTAGCCTATATCAGCCTTCAACTCTCTTATTGATTATGTAATGTCGAATAACTCACATACAAATTTGTAACATTTTTCTACAACAATTTAATTTAGTTAAGAGACAAGCAACTATTGTATGAGAAACGCACAAACAACGTATGTATTGCGTAAATATAGCTGATTGATCTTATCAATTTAAAAAAAAATGGTTAATTAGCACTATAATATTATGCAATTCACTCATTGATGGATACTAATTATAAACTCAGTGTACTCATAGCTCAAAAGCCTTTGGGAACAAATAGAAATTGGAGATATATAATATATGTCACCCTTGATTCCATGAGATAAATGAAGCAACCAAGCTAAAAGTTCTTTTCTTTATATGAGATTTTCTAGTTTTTGTACGACTATGAATTGTTAGAAATTTTACGCAAAATAAACGCAGCGGAAAAGAAAATCAAATAAATAAATATTTAAAAAACTTAAGATCCGATCTCAAAACTGTGACGCCCCACTTCCCAGGAGGTCACCCATCCTAGAACTACTCTAGCTCTAGCACGCTTAACTCTTATGTTCCTCTTGGATCTTGCTACCATCCAAAATGCTATAGCCGGGTTAGAGATTTAGTCCTATTATATCATTTATATATAGGACTAATCCAAATTCGGGGGGTGTCACATTCTTCCCCCCTTTAAGCCCTGACGTCCACGTCAGGCTCAAGCACACTCACAAGCACCAGGCGATATGAGACTCGTCTCGCTAGCCTTAGTCGACCTTGTAGGGAGCTGCACTCCACCTACAACGGTCATTAGCCGGGGAGCCACACTCTACCCGCTATATAACCCTGGCTCAGCCGAGACTCATCTCACATTTCCGGCTGGTGAATGTCTCTGATACCAACTGTGACGCCCCACTTCCCAGGGGGTCACCCATCCTAGAACTACTCTAGCTCTAGCACGCTTAACTCTCATGTTCCTCTTGGATCTTGCTACCATCCAAAATGCTATAGCCGGGTTAGAGATTTAGTCCTATTATATCATTTATATATAGGACTAATCCAAATTCGGGGGGTGTCACAAAAATCACGTAAAATAGAATACCTTATGTATTTAAGATTAAACGAAAAACAAAGATCTAATCTTCACCTTTGCGCGGAGAGATCTGCACCGTAATTTGATGATCGTAGAATTTGGTTCTCTTAAAGCCGCACACGCGTCCGGCCTCTACGGGTATCTACATGAGGTTGTCGATCTGATCGAAGTTCTCACCGGGGTGCTAGCTCCCTTGCAGAAAATATCTTTCTTTTGAATGTGGATATTTAGAAAAAAGAAAGAGGAGAAAAAGATGATGACTAGGATTTCCCTTTTTTTTTCTTTTTTTTTCTTTTTCTTTTTCTCTTTCTTAAGAACTATCGTACGTATAAAGAGGGATATAATCCCTTTTATAATTATTAAGATAATCATTAAGATAAACTTAAAATTAGATTTAAGCTTATCTTATCCCTAATCGGTTCAATCGATTAAATCCTAATTTAATTCGACTTGAACTCAATCCTAATTTGATAAAATCAAATCATTAGTGCAACATTTGCACTTAAGTCCTCTCACAACTTACTAACTATTAGTAAGACCTCTCTTGCAACATTTGCATTTTAATATCCGTAATTTGTAATAATTACAAATTAGTCCAATTATCAACATATTGATAATTAAGTCCTAGGCGATTCAAAAATCGCGATCCAACTATCCGATCAATCATAACCTCTTATGTGTGTGACCTCATAGGTTCTATTCTATCTGGTAGTGAGATATATTGTGATCACCATCAACAATATCGCTGAAACTCTTTTCAGTGGGTTAGAACAATTCAAACTCAGCCCAATAAGAATTATCGATCATCCGGATATATAATTCTCGTAAGTCCTGTTGGTTTTTATTAGGATCCACAAGGATCTAAATAGGTTCTATCAAGCACCTAGAGGGGGGTAAATAGGTGTAATAACAAAAATCACAATCTCAGTGCAAAATAAAAACCAATGCGGAAAATAAAAATAGCACACCGAGATTTACGTGGAAACTCCAATCCAGGAGAAAAACCACGGGACCAACACGCAATAACAATCCACTAAGAAAAGAAGAATAACAATGTGATTACCGACTCCACGGACTCCAACCCCTCCTTCAACTTCTTCGGATCTTGCGCTCACCGACTGCACGTCCACTGCACACGTTCGAATCCACGAACGCCACTCGAATCCACGAGCAACACGTTTCGAATCCACGAAACGCCTTCAACACATCGAATCCACGATGCCGATTTAGGAAATCGTTGTTTTTCTTGGTGAAGATAATCTGTCGAATACTTAGATCAAGGATAGATCAGAAAACACCATCTAAGTATTCATAAATTTGATTCTACAAGAATTAGGAGTTTGGAAACTCTAGAATCAAATTGATCAATATAGACGAAGAAACATGAATTAATCGTGTTTTCCTTTCTTCTCTATATGTGGATTTATCTTTAAATCCATAACCCTAAAAAGATGAATATTAGGGTTTATTTATAGGTTAGAAACCTTTGGAAAGAGATAAGAATCAAAAACTGACTTAACAGAATTTTTCACGCACGACGGTCCGGACTGGATTTGGCTGATCCGGATTGTCGTCTTTTTTCAGCAATTTTCCTGAAAAAATAGTTCGGGGTCCGGACTGAAATTTCCTGATCCGGATTGTTCATGCAATTTCATTAAACACATAGTTCGGGGTCCGGACTGAAACATGGGAGGTCCGGACTGGATTTCCGCATGAACTAAACTATGTTCGGACTCTGGACTGGAATGGTCTGATCCGGATCCTGAACATCCAACTTGTCCAATTTTTTATTTTTAAGCAATGAAAACTTATCCAAGTGTTTCTAAACTACACAAATATATTCGGATCACCAAAATTATTTAGTTAAACGTACCTGACCATTCCGAATCCATTTTCCTTGAGATTGATGTATATGATCCACAATTCTTCAACTTCAATCTTCAAGACTCAAAACAGTGAGTGTCAACTTGAGCTCTTGTTGAATCTTCTCTGAGTCTTCGATTGCTGATTGACAATTTGATCACTTCAAGACTCCGACTCAACTCACGAAATATGCCAACACAAAAAGCCGTAACAAGTCCCACAATCCACCAGTGACGCCTAGCAGCATGTAGTGACATTCCAGTAGAATGGAATACTGAACCTCTAGGTGCAGTTAACGTGTGATACAATCCTTCTATCAGAAGTCCCAACTAGACGAAGGTCATGGAATTGCTCGTCAAACCCTACCGTCTGTCATGTGTCAAATTTATTCGACTCGAGTTTCTAATATCGGAAACCCTTTCCGTTATTTACTCTATCTTGGCCATGGTCTTCTAAACTCGATCTCATAAATCACATAGGACTAACTTCCTTATCTACTAAGGGTGATAGATTCCATATAGGTGTACACCCTATTCCTACAACGAACCTACTGCAGCCAACATGCACTGCAATGACCTAAATGGCTAGGGACCAAGTGTATGTACAGTCAAACTACAGTAACCCCATTGTGAATAGCCGAAACACCGCAGGTCAAAGGGCCAGTCACACTACTACAACATCGAGTAAGTCACTGACGAGTGAGTAGACATCCAAGTGACTTCTCGTGTTGGTCACGCTCGGTACCCTTGTTATCCAACAACCACCTGCACATTTGCTCCAGTGTCCCCACACTGTTGACTCGAGACTCGTCTACCCCAAAAGAGAAGCGACCTGTGCACCAATCTCACCGGATCAATCACTGTCACCGTGATGATCCATCGATCGAGAGCATTTAGGAATTAATATTTAATGATACATGTCTCAAATTCTCAACTCTTGGGAATACGTATCATCATCTTATTAATTCCTTGGACAATACATGGACACATACACAACATGAATGAAAATAAAAACCAATAACATTCATAATGTAAAATGACAAATACAAATTTATATCCTAGAAAGAATACATGTGTCGGCCAAGTTGGCTTCTAGGGCATACATCTAACAATCTCCCACTTGCACTAAAGCCAATTAGCCATATACTTAAACCTCGTCTTCTCAAGGTGGGCTTTAGTCTTCGGCTGGCTTAGCGGCTTAGTCAATGGATCTCCCACATTATCCGCGGAGTCTACTCTCTGCACCTCGACATACTTTTTTCGAGATAGTCGTGTATAATATGAAATCGCCGCCCTATGTGCTTGGACCTCTGATGAGACCTAGGCTCCTTAGCCAGGGCTATGGCGCCATTGTTGTCACAGTAAAGTGGAATGGCATCTGATGGCATCACACATAGTTCCGCGACAAACCTTTTGAATCAGAAGACTTCCACATTATCCGCGGAGTCTACTCTCTGCACCTCGACATACTTTTTTCGAGATAGTCGTGTATAATATGAAATCGCCGCCCTATGTGCTTGGACCTCTGATGAGACCTAGGCTCCTTAGCCAGGGCTATGGCGCCATTGTTGTCGCAGTAAAGTGGAATGGCATCTGATGGCATCACACCTAGTTCCGCGACAAACCTTTTGAATCAGAAGACTTCCATCGCAGCCTCATATGCGGCGATATACTCTGCTTCCATAGTAGAGTCAACGATGATTGGTTGTTTGGAACTCTTCCAATACACCGAACCACCATTGTACAAGAACATGTATCCCGACGTAGACTTTCTATCGTCAATATCAGACATGAAGTCTGAATCAGTGTATCCTTATACTTTGAGCTCTCCTCCTCCAAAGACCAAAAACATATCTTTAGTCCTTCTTAAGTACTTAAGTATGTTTTTCATAGCAGTCCAGTGCTCCTCACCTGGATTGGACTAATATCTGCTTGTGACACTCATAGCAAGTGCGATATCAGGTCGTGTACATAGCATAGCATAGATGAGGCTCCCTATAGCTGAAGCATAAGGGATCTGGCTCATTCGTTGAATCTCTTCAGATGTATTGGGGCACATTTTCTTGGAGAGATAAATTCCATGCCTAAGGGGTATAAGTCCCCTCTTAGAGTTTTCCATGCTGAACTTCTTCAGCACCTCCTCTATGTACATTTTCTGTGAAAGGCCTAGCATCCTCTTAGGTCTATCTCTATAGACTTTAATTCCCAAAATATATGATGCTTCTCCTAGATCTTTCATAGAGAATTTCTTAGATAACCACATCTTAACCGAAGTCAGCATTGGAATGTCATTTCCAATTAGGAGAATGTCATCCACGTACAATACGATTTGATTACGTCATTAAAACGAGTATTCCAAGTCCGAGATGCTTGCTTAAGCCCATATATGGACCTTTGCAGCTTACATACTTTGTGACTTTCGTCACTGGAAGTGAAACCCAAAGGCTGCTCCATATAGATATCTTCCTCAAGAAATCCATTTAGGAAAGCAGTTTTCACATCCATCTGCCAGATCTCATAATCATGGTATGCTGCAATGGCAAGTAGTGTTCGAATGGATTTAAGCATGGCCACAGGCGAAAAGGTCTCCTGATAGTCAATGCCTTCGCGTTGACTATAGCCTTTCGCCACAAGCCTTGCTTTATAGGTCTCTACCTTTCCATTTGAACCTATCTTTCTTTTGTAAATCCATTTACACCCGATAGGTACTATACCTTTTGGTGGATCTATCAAGGTCCGGACTTGGTTGGAATACATTGAGTCAATTTCTGACTTCATGGCTTCCAACCACTTCTCGGAGTCGATTATAGACATCGTCTCGTTGTAGGTTTTAGGATCATCTCCATGTTCCTTGTCTCCTATGAGGAACATTTCCTCTACTTCCTCTGTAAGAATACCTAAGTATCTTTTAGTAGGATGGGAGATCCTACTCGATCTTCAAGGTGGGTGCTACATGTACTGGCTCAGAATGAATAGGTTCTGTAGGTTTTGGGACTTGTTGCTCTTCAGAGACTCTCTCTTCAAGCTCAATTTTTCTTCCACTTACTACTTCTTGAATAAATCGTTTTTCCAAGAAAGTAGTGTGTCGGCTCACAACTATATTGTGATCCTTTGGGATGTAAAAATAGTAGCCTAAAGATTCTTTAGGATACCCTATAAAACGAGCCCTCTCTGACCTAGCCTCTAACTTGTCCGCCTGTAGTTGCTTGACATGGGCCGAACATCTCCAAATCTTAATATGACTAAAACTTGGTTTCTTACCATACCACATCTCATAAGGCGTGGTAAGAACGGATTTAGAGGGAATCCTATTCAGTAGGTAGGCTGCGGTAAGCAAAGTATGTCCCCAAAGGAATAAAGAAAGATCAGTGAAACTCATCATGGATCGAACCATATCCAATAAAGTTCGATTTCTCCGTTCTGACACTCCGTTGAGTTGAGGTGTTTTAGGAGGAGTCCATTGTGAGACTATGTCGTTTTCTTTGAGATAGTTTAGGAACTCCCCATTAAGGTATTCTCTCCCTCGATCTGATCGAAGAGCCTTGATGGGTTTTCCAAATTGCTTCTCTACTTCATATCTGAATTCTTTGAACTTTTCAAAAGCTTCAGATTTGTGTCTCATAAGATAGACATACCCATACCGTGAATAACCATTGGTAAAGGTTATGAAGTAGAGATAACCACCCCTGGCTTGCACATCAAATGGGCCACACACATCAGTGTGTACCAAGGCAAGTATCTTAATGGCCATTTCCCTTTGTCCTACAAAAGGTAATTTGGTCATTTTTTCTTGAAAATTGGATTCAAAGTCTGGATAAGACTCAGCAGTCAATGGGCCCAAAAGCCCATCTTTCTCCAATCTGTTAATCTTTTCCTCTCCAATATAACCAAGCCTTAGGTGCCACATATACTTTATGTTTATCTCATATCTAGGTCTCTTAGACCCAACGGCACTCACTATCTGCTCAGAAACATTCACAGATACATCCATATGTAAATGGTAAAGACTGTCAATTATAAAACCACGGCCAACAACTTTATTTCTAAAATAAATTGTGCAGTAGTCTTTATCAAAATTAAAATATAATCGTCCTATGCTAAAGAAAAAACAGAAATCAAATTCCTGCTAGCAACAGGCACATAATAACAGTCTTTAAGTAATAAAACTTGTCCTAATGGTAGTCGCAAAGGATAGGTGTCAGTGGCCACAGCAGCAACTCTTGCTTTATTGCCAACTCGTAGGGTGACTTCACCTTCCCTTAGCTCTCTAATTTTTCTTAGACTCTGCATTGAAGTACACAAATGAGAACTAGAATAAGAGTCTATGACCCAACTGGAAGTAGAGGAAACCTTAAGGTTAGTTTCTATTATGAGCAGATCTGACATACCTTCCGAAGGTGTGTCTTTCTTCTTATTCTTTAGGCTCTCCAGATAGACGGGACAGTTCCTTCTAATGACCATTGAAATTTAGTGGCAACATTTTCCTTTGTCAGCGGCCTTCTTTTTATGAGCTTCCCTCTTGAGCTTGTTTTTCGTCTTTTGTTTCTTTTCGGGTTTATTCTTCCAATTAGACTTTCTTTTGGAAGAGAAAGCCCGCTCCACAGCAAGAACCAAGCCCCTTAAACTCTTCAAGGTTCCTTCAGTCGTTACCAATATGTTCAATAACTCAGCATTAGTGCAGTCAATTTTATTCATATGGTAGTTTACAATAAATTGCCCATATGAATCTGGAAGAGATTGCAGGATCATATCAACTTGTAATTCCTTATCCATTTTCATGCCGAGCTTCTCAAGCTCCTCGAGGTCTTTGATCATTGTCAAACAATGATAATGAACAAACTGCCTTTTGATAAGCTGGTGGACAATTTGGTAACGTAAGGAGGTCCTGGTTGAGAACATAGCAGAGCTTCTCGAAACTCAAAACTATTTTAAGTTTCTTAGCCAGTCTTTGTAATTAGTTTCGGTTAAGCGTTAGTTCCGAGAATACGAGGAAAAAAGAAAATTAGAAGCGAATATCTTGTTTTGCATAGAGTAAAGATTCAAATTAGATATTTGTATTTGTTTCAAAATTTTGTTTTAGGGGCATTTTTAAAAACAAAAATTAACCTCCCACTATTTCCTCGAGTCTCTTACACTCCTCGGGTAGAGAAACGGAAACCCAACGTGACAAGGGTACTACGGTCCTACCAGTTTACCGCACCACCTCACCTGACAGATATTGGCAACACGGAAACCAATAGTGGACAACTCTTGTCCAATGCTTCTTAAGCAAATTGCAGTGATGTTCGGTCTCTAAGTCCTGTAGGCCTCACCTGACAGATATTGGCCTATTTCTTTAGTTAAGTCAGACCCACCGTTCAAACGCGTAAGCAAAGCCGTCATTGGGTCCCTCACCTGACAGATATTGGGCCCAACCCCATCTTTACTCCACAGCATCTTATACTAATAGAGTGGTTGCGCATTCCCAATGCAACTGACCACTGTAACCAGCCGTGCCAATCAACACCAGAAAATACGCCCGCACTTCTACAACGGTGGAAGACCGCTCGACTTAATATTTATAAGGAGATTTGTATTTAGGTCTCATATTTAATTTTATTTATTTACATCTTATGCAAATAAAAATAAACTGCACATTAAAATAAATATAATGCAACCGGTGATGATCATGGATCTAAAAAGAAGATTCATGCTCGAGCCACTGAGCCGAAATCGGGGTCTAAGGGTTATAAATACAAGCACACACACGTCATTGGTTTGATCGTCTTCAACTTCTTGATCCGATCCAGAGCTACAACTTGATTCGATCACCATCAACTCCTTGATCCGACCGCCATCAAGTACTCGTCTCGATCTGGGCTTGTTGTGTACTAACGGCTTGCAACCAATCAACCAATGACGTGCAATCATACATAATACAACCCAATAAAAGAATAAAATTACATTCGATAACTTTTATCTCTAATCTATTGAGACACGTAGGTCTCCAAATAAAATTGGTTCATGCTCGCAGGCACCCAAACAGCCCTAGCACAGAGTCCTTAATTTAAACAAATTTAAAATTACAGGATTTCGCATACACGTCATACATTACATGTCGATACATAATAAATTGGTTGCTATCCATGATCATCACCCATATATATCTCATGCATCATAATAATTAATTTTGGATAATTTAATTAACCGTTTACCAATTATCCAGAAAAATAGGTGATCAAATCACCATAACGATACGATCTTATCAATCGTTTGATTTAACTAAATTCATACAATTTTGATCAATATTTTAATCCGCAAAAATATCTATTTGATCTCATCAATAATTCACATCTTATGTGAAAAATTATATAAAATTTGATCTCATCAAATTTTACAATAAAATAAATTGATCTAATCAATATAATAAAATTTAAAAATAAATTTTGATCTCATCAAAATTACATAAAAAATTAAAAATAAAATTTGATCTCATCATATTTTACAAAAAAAATAAAATTTTATTTTTATTTATTTATTTTAATTCCGCGGATTAAAATAATTTTGAATTAATCAAAATTTAACAATTTTTCGAATAGGATAAAACGATTTAACAATCATTCAAACAACAAAGAATGATTTAAAATATCCAAATCTATAATTTTAATCTTAAATAACATGAGGATGGCTCTGATACCATTGTTAGAAATTTTACGCAAAATAAACGCAGCGGAAAAAAAAATCAAATAAACAAATATTTAAAAAACTTGAGATCTGATCTCAAAACCACGCAAAATAGAATACCTCCTGTACTTAGGATTAAACGAAAAACGAAGATCTAATCTTCACCTTTGCGCGAGGAGATCTACATCGCAATTTGATGATCGTGAAATTTGGTTCTCTTACAGCCGCACACGCGTCCGGCCTCTACGGGTATCCACACGAGGTTGTCGATCTGATCGAAGTTCTCACCGGGGTGCTAGCTCCCTTGCAGAGAACATCTTTCTTTTGAATGTGGATATTTAGAAAAGAGAAAGAGGAGAAAAAGATGACGACTAGGGTTTCCCTTTTTCTTTTTTTTTCTTTTTTTTTCTTTTTCTCTTTTTTAAAAACTATCGTACGTATAAAGAGGGATATAATCCCTTTTATAATTATTGAGATAATCATTAAGATAAACTTAAAATTAGATTTAAGTTTATCTTATCCCTAATCGGTTCAATCGATTAAATCCTAATTTAATTCGACTTGAACTCAATCCTAATTTGATCAAATCAAATCATTAATGCAACATTTGCACTTAAGTCCTCTCACAACTTACAAACTATTAGTAAGACCTCTCTTGCAACATTTGCACTTTAATATCCGTAATTTATAATAATAACAAATTAGTCCAATTATCAATATATTGATAATTAAATCCTCAGGCGATTCAAAAATCGCGATCCAACTATCCGATCAGTCATAACCTCTTATGTGTGTGACCCCATAGGTTCTATTCTATTTGGTAGTGAGATATATTGTGATCACCATCAACAATATCGCTGAAACTCTTTTCAGTGGGTTAGAACAATTCAAACTCAGCCCAATAAGAATTATCGATCATCCGGATAATTCTCGTAAGTCCCACAATCCACCAGTGACGCCTAGCAGCATGTAGTGGCATTCCAGTAGAAAGGAATACTGAACCTCTAGGCGCAGTTAACGTGTGATACAATCCTTCTATCATGAGTCCCAACTAGACGAAGGCCATGAAATTGCTCGTCAAACCCTACCGTCTGTCATATGTCAAATTTATTCGACTCGAGTTTCTAATATCGGAAACCCTTTCCATTATTTACTCTGTCTTGACCAAGGTCTTCTAAACTCGATCTTATAAATCACATATGACTAACTTCCTTATCTACTAAGGGCGATAGATTCCATATAGGTGTACACCCAATTCCTACAACGAACCTACTGCAGCCAACATGCACTGCAAGGACACGAATGGCTAGAAACCAAGTGTATGTACAATCAAACTACAGTAACCCCATTGTGAATAGCCGAGACACCGCAGGTCAAAAGATCAGTCACACTACTGCAACATCGAGTAAGTCACTGACGAGTGAGTAGACATCCAAGTGACTTCTCGTATTGGTCACGCTCGGTACTCTTGTTCTCTAACAACCATCTGCACATTCGCTCCAGTGTCCCCACACTGTTGTCTCGAGACTCGTCTACCCCAAAAGAGAAGCGACCTGTGCACCAATCTCATCGGATCAATCACTGTCCCCGTGATGATCCATCGATCGAGAGCATTTAGGAATTAATCTTTAATGATACATGTCTCAAATTCTCAACTCTTGAGAATACGTATCATCATCTTATTAATTTCTTAGACAATACATGGACACATACACAACATGAATGGAAATAAAAATCCAATAACATTCATAATGTAAAATGACAAATATAAATTTATATTCTAAAAAGAATACATGTGTCGGCCAAGTTGGCTTCTAGAGCATACATCTAACATGAATAGGATTACTTGTCCTTACAAAATTGCTCTTTGCTGACCCTTTTAATTAATTATCTCTCCCTAGTGTGATGGATTAAGAAATTTTATAAAGTAAAAAAATAATTATTTTTCAAAGAAAATTGTGCTTTGCCACAGTTGAAATCAAAATATCACCACGTGATAAGAAGCATGGCCAAGATGACTAGGATGAATAAGAACAAATTAAGGGATAACGTGTGGCACAGAATAATCAAACTAGTCAATTGATAAAATTATGAGCCGTGAGAGACATTCGTATTAAGCTCTTATCAGCTGATTAACTAAAGGTTGGTCATCGGCTTGTTTAGCCGATGGATGACGAGAATTAAAAATAGTATCGGTTCTTGGCTTCATGAGCCGTATAAATGCCAGGCACTTTGACCGACTAAGTCTCAAAAATTCAAAGCTCGAGCATCGGCTAATACCTATACCTTCGACATTTCCAAAACCGATCAAATGTTTGATCAGTTGTATAAAAATGAAGGATCAATCTCCAGAAGAGTCAGACAATCCCTCCAAATGAAGAGTTCATAGGGTAAAAGTACTGCAAGTGGCACCACTCGTGGAGCTACAGAACTGACGAATGCACTGCCTTTAAAAGATATTTAAAAAGAGATCGATGAAGGTTGGCTGATATTTGTCGACCAGGAAAATAAGAAAGATATAGAAGTTGATAAAAACTCTTTTTCTATACAGATTAATATGATGAACTTGAAGGGAAAGAAACCGATGGTGGAGCCCAAGCTCCCCGAAATGGAGGCATCGGCACGAATGATGTTTTGACTATACATCCGCTGCAAGGCCGAAATGTATAACGAGAATTAGGATGCGATATTTCTTGGGATGCCCGAGAAGGTTAAGAAATGGCTTGCTTTCCCGGACTATGACAAGGGCGCCATGCATGGTGGTCGCCAGCCGAACCAATGTTCGGCCGAAAGATCGAATGAACCATCGTCCGATGAGGAGGAAGGAGAGCAGGAGCAAGACCTGTCCATCCACAGGGTCCTTCTTCAGGATCTTCCCTTTTGTGGTTTGAGCAGTCGACTTTTGATCCTAGATTCGTCTCTTGTTATCATTCAGTCGAGACAAACCAATGGTTTATATTCAGTCGGGATCGGTTTCGGTTGAGACACGAGCATCTCTCATTGGCTTTTCTTTCATCGGCTGATATCATCGGCCGATGGTTTGTGCCACGTGTCGCCTTCTGACTTGACCGCGGCGTATTCCATGTGACGATAATTTTGGACTCAACACAATGTTAATTCTTTTCAATTTTCTTAGTATTTATTTATGTGAAATGTTAAATTAAACACAATGTTAATTCTTTTCAATTTTCTTAGTATTTATTTATGTGAAATGTTAAATTAATTGGTCCTCAAACAAATCCTAAAGAATTAATAGTTTCTTTTCTTAGTGCATGGACTACAAAGGGCTGTTCTAGAACAATTGAAATTGATCTAGGTTTCACAATTCTCCACATATTTTATCCCAAGTAACTTGATCTGCTCAAGTCAAAATCGCATGGAATTACAAATATTTGACGAGGAGCAAGATAGCCCAATATTTGTCTGTTTGGTTTGATTTCTTCTGCACTAGAGCGGCGTAGCATATTTTTGTACTTTTGTAGAGCATGCATATATTGATCCAATACAGCCTTTAGTTAAAGAACATAAATTTAAATCTTCTGCATCTGCAGTAGTGATCCGAAACTATTGAGAAGATTTTAATGAAGTTAGTTAAGCTGGACAGCAGCCATGCAGTTTTTGCTCATCATTAAGCGATGATAATGTTCTCCAAGGCGTCGTTTGGTAACGGAAATAAGGGGGAATATCCCCCTTATTCCCGTATCTGTTCCCAAACGGGAACCGGAGGTATTACGGGGATAGGGGTGGGAATTCGGATTCGCACCCCACGCTGGAACCCGCTGGAATAGCTGGAATACAAAAAGAGGCGTGAGAATCGATGCTTCCTCTTCTCCACCGAGCTTCATCTTTTTGCTTTTCTCTCTCTCTTTCCTCTCTCTCTCTCTCTCTCTCTCTCTTAAGTGGGTTTCATTTTTTTTTTCTTTTTTTTTTCTTTCTTTTGCATAGTAATAAAAATTAGTTTTTTTTTATTTTTTTAAATTAGAATTTTTAAATTTTAAAAGATATTTAAATTTATAAATTTTAAATTTTAAATTTTTTTTAAAATTTTTAATTTTTTAACTTATTTTTTAATAAATCTAAAAATTTTATTTTATTTCATTTTTGATAAAAAATTATTAATTTTAAATTTTTAAAATTTATACAATTATTTTATAAATTTTTTAAAATTTATATAAATTTAAAAATTAAAATTTTTACTCTCACTTAAAATTTAAAAATTAATTTTTGTTTACTCTCACTTAAAATTTTTACTCCCACTTAAACTTTAATTTTTATTATGTATTTTTTAAAATTTATATAAATTTAAAAATTAAAATTTTTACTCCTATTTAAACTTTAATTTAAAGGGCAAAATAGTCAAAACAATCAAAAATTTTAAATATTTTAATATATAATTTTCTATTATTTTTAAGTACTTTTAATTATTTATTATTTATTTTTAAATATTTTTTACAAATTTAAATAATATTTTAAATTTATTATTAGGTTGATTAATATAATAAATTATTTTATTTATAAATTATATCATAAAGGGTAAAATAGTCAATATACAAATTTATCACTTATTAATTCTTCTTATTCCTCTATACTCAACCAAACATAATTTTTTCTTATTCATCTTATTCTCCTTATTCCTATATAATTTACCAAACACAATTTCCTTTAATCCCGGTATAACTCATAAAACCAACCAAACGCAAATTTACACCAATTCCTGCTAATACCAGAATCTATACCTATCCCCGGTATAACAAAATTTTCCTATTCCCCGAACCAAACGGTACCCAAATGTACCGCAAAATGGGGCATTAATAAGATGGTTGTGCAGTTCATATATAGGAAAGAAGTTAATATTAATAACTTCAATTTTTTTTCTTTTCATAAGAAAAATAAAATTCTCCTATCCTACTTAGAGGAAACACCACTTCTTGAGACAAATACTCACAAGCATATATGTTCCACTAACTCTTTGGCTCTTCTATAGTTTATTTATACAAAAACAAGGTACTAATTAGAGGAAAAAGCCAATCACTTAAACCTCTCTCTCTCTCTCTCTCTCTCTCTCTCTCTCTAACCTTTTTTTTTTTTCCCTCCTATTATGAAACCTAAGGTCAAAGTAGTATAAAGACACCCCCCCCCCCCCCCCCCCCCCAAATCCCGGGCGACCTATATTGTGTAGACAAAAGCATGTGCTTTGGAAACCGTGCCAATTCCCACTACTTCAATTCACTGTACTACTCTTCACTATTTATTTGATTTTACTACAACACTCTCACCATTTTAAGGAGCCTCTCCATGAGTTCAAATTATTTTCGCAATTATTTTTTCATTGAGGTAGCTAGCACTGTTTCTACTGTTCTTGTTGTGCCCCCTATACCAATTTATTTTCTTCAACCCAACTTACAAATATTTGGTGATATTTTGATGATCCACAATTTATTTTTCTTGAATCAAACATACATGTTTCGCGGTTGGTAATCTAAGAAATCAACATAGCACGAAAACGTATATTTAAGCTAAACATAATACGGTATGAAATGATAATGGTTTATTATATATACAGATAATTTTCTTGAATATATATGATAATCATTCAAGACATATATATATATATTGACATAATTCGCAAGTTGATTAGGTTAACTTGATTATCAATCATTAATACGACCTCATAATTAATTAACATACCCGAATTGACCCTTAACTTTTATATGTATTTGGAGATTCTAATAGTATATACATCTACAATTCCTCCTTAAGCATGCATGTTTTTTTCACAATGGTAAGAGTAGGCACAAAGTGGTTAGGTTTGGAGCACGCACTATTTAAACTTGACAATTAATAAAGATCGAGTATTTGCTTAAAAACATATAGAAAAGTTGCAATCTTGTTCCCTTTTCTGCAATAAAAAGATCGAAAGGAGCTTAATTATGATTATGCGTATCGATCAAATTTCTATCTACAAAATAAGTGGAGAAGTCAAGGTTCCTAGATTCCAAGAAAGACCTCGTACTACGAGATTTTATCCTAAAAAATGTCATTTGCTATGATAATATTATACCAAATCATGAGCTTAATTATTGATTCTTCTATTTCTATAAATAAAAAAAAAAGGGAATTTTGATTTTATGAGCTTCACTAAATGAATTAGAGCTAGGTCTAGAAAAGGTTAAACCAATATTAATTGCAGATTAAATTAATTCTACAAGCAAAGAGACGTACTGTTTCGATATATATAGATCACAATATTGGATTGACCTTAAATTAATTTTGTGCTAAGACTACGTACATATATATATATATATACATTGAGATCTATATAATATCAACTTGTCCTTTAATTAATAGTGTTACTATAATTGTAGTCTCTTTTTTGTACCAATTAAGTTTGTCGAAGAATTGCAAAATTCCCAACAAAAAAAGAGGGAAAATAAAATTATTCTAGTAGTGCATGGGGTCATTTGGAATTTTGGTCCCCAAAGATCACAAAGTTTAATAGAAAGGGTGCAATCACCAATAAATTAATGTTTCCATCGCCTTAATTATCATGTTCTACTTAGCAATTTCCATATGCGTGACCCACTTACATAGTTGATGTTGTTGGTTTAGGAATTAGATGATCATCCACTTCATCGATCTTTTTGACCCTTTGTCTTTAATGTAATTCTAAATTAATCTCAAAAGAGACGTGAAAGTGATAGTTCTAATATTATTTACCGATTTTAATTTGTAGGGTATGTTGCCCATTAACTATATTCAACTGGGGCATAAACCAAACACGCACCCACGCACTAATCTACGAAAATGTTTATAAACTAATACCATGCATATATAATTCAGCTGCATTGAGTGATAATGATCATCACACAAATTAATGTTCCCTGCAGATGAAACAAGAGAACACAAGAGGTGGTATCATATCAATAACCGTTGTTAGAAATCGATCCGCCACTTACACACTGATACTAGATTTTCTCCTATACTAGTTTGTTTATGATAAAAGCTAAAAAAAATTTAGTTTGTTTAGCACGAAAATACCCAAAAAAAATCAAGAACTAGAGACAAAAAATAAAGCACACAAATATTTGCGTAGTTTAGTCACTGGCCTACGTCCACAAGCGAAAACGGAGTGAAAAATTTTATTACAATCAAACTGGTGTACTTAATATACTTTTCTCATAAAACTCTCATACCAAAATTATATTCATACTCTTTCTGCCGCGCCAAATTAATAGAATAAAAGATATATTTATAATAGTTGTTAAATCCTAATACAATTAAGAATACAAATATATTCATTCTAAAAATAATTTTAATAAAATTAGATATAATTTAAACTTAAATTTTATAAAATAATTAAAATATAATAGAGTTAGAAAATTTTGTGATTCGAGAATTCAAGACATATCTAACCCTAACAAAGTCAAATTAGAGAGTAAGACCCAATATTAATGGACGCTACATATATAGGACCCCTCTTCATGTAAGGATCACTAGTATATATATATATATATATATATATATATATATATATATATATATATATATATATATATATATATATATATATATATATATATATATATATATATATATATATATATATATATATATATATTACTCCAACATAGCTATATAGAAGAAGCTACATCAAGGAATGTCTTCATGCATTTAAAGCTTCACGTAGTTTTGAGTCTATGTTAACTGCCCCATTTGAAATTTTTGAAGGGGACAAGGATTTCGTAGCAATTTGATCCAATTTTTATTTTTCTTATTCTGTGGAAGCACATGGGAGATCTAATTAACCTAGGAAGCAGACACTCTTTAGGATTAATTATTTTCAAAATTAAAAGTTCAACAACTCCTTATACATCATATATATATATATATATATATATATATATATATATATATATATATATATATATATATATATATATATATATATATATATATAGAGAGAGAGAGAGAGAGTTGGGCTGGAATGCTATTGATAGCACCAACCCAACTTTGCCACCCACTTTGTAGCCATTGGATCGTATTGAGATCCGTGTAGACTCTTTAATGAAAAAAAAAAAAAAAAAAAGTAAAAAGAAAAAGTAAAAAGTAAAAAGTTTTTCTTTTTAATTAAAGAGCTTGCACGAATCTCAATGCAATCCAATGGCTACAAAGTGGGTGGTAAAATTGGGTTGGTGCTATCAATAGCATTCCAGCCCAACTCTATATATATATATATATATATATATATATATTACTCTTCATTAAATCAACAATTAGATTTTTTTTAAAAAAAAAAAAAAAAAAAAATTAGTTGCGATCTTAGATGAATAACTATTATAAACGCGTCATTGAGAAAATAATTAAAGAAAATAAGTTAGGTGCATTTTTTTGTCCTTAGGTATCCAATGACACTGCATGGATCGATTATCCCAAAGAACTCTTTGTTACTAATGGTGATTATTAAGTAGGGACCCAGGTAGGTGGACCCAAAATATCTTAATTTATTTTTCTTTTACGATTCCAACACACGGTTAGAGGAAAAACATGGCCTTCGAAGAGATCAATATAAGATTAATCTAGCAAGAATTTTAGAATTCTTAGCAAATAGAATACTGGATTTTCTAATGAGTGTTCTTAAATTAAGGGTGGTTGATTTTATTAAAAGTTCCGCTTTTGATATTGTCAGATAAAATTTTCATCAAATCTATTAACTATTAATTAATTAATCTATATGAATCTTTAATATTTCTTTACCACGTAGCAAATTTTTTTTTTCTACCATATTTTCAATTAATATGTCCAAATTTTTTTTTCCCTAGCTTCCTCCTCCTGACTTTCAATTAATACATCCAAACTTCCACTATATATCATCTATAATCCTTATGTTTTTACCTTAAATTAATTCATCAATTCTCTCTCTCATATATCTTTTTCTATACGCTATCGTCTTCCTCGCTCCAACTCTGTTATAAATACTTGCACACCTCACCCCTCCGCCACAACCCGATGGGATCATCATCACCGTCACTA
>CM055081.1:5928191-6003191 GCA_029204045.2 Tillandsia leiboldiana
CTCCCCGAAGCCAAAACTCGCATTTTGCTAGACTTGGCAAAAAACTTCTTCTCTCGCAGAAGTGCAGCACAATCCTTAAGTGCTCCTCATGCTCAGCATCACTCTCGGAGAGTAGACCAAGATATCATCAATGAACACCACCACGACCGGTCCAAATAGGTCGGAAGATCCGGTTCATCAAATCCATGAACGCGGCCAGGGGCATTAGTTAGCCCAAAAGGCATAACTGTGAATTCATAATGCCCGCCGTGATCTGAATGCCGTCTTACGGAATATCTCCGGCCTTCAGCCTTTAAACTGGTGTACACCGGACTGCAAATCTATCTTAGAGAAGACACAAGACACTATGCAAGCTGATCAACAAGATCATCGATGCCGGCAAAGGGTACTTGTTTTTGATGCTTGAGTCACTTTATTTAATTTCCCTATAGTCCGCACATAATCGAAGTGACCCATCCTCTTTTTCACGAATAGCACCGCGCGCTCCCCAAGGCGACACACCGACTCGGCCTAATAAGGTCCTTGTCCATCAAATCCTGGAGTTTTGCGCCTTAAGCTCTCGCAGCTCAGCGCGTGGCCATCCTGTAAGGAGCCTTAGGATTGGCGCAGTTCTGGACTTGGGGACGTTAATCACGAACTCAATCCCCTATCTGGCGGCATGCTAGACAGCTCAGTGGGAAAACATCCGGGAACTCGCGGGCAATAGGGATTCCCCGAGTTCCGGCGCCGCGTAGGCCCCTCAGCAACACTAGCTAAAAAGGCTACAACACCTCGACATCATCAGCCCTCGCTCGGGAAGTCAAAATCATAGAGGCAAGAAAGCGCTCTGACATTCCCGATATACCAACATTTTCTATGGTCTGGCTTTCTGAAAAGTGACGGTCCTTGCGGCACAATCAATAGTCGCAAAATACCGAGCCAACCAGTCCATCCCGAGGACCACATCGAAGTCCTATCAGTTGACTCAGGTCCAATAGGTCTACTGGCATAAATCCAGGACTCGATCTAAATCGGGCGGGGCTAACAGCACTCCTCCATGTGCAGAGTTCAATCGGGAATCTACACCTTCTGTGCACAAGGTGAGAGTCCTATTCCTAACCCTATGCAATGATGTACATTCTCTACAAATAAAAGAGATGGCCCCTATAAAACGAGGTACGAGTCCTTATGCCAGAAAGTAAATCATACCTGCCTCCACTCGATCAGCCATAGCAGAATCCCTTGCCTGCGCTAAGCCATCTTGACTGCTCAACAACGGCTGTCTCTCTCCAGAAAGGGCGGGGGAATGAAACTTGATCTTCCTTGAAGATCTGTCGGTGAAGCTCCCGGTCGTAGCTGGGAAAGTGGTAGGGACAGATGCCGAAGTAGGTGCCACCGTTATCCCCGAAGGACACGTAACTCGCACGTGCCCGGGCTGTCCGCACTTGAAACAGCGGCCGAACCTCAAGTCACAAGCACCTGAAGTGTGCTGACCTTCGCAGAAAATGCACCTAACAATAGACTGAGGCTGCCTTACCTGCTGTTGCTGCTGCCTATGCCGCTGAGGCCTCTGTGACCTCTGCTGGGATGCCGGTAGGGGCCAATGCTGAAAAAGGTGCTACTAAAACCCGAAAGGGGCACGTAGGTCGGATGTGCCTGGCTGCCCACATCGGAAGCATCGACCCTCCCTCAAGCCACAGGTATTTGATGAATGCTTGCCCCCTACAGAAAATGCATCGGACCGACGCCCGAAGACTGTCGAGACTGCTTGCTGCGGAGGCCCTTCTGCGAGCTACCAGTCCATCGTTGATCAAGACGCCCACGGCCCGTAGACTGGGGCCGCAGGGGTCTGGTGGTCTCCCGGAAACTGGCCTGTCCATCATTATCTGGGGCGGGGCGTTTCTTGTCTGGCGACGCTGCTCGAGGAAAAGGTGCCTGGCCCCTTCGTCAACCGCCCAAGTCACCTCTCTGCTGGCTCCCAGCAACTGCTCCAGGCGTTGGTCCTGTCCGAAAGCTTCTTGCCACCAAATGGGTCACCAAGGACCGTAGTTCTCCCCAGCTCAGCAGATACCGCCTGCTCGGGCTTCTCAGAAAGGGGTAGAAATATCCCCGACGGAAAAATAACGACGGGGTGACATACTGTCACCAAAAGCCACAAATCAGCAAAATAAAATTCCACACGACCCAATCTAGCGAAAGTCAAAGACATTCCCCTATTTCTGTGACTTTATGTTGTCTGCAGCCAACATAACTGTTCACCAGAAATGGGGTATGTCGGTCTCTCTTCACTTACTTGGAAGAGTCAAACAAATAAATCAACGACTTTCGCAAAATGTCACGTCTCTCGCGCCCTATTATCCTAGGGTCTACCAAAAAGCCTAGGGTTTCCTAAGTCCCAACTGACCTATCCCTAAGCTCTGATACCAACTTAATCTGTCACGCCCCGGAACCCGGGCTCGCCAACAGATCCGCCGTGCACACGGGATTTCCCGAGTACACGAAGCGCTGGTAACCTGCTCCGATATAATATGAACAATAAAAGAGCATAATGCAGAGCTGAAGTAGAAGAACCACATAGTATCTCATACTGGGACTAAAAATAAACTGTAATATGTACAATAATCTCCCAGCTCACATAATAATACAACCAGCTGGCGAAAACCAGACTCAAAATAAAAGGAGAATATCACAGTCTGAGTGAAGGGTACAACGTCTATCTACAGCTCTCAGTCTCCCAGGAGATCTATCTACTCAGCGATCCCCTTACCTTTATCAGCCGCTGATAGCCTAGCAGCTCCCGCAGACGACTCTGCAAAATAAAGAAGAAGAAAGAGAAAAACAATAATGGGGGTGAGAACTACCAGATAAACCAGTAGCCTCCCCTAGTGGGCAAAACCTCAACTCTGACGCACCCACTAGGACTACTAGAGGCCAGAAAGGAAAAAGTGGTAAGGCTGTAAGCAGAACTGCTGAATAAAGGGGAAACCACCACTAGCATGCCTCTAAATGCAGTGCCAAAAGGAATGACTGTATGTATGCCTCATTATCTAACATGCCTGCCTGAATAAACCCAATCTTATGTCACCAGTAAAACTGGTACTGCCTGCCTGCTGCGCCTTGCCTGCCCAAATCGGGTATGCTGGCCAATGCATAACACCGATAGGGAATGAGAGTCTCAAGGACTCAAGCCTGCCTGTAACACACTCCGGAGTGGCACTCGAGGGGAGCGACCCACACGAGTAAAAGTACCTCAGTAATAAGTATCATAAGTGTCGTAAACAGCAGGACTGGATCATGACTATGATCAAAGTGGGAAAAGCCATCCACTAAGAAACCTTGATCTGATGCCATAGTACTCAATAAGTGGGAAAAACCATCCACTAGAGAAAAGCCCGATCCCCTGCTGATGCCAAAAATAGACCAGACTCAACCCCATTCTGATGCAAGGATAAACATCCGGCCGACCGCCTACAGTCCGCGGTCACCGCAACACCCCACAAGTTTATAATCTAACATAACCTTGGCTATACTATCCCAAACCCCTGCTCGTACTCGAGCGACAAGCAACTGAAAGCAAAAGAGAGCAATAAAACATGTCAAGTCTTAATATGATAGTGTAGCAATAAATAGTGGCCCTACCTGATGTCCGGGCATGCATGCAACTGTCTTTATTTTAAAAGTTGTAAAATAGTGTCAAAGATTTAAAAAGATTGATTTACTGAATAAAAGTCATTTGCATGCGAGATTATAGCCTTTGTCTCAATCACAGTGTCCCAATATAAGTCATCATATCATCTGTGGGTTATATTAATTTTTAGGAGAGTTCGTCCCAGCGGTTCTCATCAATTGTCCTGTTAGTAGTCCTGTTAGTAGTCCCAATAGTTCTCATCAATTTAGTTTGTCCCAATTGTTCTCATCAATTGTCATATTAGTTTGTCCCAATTGTTCTCATCAATTGTCATATTAGTTTGTCCCAATTGTTCTCATCAATTAAATTTTAGGGGAGTTCCAGTAATCCCAGTGAGCTTGTCAAAAAAATGAGGTAAGCAACAACCGCCCACCTCGAGCAGCTCAAACTACACCTCAGGTAGTCTCCTGGTTGTCCACAGTCCCCTAGAACTGCTGTCTGCCGAAAACGGTGCCCTACAGCAACACACATTGCACAGGGTGTAACTATAGTATTCATAAAAATACAGCTTTTGCTGTTTTTCAAATGGCACGAAAAGAGAGGAGTTTTTCACCTCTGTATAGTGCTCAGAAAAATCCAGAAAAATTACGGTTGCGTTCCTCGCGAAGAGTAGATCAAAATCGACTCTTTAAACGTCTCGATCTGATGCTCCTACGCCAAGATAAAAATCGGAGAAGTTGACGCTGCCCAGAAATTTCCACAGCAAAAAGGGGGGTCAAAGAGACCTCGGGAAACGTGCCAAAAGTACGAAATGGAGCAAAGTGATCAACACGGAAATCGAAGCCTTACCTCTTAGGAACGCGCTGTCGCAAAAATTGTCCAAAAATTCCTCCTGGTTAGCCCACAGGGAATTTTCGACGGAACTGCGACGGGAAATGGGCCGAAAAAGAAAACCGTCGCAGTGCGCCGCGTCGCAGATAACTCACTAACTGTAACTCCAAAAATTCTGAGATTTAGAGGAGAGAGAGAAGAGAGAGAGAGGAAGAAATTTCGTAGAGGGCACTTTCTCTGGTTCTCTCTCTAAGGGCTCAAAAACCGAGGTGCAAAGAGAGGGGGGGTGGGGATTGCTATTTATAATGGGCTGGGGCTCCACACAGGATCGGATCCGAACAGGGAACACCGAAACGGGCCAACCAAAACGCACCACGCGTTCACAAAACAGGAAACAGCCTGTGCAAGGGCCACTCAGAAGCCGCCACGTGTCCACGTGGTGCACAGGCCGGTCTCCGCGCCGGGTCTTCCGGATCCTGTCAGCCAATCCGGGTGTGCCACGTGTCACCCTCCCACGCGCTTCTAGAAGCCGGCGAACCAATGGGGAAGCGCCACGTGGCAAGGGGGTATTCGGTGCTCCCGGTGCACGCCAGGCCCATGGACCGCGCACCAGGGCCGCGCGCCCTCCGCGCTCCTGCCGCTGTGCCGCCGCTGCGCCGCTGCCCGCCGCCGTGCGCCGCCGCCCGCCGCCGCTCGCCGCTCGCCGCCGGCGGCCGGAACAGTAATTCCGGCCGGCGGTTACTGTTCCGGTGAACAGTACCAAGTGCCGAAAAAATAAAGCGAATATACCATTTCGATCGTTTTCGCGCGCTGATTCCAAATCCGACGTCCATTTTGCCAAATTCTCATCCGAAATTTTGCCGAAAGCTCCCGGAACATTCCATTTGCTCCGATTTTCGCGCAGAGTCTATAATAAATGTTCAATTTTGATTCTACAAGCTCTGCTTCACCGGATAAGCTCCCTACAGTCACTGTTTAATGTTGCACAGTTCCTGCGGGAGTCCGGATCATCACATATATATATATATATATATATATATATATATATATATATATATATATATATATATATATATATATATATATATATATATATATATATATATATAATGTTTTTAAAAGTACCAAGTCATTGGTGTTTGTAGGTTTTTAGCCCTTTGATTAAAAGATGTGTGATTAGGATGATAGTGGACCCCTTGAGTTAAGTAAGCGATTGGTGAAATAGAATGATCTAAAAAATGAAATTAGCCAAAAGGATTGATCTAACGGTAGAAAACATACAAGCACCAATTGCTTGGTACTTGTATAAGCATAGTAGCCAAACTCATAAACAATTGAGCTCCTATGCTTTTAAATGTACCAAGTCATTGGTACTTATAGGTCTTAGTCCTTGAATGAAAAGATGTGTGGTTAGGATGCACTATATATATATGTATCGAGTAGAGCTTAATTATATACTTTCAAAAATATAAATCCAACTATACTTATGATTTTTTTACCATTGAATTTATATTGAGATTTGTGCTATTATAAAGTCAACTAAAGAAAAAGAAAGAGAAAGTACAAAAACACGGATCTCAATATAAATTTAATATCAAAAAAATTACAAGTATAGTTAAACTTGTGCTTTTAAAAATATATAAACTCTACTCTCTTTATATATATATATATATATATATATATATATATATATATATATATATATATATATATATATATATAAGTCCGGCTACTATACTATTAATAGTACCAAGTTATTAGTGCTATCAAGTTTTCTACCCTTAGATCAACCCCTTTGATCATTTTCATCCGTTAGATTTTAGTATTTCCCAACCACCTATTAAACCGAAGGGACCCACTATCATCTCAACCACACATCTTGTAATTCAAGGGTTAAAAACTTAATGACACCAATGACTTGATACTATTAATAATATTTCAGCTTTTATATATATATATATATATATATATATATATATATATATATATATATATATATATATATATATATATATAGTGCATCAACTATTACTGTTAGGAGAGAGGTTATTGCATGCACCTAGCTAGTGCATCACTGGAACTCGTTTCCACCGGCAGTACAGTATTGTATATATAGGATGATTTTCTATGTGCTTTCATTAAGAAAAGTTTATAATACATAGTGATTTTCAATGTATATTCGTTAAAAATAATAGGTATGAAAATAAATATCATAAAGCTAATATAATTATAAGCATAGTTCCCATAAGAAACAAGATACAACTTCATATCCATTTTTTTTTAAAGAAATTGTAAGATAATCTAATAAGAGAGGAGACCGAGCTCAAGAATCTACTGAACTATATGTCTTATATTTACAAATAATTTTAAAAAAAAATAATTTTAAATAAAAACAATGGTGCTGTTTGTATGATTTACTGGTGAGTGGATAGGATTGGGACATGCAGTTGATATCTCCTTAATTAGGTATTGGGTGTAATTTGGTTTTCTTGAAAAATTCTAGAAAACAGTTTTGTGGCCCAAAAAGTATTTTTGATTCATTTCATTTTTAAAAAGTATATATTTTTTTAAAAAAAAAAAATAGATTTTGAAAAAAAAAATTTATTTTTTAAAATTTTTGTTCGAAATCTAAAAATTATAAAAGGTGTGGTGACCCGAATTTCCGTGTTACTTGACCGGATGGTCCATGGTGAAAAAACATCTATTATTGTTGTATTGGGTCCGTAATGCAGTGAACAAACGCGAAAAATAGACTAAGCGCGCGAAAATTAGCCAAAATAGGCTAATTGGGTCAAACGGGCCCAATTCCTTTCGGGCCGGTCCATGGAACTGGGCACGTGCACTAGACACAGCCAAAACCGGATAAGCCACGTGTCGTGCCGTGATTTGCCCGATCGCGACACGTGGGGTGCTGACGGGGCGCGGCGCGCGTGCACCCGCGGGCTGGCGGACACGCGCCGCGCCGCGATTGGCGTGCGTCCGCCCAACCGCGTTGCGCCACGTGGCGAAACGCGGTGCGTCGGATCCCGGGGAAACGCGCAAAGATGGCCGCCGCGTGTCCCTCCTCTCTCTCCCCTCCACCGGCCGGCTATGCTTGCCCCTGGACGTCCCCAAAACCCTATTTACAGATAATTTTTGGCCTATGAATAACCCCCTTCTCCATCATTTTGGGATTTCTGCGATTTGGCCATTTTTCCTGAGTTATCCAGAGCTCCTTCATCTTCTTCTTCTTCTTCTTCTTCTTCTTCTTCTTCTTCTTCTTCTTCACCTGTTCTTGAGTTTCGGGGGTGTTGCTGTACACCTATAGCTGTGCAAGTGGAGGAAGAACACTTTGAAGCTGTTTTCAACCATTTTCGTTGTGTTTCAGTGCAGGAGCTCTACGGAACTCATCTTTTATATTTTTGGCCTAATTTTTGGTTCTAAATCTTTACAAGAGGTAGATCTACAACTTTGATATTCAACACTTTGGCTAGATCTTGAGTTTTATTAGAGTTTTTAAGCCATCTTTGGGACCCTTGTGCACAGCATGGGATTTTGGATAATGCTCAGTGTTTTTCCTCCCCTGTATTGTAGGGTTAGAATTTTGAGATGATTTTTGTGGGTAAATCTTCAGGACTCGAATATCTACAACTTTGGTGTGTACCACTTTACCTAGATTTGAATATTTTTGAGAGTTTATTAGCCTTCTTTGAAGAACTTCTGCACATATTGGATTTTTGATAGTTGAGAGTAATTATGGAATTTCTCTTTCATTTGTCCATGGATTTTGGTGTTTCTTGGCTTGATCTTCATCTACTCTCAAAGAGAAATCCAGTGGTATCTTTCTTGCAAAATTTGGAGCTCGTTTGCGCAGGTAATTTTATCGATCTTTCAGCCCCTGTTTTCAGGTTCACAGCAGGAATGTATTTGGATATTGTTTTGATAATTGGACTTTGGAGATGCAGATTTTGAGTTAATCAGTGGCTAATTTTGGAATTTTTAAGTTTGGACATATTCTTAGAATCAAAGTGAGTATTTTTCCTTTTGGTTGTAATTAAAAATTCTGTATGGATTGGTCCCTATTTAACCTAAAAGTCTATATTAAAAATTTGATGCATGTTTGGACAGCATTGGACCTTTTCGTAAATTAAAAAATTAAGAGGGGCCTAAGATGTGGTGACCCAGATCTCTGCAGGGCTTCTACAGTGCGATTAGCAGCTTCTGGAGGCCTATGTGGCATGTCGGCGGTGTTTCTGCACCAATTTGGACTCAAGTGATGGACTTCGGGTGTATAATGGATCACGTGAGTGATCGGAGGACCCCGTCGGATGTTTTGATGTGGTTTCGCGCGAAATGGTTAGTAAAATTGGACTCAGCGCGAAATTTGAGTAAAGAACGCTTCTCCTGGAATTTTCGGCAAATTTTAGAAGAGGAATTTGGCAAATCGGACTTCGGATTTGGATTCAGCGCGCGAAAACGGTCAAGATGGACTATTTATTTGTATTTTTCGGAGTCCGGATGCGAAAACACGGATTTCGAGGTATTTGGTACTGTTCCGGCCGCCGGAGGGGCGCCGGCGGCGGCGGCGGGCGGCGGAGCGCGGCGGCTGGCGGCGGCGGAGACGCGCGGTCCACCGCGGAGGCGTGCACCCGGGGGCTGGCCACGTGGCGGCTCCCAGTTGGCGGGCGCAGCAGGCGCGGTCCACGGGATCGTCGCGGGTGCACGGTGGACCAAGTGGCGACACGTGGCGGCTGGTGGTTGGCGGGTCCTGGTGCGCGCGGTCCACGCAGCGGCAGGGGCTGCCTCGGGATGCGTGCCCGGCACGGGGCCGCGGGCGGCGCGGCCGCGCACGTGGGCGCACGTGGGCGCGGCGTGGGCGCGGTCGGGGGCGACGTGGGGGCGCCACGTGGCGCCCCGTGGTTGGTCGGGCGCACCGGTGCACGACCTCTGGTCGCGACACGTGGCGTCCCGTGGTTCGTCGCGGTGCGTGCGCCGGGTGCGGGGAGCAGGAGCGGGACGCGTGGCGGGCCTAGGGGCTTTCGGGCGTGAACAGTAACGGGCCCGGCCCGTTACTGTAGCAGCCCGGAATGCCAAGCGCCCGAAACTTTGGGCCAAAGTTCAAAATTCGGATTTTTCGGGCTGGGCCTTTAAATAGCCGTCTTGTGAGGGAGTTTTGCCCCCTTTCCCGAGCTCCCCTGCCCATGGCCCCTTTAGGAAAGTTGTAGATCTTGGTGTTGTGCATCTTCTGGCAGAGGCCCGGATTTTTTGGAAGCCGCGGCGTCGACGACTTCGGCATCGGAGCGCAGTGTGGCGATTTTTCATCGGAGGCCCGTTATCGTCGCTGTTTGATCTGGGAGGTCTACAGAGCTACTCCGTCAGTATTTTTGGACGATTTCTGCGGCGTTGGAATCACGAGAGGTACGTCTTCGACTTTCATGTTGATCATCTTGCTGGATTCAGAGTTTATGACACGGTTTTCGAGGCATTTCTAAGCCGCTATTTTCTGGTGGAGTTTTTGGACAGCGGCCCCTTGCCGGAATTTTATCTCCGCACCCGAGTGTCGGATTGAGACGAGCCTATACACTTTTTGGATCTACTCGTCGCAAGGATTATCATTGTATTTTTCCGGGATTTTTCTGAGGCTTTCCCGAAGGTATACTATTCCTCTTTTATCTGTGTTTGAGTTTACAGTTGTGTGGTTGTGAGTGTTTGCGCACCTGTACTGTGGAATTTGTAACTTGGCCTACGGGGCTCGGATTTGGGCGTGCAGGTACCCGTTTCGAAGGTCTCGACGAGATGCTCGCTGTGATATTTTTATTGGAATTTTTGGAGTTCGTTTTACAGGTGAAAATTTCGCATTAAGGGGATTGTTCCCAGCAGATTTGTGATGCTTGGATTTTATGGAATTAAGTGTAACTTTGGGTTGTGTTTTTGTACCCAGGAGGTATTGATCACTGTTCCCGTATTGTTGGATTGGTGGGTGTGTAGAGATATCTGTTTCTGGACTTTCTCAGCTGTACGACTCCGGACAGTTAGCATTTTCAGGTGGGTGGCCTTGTCTCCAAGATTGACGGACTGTGCTTTAAATCTGCTATAGTAGGACTATGCATGATAGTGAAATGCTTGTGCAGCATGTTAGAATGTAGGAATTGCTATTCCTTGTATTATCTGATGGTATTGTCATCTCCTTGCTTTCTACCATCTGTAAATTATAGTTATTGGAACTTGACCTAGCACCCCGTCATATGTTGCATGTGTAACCAGACTAGTAGAAAACCCTCACTTGGGCTAGGGTTATTTCTGCTTTAGACATCCACACTTCTACTTTCCTGGACATAGTGTTCTTCCTCGCCCGGGTAGTGGGCCGAGTGGTCAGGAGTTATCTTTTAGTGTGGGATGCATGTTACACTCGTGCTTGGGAGCAGAGTGGAGTCTGGTAGATGTAGTTGGTTGTTCATCTGTAGCGGGAGCCGTTGGGTAGACGGCAGTCCCGAGATGTTTTATTTTTCTTGTTTTATCTGTCGCCACTGTGCTAGTGGCAGCGGTAGATCAGTGTTAGCAGGACCTTAAACCCAGAACCTTTTTGGACACACATATGATTTTTATCAACCAAATGGTTTCTTTCAAGCATCGTAGGGTCGCCGGAGTCGGTTCATATTTGATTGGACGAAGGCATTAGCCCTTCGAGGCTTAGATATAAAACTTGATTTCAACTGTTTTCCTAAGCAGAACAAAAAAATCATTAAATATGGATTTCTTACAGATCAGATGGCTTCAGTAAGAAATGTCACAGTTTTTCCTATAAATTAACCACCGAGATGATTCGAGTGGTCTGGGTTCTAAGGTCTGCCTTTTCTTGGGACGAGAACAACGAGAGGCTATGCCTAGTGCCTGTTCTTGTTTGATTTGGGTTGTAGGTTCTAGTCTTTCGGTGTTCCCGGACCCTTCATTGGGTCAGTGGTTGAGATGTTCGGCCTGTTTGGCCTGTTGAGTCAGCTGTTCGCAGTGGATGCGATGTCGGCCTGTTGAGGCAGTTGTTCGCAGTAGATGCGACGTTTGGCCTGTTTGGCCTGTTGAGACAGTTTCTCGCAGTGGATGCGACTTGGTGCCATGAGTTGGCAGAGTGTGATCTAGAGGTTGTTTCTCTGAATTAGTGGTGGGGTGGTTCTCCCACTTAGCCTTGAGGATCTTGGGGTTCTGGCAGATCGAGTCGTGGAGGTTTCCCGACTCAGCCATGGTCGTGCATTTATCAGATTGAGTCGTTGAGGGTTCTCCGACATAGCTGTGAGAGTGTGTTGGGCTATTCCTGTTCGAGTCGAGGTTCTTTTTCCGACTGAGTTGTGCTTTGAGCTTGGAGTTACCGATCTGTTTGATCGTGGATCATAGCCTGCATGAGCCACATTTGAGCTTTACAGAGATACTTGAGATGGGTTACTTTTTACTCGAGCGGGTCGCTCCCCTCGAGTGCCACTCCGGAGTAGGCGAGACCGGGTTGTTATACCGGCGTGAGATTGAGCTTTTCTATCGCGACTTGTCGTTGCATTTGTCCCTCTGGCTGTGCTGGTGTTGGCAGTCATGGACGCCCTACGTAAGTCCGCTCCTCCGGGACGTAACGGCAGTAGATCCTACGTAAGTCCGCTCCTCCGGGACGTAACGGCAGTAGATCCTACGTAAGTCCGCTCCTCAGGGACGTAACGGCAGTAGGTTGGCGCAGGCTTGACTGGACCCGAGGAGGCAGTCAGTTCAGATTGAGTGATCAGAGATGAGAGTTAGTTGTGGCATCATGTTCTTTCTGTCCCACTCTTTGAGCATCTAGATAGAGGCATAGTAGCTGTAGAGTTTACTTTTCCCAGCTTTCCTTACAGCACTGCTTTTGTTACTTTATGCCTCTAGTGGACTTAGTGGGCAGACCGTCGGGCTTGTTGGCGGCACCCACTGAGAACTACTTGGGACGTAGTTCTCACACCCGTCGTGGTGTCTTTTCCCACAGGAACTTCTACTCTGGTTCCTGTTGTTCCTGTTGCTGATCCTTCTGACCGAGCGAGGGAGTCGCGAGCTAGTTCCCTACCCGTCGTTGGAGTGTAGCGGTACCCCTTCAGAGGAGAGCTTCAGTAGATTAGTTATTTTATTTTTCCTTCTTTGAGAGACTGTTGTAGTGAGGATTGTTGTATTGTGAGCCTGTACACTGTTGTATTTATTGGAGATACCTCCCGGTTGAGTTCAGAGTGTGTATATGAGGATTTTGTATGATTATCATTTTGGGAGACGGACATTGTTGTTTTATTTCCAGTGGTGCAGTGATTGATTTAGTTATACAACAGATTTTTATTTTTAGCTCTGATATCTGTTTAGCTGTAGTACTTCTCTTGCAGGTAGGACGCTTCGCCTATGCGGGTTTGGCATAGGCGGCGGATCTGTTGGCGAGCCGGGTCGCAGTTTCGACCCCGGGGCGTGACATAAGATGGGTTCTTGAGTTTTGGAAGATAATTCTTGAACAGAGGGAAATCCGAATTTGCTGTTGGGAGTGTAAATTTGAGGTGTTGCACTCCGATATTTAATCTATCTTCAAGGGGGTTAATTGCTGGAATTTTTTCAAAAATCTGCACGACAAATTTGTTTTGATGATTGTATTCAATCTGACAGTGATCTCGTAGCGATTCTTGGTGCGTTGGATTCATAACAGGCGGGAAATCGTGCACTCCGAATTTCAGCTAGATCAGACTTCGGATCATCGACCTACCAGGTGGGTTGTTGATCACCTCCAAAGTTACGATTTACCCACTCAGGCTATTGGATTTCCACTTATTATAGTTGGTTGTTGTTTTCTTATTCCTTGGTAATTCTTGATTGAATGTCCATATTTATGTGATGTTAGTTAATCCTTAGCCTATCCATGTGTGAATGATTAGCTTGGTGAATGTTGCACTATCTTATGTGATGTTGATCATAAGCAATATTCCTTTAGCCTATGCTATGTGAGAGTTATTGGGAAATTGATCATCAACCTACATTTAGGTGAGAATAGATGGTTCATGCGAGGGTGGTTGGATATTTTTGTGAGAATAATTACTTCATTGATCATGATCTAGCTTATGTGAGATTGATCCCTACTATTGATTTTAGTTCATTCATGAAAAAGAATAGTTATGGTTATATGTTGAGATTTATTCCTTATAAAATTAAGTGTTATTGTCACGCCCCGGGGTCAAAACTGCGACCCGGGCTCGCCAACAGATCCGCCGCCTATACAAAACCCCGCGTAGGCGAAGCGTCCAACCTGCAATGAAAACTACTAAAGCTAAACAGATATCAGAGCTGTAAAATAAAAAGCTAAAAAGAACTCAAATCCAACACTGTACAACTGAAAATAAAGATACAATGTCCACCTCCCAAACATGATCAAATACAAATCCTCAGATACAAAACTCAGAACTCAACAGGGAGGGCAACCTGAAGTAATACATCAGTGTACAGGCTCTCAGTACAAGTCATCCTCACTACAACAATCTCTCAAAAGTAGAAATAAAACTAATCTACAGACTGTACTATAAATCTCCAATGTGGGGGTACAGCTACTCTCCAAAGACAGGTAGGGATCTAGCTCGCGACTCCCTCGCCTCGAACAGCAACAGCAGAATCAGCATCTCCCACATATGACTCTGCAAAACAAAGGAGAGAAAAGAAAAATGAGGAGGAGAACCCCCAACGGGTGTGAGAACTACATCAACACGTAGTTCTCAGTGGGTACCGCCACCAAGCCCGACGGTCTGCCCACTAAGTCTACTAGAGGCATAGATAACGAAGCAGTGAAATCTGAACAAAAAAAGCTGGAGGTACTCTATAGCTACCATGCCTCTATCTAAATGCTCAATGGGTGGTACAGATGAAAATATATGCAACTACTCGCACCCAAGGTGTTCAATCGACCCAATCGAACTGACTGCCTCATAGGGTCCAGTCAAGCCTGCGCCTACCTACTGCCACACATCCACAAGAGGACGGGACTTACGTAGGGCGTCCGTGACTGCCAAAACTGGCCCAGCCAGAGGGACTACATCCGTGGCTGCCTAAAAAAGGCCCAGCCAGAGGGACAGCATCGACAAGTCGCGATACAAAAGTAACAGGCTCAGTCCAGACGGGGCATTCGAGGGGCGCGACCCCACCGAGGAAAAAGGTATCCGCGCACTCTGTCGAGCTCAAAGTGGCTCTTGCAGGCTATAGTCAAAATCCACGCTCACTCTCAGAACGAAAGGACTCAGGATCCTCAAACATCTCGCACAACGGTCGGATTACTCTCAACGACTCAGCTGATCAGCTCTCTCTCGAATCTCGAGACACTAGCAAACTCCACCAACAGCCGGGATCGACCCACAACTCAGGGCTAACAAAACTCGTCGGACAACACTCAACGACCCGGGACCACCGTCAGCCCCAACGGTTCCCAACAACACTGACCGGAAGATACTCGACGGCCCGGGACCACCGTCTACCCAAACGGCTCCCCACGACACTAGCACAATCTAAACTCAGCTACCAGACTCCACTCAGCCCCCAGGCACGAGTGCAACAATGTCCCACAGAACCCTGACTACTCGACACACTACCTAGGCAAGGAAAATCTATGTCCAGGAAAGATGCAAAGTGTGGGATGTCTAAAGCATAAAAGAACCTAGTCCAAGTGAAGGTTCTCTACTGGTCTGGTTAAACATGTAGCATATGACGGAGGTGCTAGGTCAAGTTCCAATAATAGCATTTAAATAAACTGAATCATAAGCAGGGAACATTAATGGATATAATCACCAAAATAAATCAAAATAAGCCTCATCTCCCTAAACATGCTCTCAACTAGCATAGGTAAATACAATCATTGAACATATAATATCTCGAATGTATCTAATGTGTACCATAAATCATGTAAGCCTCAATCCACATGAACTATATCATTCTTATGCTCACATCTCAAAGCTATAGGTTGTACAATGAATTTTGCATGCTCTCAATTACCAGACATGAATATCTTATCTTACAAGTTTCCATTAGGCATATCAGAATATCATATCATATAATTCCTCAAACCAATGTCATTACCAAGCTTGCGTCTCAATCAAATATTGGTGCCCTAACATGCATGCATTCTATTAAATAGAATTAGAGAACCGTCCACCGGTTCTGGAGACGAAGCACCCACCTGATTCGCTTTCCGCAGGCAAAGCCGAAGTCGGTGAAGTGCGCAGCCACTTGCTAACAAAATCCACTAGAACCGCACCCTCGGTACACAGTCGCACCAGCCTCTGCTCAAACCAACAACACAGCCCACAATTAAACAACATCACAACTTACCCACAGCAAACACTTGCTGTTTTTCCAAAACAACACAAAGAAGGCCCTTTTTCACCTGAAATCTGTCCTCAGAAAAATCCAGAAAAATCATCGTTGCGATCCTCGCGACGAGTAGATACAAATCGAGTATTTATACACCTCAATCCGACACCTGTAGGCCAAGATATAAATAAAACACTGTAACAAGCCAAACAATCCACAATACAATTCTGCAGGAAAAACAGTCCCAAAGAAGCTCAATTATCACCTTCGAGAAGTCCTCCAAAAATTCCAATAAAAATACGGGTGCGTCCCTCTCGAAGAGTAGATGCCAATCGAGTCCTCATACGCCCCGATGCTCGTAGGTCAAGATAGAAAATCGACAAGCCTCCGCTGTCCAAAATCTCATAGCAGAAAAAGGGGATCACAAAACACCTCGGGAACCGTACCAAAAACCCAAAATAAGGCGAAGCAATCAACACAGAAAATGAAGCCGTAACTCTCATGAACGCGCAGCCACAAAAATCGTCTCAAAATTCCATCGGAGTGGTCCAAGGTGCCTCGCGGACTGAAATGCGACGGAAATGGGCCACCGAAGAGGAAACATCGCACTGTGCCAAAACGCCGAAGTCGTCGAGGTTGCGCCTTCCAAAAATTCCGAAACTCCTCCGCAAGATGCAGCACAAGAAGATCAACAAAGTTGCTAATGGGCTCAAGGGCTAAAGAGCTCGGGAAAAGGGGAAAAAGGCCCAAGCAAAGGGCCTATTTATAGGCCCTCCACGAAAAAGAGCAAAAGCCCACCTTAATGGGCTTTCGGGCCCAAGATTCGGGCGCCCGAAAGTTTTCGGGCGCCAACAGTGCCCGATCGCCAGCCGTCCATCGCGCGCCTGGAACGCCCCTGTCGCGCCACGTCGCGCCGAACAGGGGACAGCCAAACCGGCCCCCCACCAAGTGCGGCATGGCCTGCCGCGGACGCCGACGCGTGGCGCGCCCGAGCGCAGGAACCGCGCGTCAATGCTCGCCCGCGTGCGCGCACGCCGCGCTATCGGCGGCCATGCCGGGCACGCACCCCGAGGCGCCTGCCACGCCCGTTCCGTGGACCGCACCGGTGCACCCGCCAATCAATCTCTGCCACGTGTCCAGACCTCAGCAAATATGAAGATGCCACGTGGCACTCTTCCGCGCTTGCCCGCGCCCGCGCGCCTGCCCGCGCCTGCGCAGCCGCGCTCCGGCGATGCCCGGCAGGCCGAAACAATAACTGATTGCCTCGAAAAATGTGCTTTTGCATCCGGACTCCGAAAAAAATAAGTAGATAGTCCATTTCTATCGTTTTCGCGCGCTGAATCCAAATCCGCTGTCCGTTTTGTCAAATTCCACTTCTAAAATTTGTCGAAAATTCCCGGAAAAGTGAACTTGATCTATTTTTCATGCCAGGTCAAAACCTGGGTTCCAATACGCGCGCAAACACCTCTATCACCCAACATGGGCCTATAGAAGCTGCCGATCAACCAGTAACCTCATCGCGGGGATCCGGGTCCTCACAGTTATTCATGACTCCTAAACCCTTCAAAATGAGAATGAATGTTGTCGGTTATTTCCAAGTTCATGTTATGTGAGATTCATGTTGGTTGCTACTCTTTATTTCCTTCCAAATGAAAATAAATGCATGCTTGTGTGGACATCTAGATGGGCCATCTTTTCTCGCTACACTATCATATTGAGACTTGATTTAGGAGAAATCATGATTGTTTCTTTTTCTTCTTTTTACTTAGTCATGTGATTCATATTGCTTGGGTTATGAGCAGGGGTTTGGAATAGTGTAGTCGAGATTATTGAGTCTGGGAGAGATTATAGCAGATTGTGGACTTGTGGGGTGTTGCGGCAACCGCGGATATTGGGCGGTTGACCGGATGTCGATCTTTGCATCAGATTGGGGTTGAGTTTTCATTAGTGGACGGAGTTTCCCACTTTGAGCATAGTCGTGACTAAGCCCTGCTGTATTGAGATACTTGTGACATGGTTATTTTACTCATGTGAGTCGCTCCCCTCGAGTGCCACTCCGGATGTAGGCGTTATGGCCGAGCCGTGTGCCGGTCAGTTGGTTATATTGAGATCGAGCCGTGTGCCAATCAATTACTGGGCTCTTGAGTTTGGCAGAGCATGCAGTACCGAGTTTCATACCGGTCCATTTGATTGGGTTTATATTGACAGATATTGTTCACTGATACATGCATACAATCTTTTTATTTGGTACTGCATTAGAGTCATAGTAATTGTAGTTTTCCTTATTAGCAGATTATTTTTAACATACCACTTTACTTCCTTTCTTGCCTCTGGTAGATTTAGTGGGTACGTCGGACTTTGAGGATTTACCCATTGAGGGCTAATGGTTTTACTAGTAGTTCTCACACCCGTTGGGGATTCTTCCCCCTATTCTCTTTCTCCCCTTTGTTTTGCAGAGTCTTCTGCGGCAGCTGCGGGTTCGTCGACCGCCGACCGAGATAAAGGGATCGCCGAATAGTTAGATCTTCTGTCAGTATTAGACTTTTATTGTACCCCTGTTACTCAGACTAATGTACTTTTATTTTGGGTATGGTTTTAGCCAGCTGGATGTATTTTATTTTTGAGAGAGTTGATATTGTACCTTATTTGTGATGACCTGGATCTTCGTTGGAGGGTTACGGCATGACCAGCAACTTCTGGAGGACTATTCTGTGCGTTGGTTGTGTTTGTGCGCGAATCGGACTCAAGGAATAGATCCCGCACGAAAAACGGAGCAAGTTTGCCATTCGGATGCCTTCGTCGAAAAATGGAATTAGTTTTGTATAAAACGGAGGCTGTATTTGGATTCAACGCGGAAAAATAATGGAAAACGACTATTTACTTGTATTTTCCTGAGTCCGGACGCCCAAAAACAGATACCCGAAAGTTTTTGGTGCATTCTGGTGCACGGGGGGGCCGTGGACCGGCAGAGGAGCCACGTGGTGGCACCGGATAGACCGGCGCACGCGGCTCGATCCGCGGGAGTGCGTGCGGGGTGCGTGGACCAGGGCGGGACACGTGGCGGCTCCGTATTAGGCCGGTGCAGTCGGCGCGGCCCACGCGGCGGTGCGCAGGCAGGCCGGGCAGGACGGGCAGGTGCGCGGGCAGGAGCGCGGTGTGGGCTTGTGGTGTGCCACGTGGCGGCTCCCCATTGGGAGCGCGGGGGACGCGTGGCGGCTTCGGATTCGGCAGGTGCACTGGGCGTGTGCACCGGGCGCAGCAGACCCGGGGGCTGACACGTGGTGCGCGGGTATTGGGCGCGCCACTGTGCGCGTGCGGGTGTGACAGGCAGCGTGGCAGGCGGTCAGGTGGCGGTCAGGCGGGGGCAGGCACGCACGTGGCCACGTGGCGCGCGGTGGTTGGCTAGCGCCAACCACCCGCGCACGCGGGTAGGGCCACTTGGCGCGGCCCGGTTGGCCGCGCCTTGCTGTAGCGTGGAACGGGCCACGTGGCGCGCCCGAGTGAATCCGGGCGTAGCCTGTGGTATTCCCTGTTTGCGCCCGAAAGGTTTCGGGCGCCCGAAAGGTTTCGGGCGCCCGAATGTGTCCCCCAAACCGTGGTGGACCCCTTTTTGGATTTCAACCTATAAATAGGCCCTTGTGAGCTCTTCTTCGGTTTTTTTTGGGCTGAGCTTGGGGCTCCCCTTTGGCTGAGCACTTCCTCACCTTGTCCACCACCCCTTGATGGATTGTGAGATTTTTTGGAGGCCGTGCCATCGACGTTCTCTGCTACACGGTGCGCTTCGACATTTCCTTTTCGGTGGTCTTTTCCGTCATTGTTCAGTCCAAGAGCTCCCCCGAGCTGCACCGATGGAATTTTTGGACGATTTTTGCGGCAGCGTGATCTTAAGACGTAGGCCTTCGATTTCTATGTTGATCACTTTACTCCATTTCGAGATTTTGGTGGGGTTCCTGAGGCATCTTCTGACCTCTTTTACTGCGGCACTATTTTGGACAGCGGCGGAGTGTTCTTTTTATATCTTGGCCTACGGGTGTCGGAACGGGGCATATAAGTACTCGATTTGCATCTACTCGTCGCGAGAATCGCAACCGTGATTTTTCTGGATTTTTCGGAGGACTGCAGGGAGGTGAAACTTCCTATTTTTCCCGTGCTATTTTGCAAAACAACAAAGGCTGTTTTTGGGGATTTGCTTGTATGCCGAGTGTGACTCTTGTGCAGTGGTTCGCAGATTTTGGGTGTTTTGCAGAGGAAAGACTGCTGGACAGCGAGGAGTCTTTTACAGTTGTGGTTTGCGCGTTTCGAGGTGGGTGGTTGTTGCTTACCTCACTCTACGATTTACTCACTAGGGCTATTAGAGAGACCCCCTAATTTATGGATTGACAGTTTATTACACTTTTTGATATCATGCATGATTAAAATAAACTGATTAATTCTTGGCCTATTGATGTGGGAATATTATTGGAAAAATATTATTGTGAAAACATGATTGTGGAATTGATATACAATAGTGGTGATATATTAACATGCCATGTTAGCACATAGACTTTTATGAAAGCTGATTATTTGTTGGGACAAGATGACATATCTATGTGCGGGTACCACTTTGATGAATTATTATGGATCATGGTTTATGGGCATGTGTAGTTGGCTAGTGATTTTGGCAGGTTGGTTATACCCATGTGGAGCTACTATTTGATACACTCTCTTTATCTTTCATGAGGACATTTGCATGCTTGTATGGACATCTAGATAAGCCATCTTTTATCGCTACACTATCATGTTGGGATTTGACTTAGGAGAAACCATGATTGTTCGTTTTCTCCTTTTCATTTAGACATGTGATATATATTGCTCGGGTTCGAGCAGGGGTTTGGGATAGTGTAGTCGGGGCCTTGGGGTCTGGGACAGGTTGTACATGATTGTGGATTTGTGGGGTGTGGCGGCAACCGCGGACATTAGACGGTTGGCCAGACATTGGTTATTTTACCAGATTATGTACTGGTGGGGTATTGCGGCAACCGCGGACAGTAGGCGGTTGACCGGATAATGACTATTTCATCAGATTATGGACTTGTGGGGTGTTGCGGCAACCGCGGATATTGGGCGGTTGACCGGATGTTGGTCGTTGTACCAGATTGTGGGCTTGTAGGGTGTTGCGGCGACCGCGGACATTGGGCGGTCAACCGGATGTTTACTTTTGCATCAGATTGAGGGATCGGGGTTTCATTAGTGGATGGATTTTCCAACTTTGATCATAGTCATGATCCAGTCCTGGTATATGGTGATACTTGTGATATGGTTACTTTACTCGTGTGGGTCGCTCCCCTCGAGTGCAACTCCGCAGTAGGCGATTTACACAGCGGCCAGTGAGTACCGGACAGTGAGCGCCGGTCAGTGAGTGTCGATCTGTTAGCAGATAGTTGAGACAGTTTGAGCAGGCAGTGCTAGTGGTTACTGGTCCTTCGATTGGGTTTATTCAGGGAGATGGTTTTACTGATGCATACATACAGTCATTCCTTTCGGTATTGCATTAGAGGCATAGTAGTGGTAGTTCCTTCTTATCATCCGTTCTGTTTACAGCTTTACCACTTATTCATTTTCTTGCCTCTGGTAGACTTAGTGGGTACGTCTGAGTTTGAGGCTTTACCCACAAGGAGAGGCTACTGGTTTACTAGTGGTTCTCACCCCCATTGTTGTTTTCCTCTTTTCTTCCCTTTGTTTTGCAGAGTCTTCTGCGGGAGTTGCTGATCTTTCGGTCATTGTTCGAGACGAGGGAGTCACGAGCTAGATCCTTACCTGCCCGAGGAGTGTAGCTGTATCCCCTGGTTGGAGATTTCTAGTATTGTCAGCTGGTTTATTACTGTTTACTTTGAGAGAGATCTGTTGTACTTTGAGAGACTGATGTACTATAGTTTTAGTTTATCTCCCTTTTTGAATTTAGGGATGCTATATTGAGGATATTGTATGATGATTATCATGATTTGAGGAGATGGATATTGTACTTTATTTTCGGATGTATAGTGATTGGATTCTATTTTACAGCACTTTATTTCCGCTTTGATATAGCTATAGTATTATCTTTTGCAGGTTAGACGCTACGCCTATGCGGGGTTTTCCGTATGGGTGGCGGATCTGTTGGCGAGCCCGGGTCGCAGTTCGACCCCGGGGCGTGACATTATTACTGTTTTACTTTCAATTCCAGTCTAAGATAATTCAGTTTTAGTTTACAGCTCTATACTTGTGCTCTTTTATATTAATCTTTTATATCTGAACAGGTTTTACGCTTCGTGTACGTGAAAAATTTCATGTGCACGACGGATCTAGAGACGAGCCCAGATTCTGATTTACACTCGGGATGTGACAAAAAGAGTGTTTTTCGTAGAAAATAATTTTTTCAAAACATAATTTTCGATTTTCCAAGAAACCGAACACTTGTCAAAAAAAATTCCATTGATTTAACAATTTTTTTGTTTTTTTTTAGTGAAAGAGCTTTTTTTCTTTTAATTTATTAAATAAACTCAAACTAGAAATATAAAATAAATAGGTTTCAGAATTTGAAACTTCCGTTCGATTCTATTATTAAATTCTTAATTAATTGTGTTACATGCTGTCAGTGCGTTTATTTAATATTATTGTCTAATTGAATAAAAATTTTATAAAAACAATCTATAGAGTGTGACGATTTTATCCATCATCCATTAGAAGCATCACTATAAAAAAATTAACATTTACGGATATTTTTTTTATATTTAACAATATTTAAAAGCGTTCCAATATAGTCTAGTTTTATATTTATAAGCATCGATTAAATTGTCTATAAATGAAGAGTCGCTACATATATATACTGACATTTATGCTCGGTAAAATATATTCTGACATTTTAAAATATCAAAAAAAATTAAATTTTGATACTTTAAAGTATTGAAAATTTTAAACTAATAATAAAATTTATCATTTAATAAATTAGTTGGATACAGATATGACAGTACATTTTGAAGCGTCGATATAAGGACGTTTGAAAACGCTTTTTTTAAGCGTCGTCTAAAAAGTATTATTATATTAAAATTTTATTATAGTGTATGATGAACAACAAATCGGACTATTTGTAGAGATGCTGGAGGATGCTTTCTCTCCGAGTTGTTTAAAAAATATTCATATATTAAAATTTTATTATAATGTATGATGGACCGTAGATCATGCTATATTATAGAAATACTTAGAGATGCTTTTGTTTTTTTCTTTTTTTTTTTTTCTTTTTTTTTTTTTCTTTTGGTTTAGATGTGGTTTAAAAATTTATAGATTTTATTATAGTGTATGATGGACGCTATAAATTTTATATTTTTTTTCAGAGAAAGACAGTAATATGCTATTCGCTTTATTTATTTTTAAAATAAACTTAGCTGAAAATGTAAAACAATTAAATTTCGAACTCGAGTCACGGATATCAACTATCAAATCTTTTGCCACATGCACTAGAAACAATTACACTATAAAATTTTGGTCAACTTAATTGGAGCTGTACTGATCTTGGCCTGAAGGTGAGAAATTAATTACTGCATAGACATGGTCTACCACGCTATATATCCGTTGACCAGTGCTTTCCAATTTGACCTCTTTAAATGTCAATTAGAGGTGACAAATTATGTTGACGTGACGCAAATAGATCATGTGAAACATGTGAAAAATCTAAATATAAGAAATGCATAGATCTAAGTCCAAATTTGACTCATTTAGGTTTCATTTGGTTTCTGAATAAAAAAAAAATTAGTTGTTCCAAAAATAAATATAAATATGAGAATTAACTGAAATGATTATAAAAATATGTTTGATTAGGTATTAGATTTGTATCAGATATAAGAGAATTTGTGTTTGATGTGATAATGAGTAATAAAAAAAATAGAGAGTGATAGTTATATAGTTTTAAATATTTGCTTTAAGATATTTATTAAAAAAAAATATTAAAATTTATATTTTACTTGTATATATAAAAAAAATTATTAAAAAAAATTGAAATTTTGAAACTTTATAAATTTTTAAAAATTCAAAGTTTTGTATATAAAAATTAGTATAAATTTTAAAATTTTAAAAAATAAATAAATTTATTAAAAATTAAAGTTAAAAATTTAAAATTTTGTATAAATTTTAAAATTTATTAAAAAATAAAGTTAAAAATTTTAAAAACTATAAAATTTAAAAATTCTCTAAAGTTAAAAATTTATAAATGTTAAAAATTTTAATTTTAATTGTCTCAAAAAATTACAAAAGTGGGAGCAAAAATTTTAATTTTAAAATTTGTATAAATTTTAAAAAATATATAAAAAATTTGTATAAATTTATAAAATTTTAAAATTAATAAATTTTATAAAATTTAAAAAAAATAAATTTTTATATTTATTAAAAAGTGAAGTTAAAAATTTTAAAATTTATAAAATAAAATTAAAATAATTTAAAATTTTATAAATTTAAATATATTAAAATTTAAAATTTTTTAATTAAAAAAAAGAAATAAAAAAAAAAAAAATATATGGAAACAAGGAGGGAAAACCTCTACCCAAGAGTGGGGAACAGCTCTTCTCTCCCTCACCCCTTCTTGTTTGGAAATTTGGAATTTAAAGGGCCTTTAATTAATCTCCAAACCAAACAACCCCTTAATAAATAGGTTAAGATTCAACATATAATTAATCCAAGCTATTTATTAATAAAATAATTATGATTTGTACATTTTAAAAATTGAGTGTAAATTAATCCTAGATGACGTTTGGATCAAAATAAAAAACAAAATGGAAATAAGAATCAAATTGGATAGAAATAAAAAACAAAATAATAATTAAAATCTTTTAATTTGTAATTGGTCTAAAATAGCAATTGGAATAGGTATGGTTGATTCTAACTTTTAATATTTAAAAATTTTTAATTATTAAAAAATAATTAAAATGCAAAATATAAAAATAGTTTTAAAAAAAATTCCACCAAAAAATATATAATTAAATTTATAATTTAAATTCAAACTAAAAGTTAAATATTAAAAATTTATATCAAAATATTAAAATGATAAGCTAAAATTTTAAATGTATTTTCTAAAAAAAATTAAATTTTAAAATTAAAAGGACAATTAAAAATATAAAACTAATTTTTGATTTGACTCAAATTTAACCTTACAATTAAATTTGAGTTTAAATATATAGAATAAATTTATATTTTGATTTAATTTCTAATTCAAAATCTAGAATTAAAAATTTTATTTCTAAATTTAAATTTATATTTTAATTAAAAATTAAAGTCTAAAAATTAAATTGAATTTTAAATATAAAATATAGAATAATTGAGATATTAAAGTATATTTTTTCCTCCCTCATTTAACTTTCAATTCGTCCTAAGAGGCCGGATTGAAAAAAAAAAAATGATTAGAATATTTTTATTCACTTCGAAAATCAAAATCAAAATAAAAATTTCGCATATCAAATACCCACAAACAAATTTGTTCATTCCGATTCCAAATCCTAAATAAAAAAAAGGTGAACTAAACACGCCCTTATATCCTACCGTCTAAGGATTCATATATTTATTTTAGAGTTTTTAATACTAAGGACAAAAGAATATTAAAGACTAGTGTAAAAAAATTTAATTAATTTAGAATTAAAAATTTATATATATTTTTTTAGTATATAAATAGTATTGCTCATTTATTAAACGGTCCGTGTAACCTATTTAATTGTCTAAATTATTTTTGTAATATAATAATTTACATTATATAAGTGTAGAAATAAAGTTTAAGGACTAATAGAAACTTAAACTAGATATAATTAGGATTGATATAGAAATATATATTATAACAACATTATATAAATTTTTTCTATGATTTTATTCATATTTATATTTAAATGTTTTGAACTTGATTTTAAACGAATTGTTAATGGGTCAAGCGGATTATACGGGGGTTAATTTGAAGAGCAACTTGGGTGTAGGATCTACGTCCCATCCCTCTAAAGATGGAGATTTTTTTATTAATCATTTTGAAGTAATAGATAAAATTTATCACACTCTAAAATGGATAGGGTGTAGATCATACACCCAGATAGAATGAATAAAAAGTATTTTTCTAATCTGAATATGAATTGTATAATAAATAGGTTTAATTAGTGGGTTAACCCCTTTTTTATCCAAACCGATTTAAGCTAACTACAAACCTCCTTTATCATCCCATTCCAGAATGGATGGGATGTGCAAGAAGCATTTTCTTTATGTATATTAAGAATTTACATTGTAGTACCAACTATTATTATATTTTGTATTCAAGTGTGACATTCCAATAGCCTTATATTGGATGAGAATAAAATTATATTTTGATATATAATAGATATGAGTACAATATTAATAATATCTTGGTTTAAATATTTTGGAATGTAGTTTGAATTCAACGAGTTATTATTGCTAGTTAGTAGGATTGTTATATTTGGTATTAGAATTAATCACCAGCCGGAAATGTGTGACGAGATTCTCACATCGCCCGACGACCGATGATCTTGGGAAGTGTGTGACGAGTTTCTCACATCGACCGATGACCGGTGATCACGAAGAGTGTGTGACGAGTTTCTCACATCGACAGGTGACCGATGATCTTGGGCAGTGTGTGGTGTACGTCATGCCTAAAATGATGTGGCACATGCATCAGATGGAAATGAAACATGTACACGGTTAATAATAACTTTGCTTAAATATTTTGGGCTGTGATTTGAAATTATTATTGCTACATTAAATTATTTTTTTTCAAAATAACATAAATTATTTCAAAGATAAAATATATTATCCTACAAAATGTGGTTTTTAATTAAGAATTTTCAAAAAAAAACAAAAATTAAACTCTTATACCCCAATCACAGATTTGTTTGAATAGTAAATTGTATAATAGTAAATTGTAGGAGATTTGTTTGTTTTTTTTTTAAATATATATATATATATATATATATATATATATATATATATATATATATATATATATATATATATATATATATATATATATATATATATGTGTGTGTGTGACGCGATGGTTTGGTATTGTGTTTATTTTTTATTTTCTAAATAATATTTTGTATATAAAAAAGTATAATAATTTGCTTGTAATTAATTCTTTCATCAAAAATATTTATTTAATAACAAAAAAAAAAAGAAAATGTTAAAGTAACAGTTTTTACATTCAATTTTTTTTTAACCAAAGCTAATCAACTATAACAATAAAAAAAATAATTTCTCCAATAAATAAAATTACATAAAATTAATGTTTTAATTTTTTTTAAAAAAAAAATGCTTACAATGCTATAAAAGGCCATAGTAACTCACTTGCGGTCCACGGCTAACATCGTGGACCTGGTCCAGGTAACAATCTCTCCATCCCTAGTCGCCGCATTGTCCACGTGTCGCTCAATCATTCGATCTTGAAATTCTTTTGACCTTTGCGTATTTTAGGTTGTCCGTTTCCGGTTCTACAAGACTCTCGCGTCCTCTCGCAATGTGAAATGACCAAATTACCCTCCTAACTCCCACAAAACTACACATATAGCCACTCCTTACTCCTCAGTCTCTATTAGTAAGAACCGGTTATTCTTGATATATATATAATTTTTAAAATAAATAATAATATATTAAATTTACGTTTAAATAAAAATTAAATTATTTTTTTTTAAAAAAAAATAACGTTAGAATAATTAGATAGTAATAATGAGAATAAAAATAATTATAATTATAAAATAATAATATTTTATCTAATTAATTAATATAAAAATATTAATTAAATAATAATTTAATATATTTAATTAAATATTGATAGATAACCTGAAATATTAATTAATAAAATAATTAATAATGAGTAATGTTAATTAATAATTTAATTAACTATAAATAATTTAATAAATTAATAAATTAATTAGTTAATTATTTAATAGTTAGATAATTAGTTAATAGAATAATTAGATTAGTCAAAATATTATATTAATTAAAAAATTAATATAATAATTAAAATTATATTTAATTTAATTTAATTTGTTTTTAAATGAAAATAAGTTTGTTTTAGGAAAAATAGTAGAACAGTAATTCTAAACTTATATCAGTTTATCGTAGAAATACAAGAACAATTATGCTCATTCATAACTGAACAAGTATGGAAAAAGACTGAAACAAAATTTTATTTCTGGCTCAATCAAACATTGCTAATTAAAACTTAAAAACTTTGCCCGCACCCGGTGTACCCATATGCACTATGCCTATTTTTAATATTTAGTATTTTAAAATTAAAAAAAATTCCGACGACATATATACGCGGTCTATGTCATTATTTGATTTGTAAAACCCGTTTATAATTTTATACATACACAATCACTTAATAATTTTTTGTGCAAATGCATATATCACGAATTTTTCATGCAGCTTGTCAAGATTTAATCTCGATGTATGATGTTCTTATATTATACTATAATATGTAAAAATTAAGTTTCCAAAGTTTATAATTTTGTATGTGCACAATCACTTAATAATTTTTCCTACAAACGCAAATACCACAAATTTTTCTTGTAACTTGTCGAGACTATTTAATTTCAACATTATTATTTGTGACCAACTATTTAATTTCGCCACTATATTTACACAATATTTTGTAATCAATATTGTATTTGGTCATAAAATGTGTGGCATTATATGTGGACATCAAATAAATTTGTCATAATAGTTTCAACATTATTTGTGGCCGATATTAAATATTGTTATAAAATATATGATGTTTGTGGCCAAAAGTAATTTTTCTCACAAAATATTAAATTTTTTATTATTATTTTAATTACTATCTGTAGCCATATGTAACTTATTGTGGTGGATGTTAGAAGTTTTGTAACGAATTTTATCGCCGCAAATTAATAGAACATTTTGTAGCGAAATATTTTTTTGATTATAATAATTTTTTTGTAGCGTTCCTATTATGGCGACGTTGTGGCGAAACTATTTTGATCAAAATAATATTTTGTGGCGAATTTGTATATTACTGTGGCCGTTAATTTCGCCACAATATGTCTATTTTCTTGTAGTGACTCAAATTCAGTGTATGTTGTTCTCACACCATACTATAATTTGTAAAAATCCAGTCTCCAAAGTTTATAATTTTGTATGTACACAACTACTTAATATTTTTTTTCTGCAAATGCACATATCACGATTTTTTCATGCAGTCTATAGAGACTCAAATTCAATGTGTGCTGTTATGATACAATACTATATATAATTTGTAAAAATTAAATTTCCAAAGTTTATAATTTTGTATGTACATAATCATTTAATAATTTCTTCTGCAAACGCACATATCACGGTTTCTTCATTCAACCTATCGAGACTCAAACTCAGTGCATGCTATTTTGATACCATACTGTGTAAGTTTATAAAAAATTAACAGTATTCTTATACTACCTACCATATGCAGATTGTGTATAGTCCCTAAATTTTAATTTGATATTTTAAGCATCCCTTCCCATGAATTAAAATCTGATCATCTTATTTCCTTGAGGATAACATGGAGATATATTAATTACTGATGTGATTCCTCATTCTTACTAAGTTTACAATATTATATGCAATATAAGTGATAAAAGATAATTGTGTGATTAATATTTTGATTGCTTAACTATTTGATAAAGCTAAACCTTGGCTAGATTAACCTCGAAAATTTTAATTCTATTTTGCCTTTCAAATTATCCTAGCCATTATTCTACGGTAATTTTTTTTCCCTTATTAAAGAACATCATATCGTGCCAATCCAGTATATTTTTATTATTATAATTATTGAGTAACTTACCGTACATTTCCGTCCAATAATAAATGATAATTAATTTTTTTTAAAAAGAAATATTCAGAAGCATAGAATTTTTAGTTTTTTCTTCCTAAATAAGTACTTTTTATACAAATATTGTAAGCGACCCATCAATTATCACTACAACAAAATTAGGTTATAGCAATACATTTTTATGATATTTTTATATAAGTGGTCCTATTTATATTCTATCTGTATCTAAAATTAAATTATAGTGATATATTTTTGGGACGCATGTAGCTATACACCCTAGCGAATGCACATATAACGACACTAATAATAAGTGTCGGTATTTTTGTCAACGATATTTTTTTCAAATTTTAAAAATACTTAGCATAATTTTGTTATAGTGTACTCTTACATAATTTTATATTATAATTACTTTTTATTAAAAAAAATCAACAATATATGTCAAATAAATTTTTAAATTATTTTAAAATAAAATTGACCTCTCCGGTTGCATTTTTTAAAAATTTTCTTTTATATATTTCTACCAAGTTTCAACTTGTTTCAAATATAATTTTAAAGCAAAGTTATAAATTTGCTATAAAGATTTAGAATAGTTTTTTCTTAAAATAGAGAGAGAGAGGTTGTAACATCAACCTCAGTTATGTAATGTACATAATTAATTATTTTTTAAAAAATATAATAAAAATAGTTTTTTTTAATTATAAAAGAGTGAATAAATTTTAGGTGGTAATTGTGATTGTTTCGATCATATCATGTAGGATAGTTACTGGCACGTTATAAATGTTTTCCAAAATAGATTTTTTATTTTATTGGGAATTAAGACCAAATATAAAATTAATCTGAAAATAATCTAAAATCAACTAACTAATAGTAACAATAATTGTATATAGTATATGTAAATAATTTAGACACTTCAAAAAAATAAAATTTATCAGAATATTTATTATTAAATTTTTAGCTAACTTTGCTAGGTACGGTCGGTGATCATCAAGTTTTTAACCAATTACGTTAGATATGTTCGATATTTTTTATTACTATTAAATTATTAGCCAACTGTATTATATACGATTCGTATTTTTTTTAATACGCACTCAGATAGAAATATAAATATCAGTTTCAAATTTAAAATCTCAGATATCAACCATTTTGTTAAAAACGAATAATCTCATAAAATTTTATTCATATTTTTTAAAAAAATTAAAATTTAGTTAAAAATATAAAGTAATTAAATTTTAAACTTAATATTTTACATTCATCAAAATTTTTGTCATTTATATCGGAATATTTTTTTATTTATTTTTTTAGAAAGAAATATAATATAATATATTATTTATTTTATTTATTATTTTTTTATAATATAAAATAATTAACGAATCTTGAATATTAATAATTAATTTCTTTTATTAATTGTTAATAGGACTTTTCTTTTTTTTTGGTGGGTAAGTGATAAGTCACCGCTTACGTAAGCGAGAGATTCTCAGTACGGAGGGGCGTTTTCGTCATTTCCGCGATGGTCAGGGGCTTTTCTGGTATTCAATATTTTTGTTTTGTTTTGTTTTTTTATTAGTAATTTCTCTAGAATCCTTTGTACCCTCCATACTTTATAAATAACTTATTTACCAATACTTTTTTGTTTCAAATAATTTTTTTTTCTTCAGTTATTGAAAAATATTTTTACTATTAACACTAATTAAATTATTATTCTAGATTAAACCAGAACTAAATTTTAATAAAAATTTTAAAAAATTAAAATATCTATTTTGACCCTAACAGGGTAAATAAAAAAAATCACGATAAAAATATATATTTAAAAAATTAAAAAATTTTAAAAAATTAATAAAAATAAAAAATATATTTTAAAAAATAAAATAATAATTTGATAGAGAAAACAACTATTTCTAACAGCTCATTAAAAATATTTAACTTTTAAAATATATTGGGAAGAAGTTGGATGAATTAAAAAATTTGAAAACTTCTAAGGAGTATATAAGCAATTGTCCACAATAAAAAAAAAATAATAATAATAAATAAAGTTGGTGGGTGTGGAACACAGAGAAGGAGAGTTATCTTGCGTAGACCTGGTCTAATAAAAGTGTAATTTAATTGTTGAACAATGATAATCGATTAATTTCATATGTATTCCTATAAAAATTTTACAATTACAAATTTATCTCTACAAAGTTTTAATTTATCAAATATATTTTTTAAATTCTCGAAAATAAATGTAATTTATTTCTACAGATTAATTATCGTTAGTTGATCGTTACCCTTCATTAAAAGAAAATAAATTATTTTTAGAGTTTAGAATTTATGATTTTTTAAAGTTTAGAAATTTTTATTTATGTAACAAACAAATGGAAAATTATGGTAAATGTGTTTTTGAGAATTTATAATTTACGTAGACGACTCACAGGAAGTCAAAATAACTTTTTGTTTTAAAAAAAATAACATACTATTTTTTTTTGTAGAAATAAAAAAAAAATCCAACTAAAAAAATAAGTGGACGAACTGAATATAAAGTCGTTAACGAGCTGAACACGAACTAGCTAGTATTGATTCATATTCGCTCATTTATTAAATGAGTTGAACACAGATTGATTTGTTAAAATATTAAGCTAAAAAATTTAAAGCTATGCTACATGTACACCCTATTTCGGGTGTACATCCTACACCTTGTCCATTCTAAGATGGGCATTCATCCGCTCATCACTTTGAGAAATTCATCTCATTCTAGAATAAGTGGGGTGTAAGATGTACACCTTAAATGAAATGTATATTTAACTTTTTTCAAAAATTTAAGTATTGTTTGACTTGTTTATCAAAAAGCCGATACGAGGTGACTCACAAACAACATATTAGAGATTGTCAGTCATACTATTGGATTAAAAATTAAAAATTATTTAAAAATTTTAAATTTTAATTTAATAATTAAAATTTTAAATTTTACAAAATATAGATATTTTTATATTTAGATTTGCCTAAAATCTAAATAATATAAATTTGTAATATATGTACATACACACGCACACAAATTATATCAAGTCAATTACGAATAAGCTGACTCTAGTTCATATTCAATATTTTAATATTTTTAATTAAAAAGTTCAACTTGTATTTGACTAGAACGCTCAATTTAAATATCATTTTGATGAAAACGGAAGCCGGTTTGCCATAACGAGCTAAACTGTCGATCCTAATAAAATACTAATTTTATTTAATTTATCGGTCCATGTATGATGTGGTACATCGGTGCACGCAAAAACTTGTATTTCCGGTTCGTGGCGGGACTATGGCGCGTGCCAAAGCCGAAGAAAAAGAAGCGAGAAAAGTAAACCAAACCAAAAAAAAAAATAAAAAACTTCGAAAACGAAGAGAGAGAGAGAGAAAAGGAAAAAAAAAAAAGAAAAACGAAGCTTTAGAGGGAGTGGGAGACCTCGTCGAGCTCGAATCGATCCCTTTTAGGGTTCCAATCGCCCTCGCATTCCCCTGCACCGGAGCCTTCGAGAAGCTTCTCTTGGCTCCCTCCCATGGAGCCCCCGCGCGACACCGGGCTCGAAGGTACCCACCCCTCGATCCCCGAGTTTTTCCCCTTTTTTGCTGATTTTTCGGTGAATTTTCTACTTGGTTGTGGAAATGGTGCTATGGGGGTTTGGGAGGTTTTGATCCTTGTTGTTCGGCTTTGTGGTAGAACAAATGTGGAGGTTGGGATTGTGTGCGGATTTCCCCCTTTTTTCCTCAATTTTGTGATTAATTTTCTCGTTGGTAGTGGAATGGTGCTAGGTTTTGTGTGTAATTTTAGGGTTTTGGATTGGTGGGGGTTGCGATTTTGTTGTTGTGTTGTTTGTGGTAGAGCCAACGTGGAGGCTGGAATTTTTCGCCATTTATTCCCAATTTTTTTGGTGAATTTCTTGTCGGTGGAGTAAATTGTGATAGTTTTTGTTGTATGTTTAGGGGAGGGTTTGGATTGGTAGGGTTTTGATCCTTGTCGTTGTGTTGCTTTTGTGGTAGAGCCAATGTGGAGGTTGAGATTGGGAGGCGATACGGGGTACCCGCAGAGGCCCGGTGAGCTGGATTGCGCCTACTACCTCCGCACTGGATTGTGCTCATATGGGGAGAGGTGCCGATACAATCACCCGCGTGATCGAAGTGGAGCTTTGGTAAGGGATTTTAGTTTCTTCTGGTGCTCAATTTTATACTCTTTTATCCGTTGAAAATTAAGCTAAAGGTGAATACTTCGGAAAGAGACTTCCTAATTTTGGGTCATTTGCAAATCAGCGCTTGAACTTTAAAATGAACACTGGATTTTAGAAGGTTGAGTTTTAAGTTCCTAAAATTTTTGAAAATTTGATTTTAGTTTCTTAGACCTGTTATGTGCAACAGCTCGGGAACTTAGTGCTCACGCCATGTGCATCTGTACAATTTGTTTACCGCTCTACCATGTGTCCTCTATTTCATCTCATACTTCAATCTTTACCCCCTAATGGATTGCTGCCTCCGAGGCATGTAAAATTTGGATGGTTAGATTGGAAGTTTTGCAATGAGATGTAGGATAGATGACATTACTGTGCATGGATGTACTGGTGCACTGGTTGCAAGCAATAAATTTCTCCAGCAGCTTTCGTAATGACGAGATTCTGAAATTAGAACTTCAGAAAGGTTAGATATTGAAATCAAAACTTATGGCCATGTTTGGACCTTGGAATAAGATACCCAATAATAACTTATTTGGTGTTTGCGTGTTGAAATGCCAAAGTCGGTTGACCGAGTCAAACCCACAGTAGGTTGTCGTTCAGCTGTGATGATGACCCTTGAAGGCGAAGCATCTGACCTCTTTAAACCAGGCGATAGGCTAAGGAGGCATCTACTCAACTGGGTTTTTACTCGGTCGAAATATCTTAAAATACTCCAGGCACAAATTAACAAATCAATCGGCTGAACTCTGAGCCAAATGAGCAAACTTTTCAATGCAGGAATTGAAGAGATAATAAAAGCATTCTAGACATTTAATCACTCTCGCCATCTAACACATACAGTGAGCTCCTTGAGTAAATCAAAAATACTTGTTGAATAAGATCTTCCTGCATCCAAACAGAGCCTTCAAGTTCGAAATAACACATAGTTTAGGACTTCAGGTAGCTTTGGTACAATATCTTTTTTTTTATCATTGTTGGGAGTCTTATCCATTAAAATCTTATTTCTTTTCGATCTGCATTTATTGGTCGATGGCTTTTAATCGAATGTGCTGCTAAAGAAAGTGAATTCTTGTTTGGACTTGCTTAGTTATTGTTCACTATTTGGTAGTGGGAAAATTGGAGTTACTTTCTTGTCGTATAGCTCAATTGCATTACCATGGTTCAAATTGTAATATTTCTGTTCCAATTGACTGTGGCTGCTAGGACTTTCCGTTAAATGCCAGTAAGGTTAAGCATGTGATAATCATTTGGTTCAGTAAAGGCCAATGGAAATAAAGATTTAATTGCTTAATCTTATTGATCCTCCTTACATTGGTTTGATGAACAATAGAATTTTCACGTACTCTATTCTACCGGCAGGTTTTAGCTTCAGCCAGAACTGCAAGGTGGTAAAGTGTTACAATCTTGAGCAACTAGATATTAAAGTTAAATCAATTACTCTTTGGTATTTCCTTCGGCAACTTGATTATATTGTTTTCAGTTGCCTGGAACTAGAAGGAGTGGAATGGTAGAGTATCCAGAGCGTCCTGGGCAACCTGAATGCACGGTACTATGCATTTATTTATTTTTTTCAATTTAGATTCATTTTAGAATAGATGTTAATGCTGAGCCTTAAAAATGATGGAAATTTAACTTCTAAGGATGCCTTGTTTCTGTTTTCTGTTTGATACTGCAATGCTGGTACTGCAGTACTACATGAAGAATGGGACTTGCAAATTTGGTTCTACATGCAAATTTCACCACCCAAAACATGGTGGATCTGTTCAGCAAGTATTGCTTAATTTTTCTGGATATCCACTACGGCTGGTTAGAAATTCTTTTCCCAATCCGAATACCCGTTGCTTTAATGGGTTTTACATAGATAATACTGTTGTAGGTTTTCTGATATTGATGGTAACTTTACAAATTTCAGGGAGAGAAGGAATGCTCCTACTATATGAAGACAGGGCATTGCAAGTTTGGTCCAACTTGTAAATTTCATCATCCAGAGCTTTCATCAGTGGCTTCTTCTCAACAATACTCGCCCTTAGCTACTATGCAACTCGGAACATCAATAATGCCTAGACCATACATGTCGGGATCCTACGGTCCGATGATGGTCTCTCCGGGAGTGCTCCCTATTCCTTATCCGGTTTGTAAAACCTACTGGAACACATTGTTATTTCGTTTATGTCTTTTCATGGTGTAATGAGATTCAAATGGAATATGAGAAATTATTGCCTGCACCCAGTCATTGTACCACGTCAGCACGTACACTGCCCTTCATTCCATCTTATCCTTTTGACCAAACCATCAACCAAAATAGGTTTTAATTCAACGAGCAGTTGGTATTGAATTGTGAGATAGGATGAATTGCGGATTAATGGACGGTGCATGGCTGATGTGGTGCACCAGGTAGTCAATAATTTCTCATGGAATATTTAGAATTTCTTCTTCTGATTTCTTTTTTTTGTGAGTTAGGCACCTGTGAATCCTGTGTTGTCCCCCGGTGGACAGCAAACTGTTCAAGCTGGACCATCTTACAATATAGCACACCAGGTATCTCCCTCAGAGCCAGGGTCTTCTTTAACTGGGCTTTCAGGCGGTGGTCAAGGGGACCGCATGTTTCCCGAGCGGCCTGGTCAGCCTGAATGCCAGTATTACATGAGGACAGGGGATTGTAAATTTGGTGCTACATGTAAATACCATCATCCTCAGAACTGGAGCATAGCTAAAACTGATTGCCATTTAAGTCCATTAGGTCTACCTCTTCGCCCGGTATGCATCTTTATTTTTTTCCTTTTTCCTTTTTTTTTTTTTGCTTTTCTTTCATTACTATTACGCCGTTTCTAGTGGCACTATTTCCTTTAAAAAACAGATGAATCTCATCTCTCGAGCAGTCAAAATACAACTAAATGAATGCTGTTTATTCGTAATATACCTTTTTGAAAAGCTTCTTAGTGTATTCCTTTGGCAGTTCAATTTGTAGTATCTGCAATGAGTTTTATTGGAGATAGAAGCTAACATGATTTAGTTTTCAGTGAGCCACAAACCTTGCTAGAGGAAATGCTTTAAGTAAATTTTGGAATATTCTATAGTCAGGAGACAAGAAAGTAGCTCCTATCCCCTTATCATCACACGTAGATTGCATCCTTCTAGTGCTTAAGAACCACTAAGGACATTCCCCAGTATTTTATTTGAGTGAATAGTACATGACCAAGTCCCTACTATTATTTAATTGATATTGTGTATCTAAAAGCAAATTGAACACTTGGATATTAAATTCTTTTCGAAGTTCTTTGGAATTTTTACTTTCATTGTTCACCATTTCACCACTAGAATGTTATTCACCTGATTTTGATAGTTCAGTATGACTTCTACTACGTTACAGTGTATAAACTTAAGCAAATCTCTAAATTTTTTTTTTAACTTTTTTTTTTTTTATTCTTGTTATTCTATGCTTTTGTCCCTTCAATTTTTGTTAAATTTAAAATTCCTATTATATGAGATTTTTCAGTTGTAGGATGACATACGCACCAAACTATGATAGATGCACTATGCTTTACCATATCTTGGCTGTTGAATGTCATTGTTTGGAAAAGATCTTAGTTTGACTATGTGCAGCCATCAATAGCATAGAAACTATCATATAAGTTGACTAGCCTCATGTTATTGTTGATGTTGCCTTTTGGAACATCAAGGTAAATGGCAGTTAAGGTGTCATTTTTTTCTTTTTGAATTTTCTGTTGCCAACTATTTGGATCCAATGTCCAAATTATTCGCATCAGATCAGTAGACAATATAGGGTCAACTTGTTTGTTTCTCTCAACTACAATTTTTTCTCCGCAGCCAACTGCATATTTGGTAAGAAAGATATGACAATTGTTCGATTGAGTACTACTGCAAAATGAGCTGGCTTTCAGAGCATAGTAGTTTTGATGTTCTTAATGTAAACTAGTTTGATGGTCAAAAAGACTATTGCTCAAATTCGTTTAATAACTTGTATAGTGCTATTGCTTGAGATAGATTTGCTTATTGACTTTCACTCTTTGGTGTATGTAGGACTGTTTCCAGTGAGAAGTTATTTATACAGACACAACAGCTAAGAAGAAGTATCTCATTATTGAGTTTTGGCAAATTTAACTAGTACAATGACGTCCACAGATAAACACTATAGGATGTTAAAAACCACCATTTGCTGATACCCCTAATGTTCAAAGAATGCCAGATTAATTTCTTTTTCAAATTGTATCCTTGGTTTATTTATTTGACATTAGGCTTTCCCTAGCTTCCTTTTTTATTCTGTGTTTCCCGTGATGCTTTTTTTTCGGGGGGATGCTTAAGTTGTCTGCAAATCATGTTTTAAACTCTTATCTTTTGTTGCTGGAAACTGCTAAAGCTTCATTGCACAACATATAAAAATAAGCCAACATATACTGTAGAAGTGTTTTACCGCCTTTGCAAACATGCAACTCATTGAAACAACACATAAATACATGAAAGGAATTAAAAATTGTGTTCATGCAAATTGTCAAAGAGACCAATATGCAATTGTCACCTCCTTGAAGTGTGAGCTCCTTCAAGGGAGAACTATGCTCAACTTTTATTGTTGAGTAGTTTTTCGCATGAACTGGCTACTCTTAAGAATCTGGCCTGCAATCATCAGGTTGTAAGCCTATGACCGATACTGCTGCACGTGCAAGTAGCCCTGAATTCATAAGGACCATGACATAAGGGTAGTAAGTTTTCTTTGAGGCATGAGGCTTCTAAATTACATGAATAATGGACGCTACTCCCTAGTGCCTCTTTGCATGATTAATTGTTTAATTTGTTTATGGCATGAGATACTCTGGATATCTCAAGTGAGTTTAAATTCCTTTTCTTTTTATTTCTGGGATCATATTAAACTAAAATGATTAAAGTTTAGTTATTTATTAGCTTAGACCCAAAGTCTATCAAGTCCTGGGTGTTTTCTTTTTAACAGTAGTTCTGGTTTGTTAAGAGTGCTAAAATGTGTGATACATTGTTTGAAATTCATGCCATGGCTATAATTTCACATGGTAATACAGGTAAACAGAGGTTACAAATATCTTTATATAGGTCTACTTTTCGACTTTTAAATGGTGTTTTCATTATGCTATACTTGATTTTTCGTTTCATTGCACTTATATGTTGGCTTCAAGTTTTATGTTTGTCTTTTGATGCCTTATACTGTAGGCAATGACAGACCCTATGTTCTTTAATGTTGGGTGTCCTCTCTCTCTCTCTCTCTGACAGATCGTATGTTCTTTAATGTTGGGTGACTCCTCTCTCTCTCTCTCTCTCTCTCTCTCTCTCTCTCTCTCTCTCTCTCTCTCTCTCTCTCTCTCTCTCTCTCTCTCTCTCTCTCTTGCGCATGCGTAAGTACGCGCCAATGTCACATGATATCATGTGGACAAACATTTTGCATTCACCTACTGCATGGAGGATTTTGAGCCAGCTGACTTATTCTACGAAATGCAAAATGTAAATCCAGGCTGATATTAATTTCCACACCTTCCTGTTGTAACGTAACTGGCATATTTTTCCATGCTTATCCAAAATTAAGCCTTTTCATTGCTAAACTCAGCTAGTTACACCCTATTAGGGCTCCCCTGATCCAACTAATCATGCTCAAAACTGTGTCCCGAGCTTGGCTCACTAATAAAATGAGCCAGCCTGGACAGAGCCAAAAACAAGCTGACCTCAAGCGACCTACAACCCAGAATCCTTTTAGGCATGCATGTATTGCCCTTGTGTGTTCTATGGAGAGAAATTTGGATTACTCGAGTAGTTAGCTGCAACTTTTCTCTGATAATTTTTTTATAAACAGATTTTTAGTATTCAAGTAATTTATCTTTGTTACAAATTTTTGTTTGCAGTGATTGGAAAATGTCCTTTGTTTTCTTTCTTTTTCATCACTAGCATTTTGGAACTACCATGTTTTAAGCAATTTCTAACCATCCATCCCTCTTTTACAGGATGCTCAGCCTTGCACTTACTACATTCGGCATGGAGAATGCAAATTCGGGCCAGCATGCAGGTTTGACCATCCGATGGGGTCAATGAGCTATAGTCCTTCAGCTTCTTCGCTCTCTGACATGCCTGTTGCTCCTTACCCGATCGGTTATGCTGTCGCAACTTTGGCTCCGTCCTCTTCATCGTCGGATCTACGGCTCGAATTCTTTTCTACCAATGATTCGGCCTCATCACGAATGGCTTCTGCCGAAAGCGCTTCTGGCTCCATCGGTTCGATCTTTTCAAAAGGAGTGTATGTGCCTCACGCCCTCATTCACCCTCAAACTTCTCCGGTTGCTGTAAGTGCTTCTTCCACAAGCCATGGGAGTGAGATCTCCGGTTAGAAACGAGAAAACCCAAAAGGGAAGAAAAACAAGTTCTTTTAGGTCCTCTGCCCCAGCTTCTCCAAAACAATTCTCATTTGCCTTTGGCCTGCATCATTCATCCTCCCTTATCCCATGTTAGTTTCTTTTAGTTATTCTCATACATCCTTTTATCCTTATAAACTCATTCTCATGTGAATAATCGGCTCACCAACATATAAGAGGCAAATCGACATTATACTAAGTTATTCAACCCTCCATCTTAATAATTGCCTTGCTAAAAATTGATAGCAAGATCAATCTATCTTACTGTTCCCTGTTGCTCGCCACCACCCTAAGATATAGAGATTCACCTTTCTCGACACATTATCTTCTCAGATAGGCGGTCGGTTTCGTTCATTTAAAGCAAATATTCACATGCAAAACAACTGCTTGGATTAGCCTCCCTCATTTGCCTAAGTTTTTATTAGTATATATATCTTATATTCTGAGCCGAATTTACGGGACTCGTGTATAGTTATTACATCAACAATGAATGCTGTACCATTGTGTAAATGTATTCAGAATGCTTTAGAATTATCAGTTTCAGTTAAAAAATCTTACTGGCATATACCTGGATATGAAGGGTTTCTATATTTGAGCATGTATGCTTGAACTGGATCAGCTGTTTTGTCCAGAAAAGTGAGTAGGGTTCTTATTATGCCCCTTGAGAACCCTTCTAGGGCTCTTCTTTTATTCTTCAATTCCAGAAATAGAAAATAAAAATAAGGGTCCCTAGATGTGGTTGTAGCTGTATCTTTTTCAGGGGTGTCGTCGTCGCTGTTTTTGGTTTGGGTAAATTGCACAAACTATAAGGCCTGTGATATTTTGATCCTCAAACTTTAATTAGATATAATTTCGGACTCAAAACTTTTAAAGTTGTTGCAATCAAGTCCTATAACTCTATTTAGTTAACTAAATATTTAGTATCGTTAATATAGAAGTGATAAAATAGTGTTGTGATTGATGATAAGCATTTAGCGAACTAAATTAGATTGTGGAATTTGATCGTAACAATTCTAAAAGTTCCACCACCTATTTTATAGTTTGATGATCAGCATTCACCTTGTTGGTTTTTTATTTTTTTTTTTTTTAGATAGTTTTTGTTTGCATCATGCAGGGCATCTTTTATTTTTATTTATTTATTTATTTATTGCAATTCTGGAAAAGGAAAAGGATAAAAAAAAAAAAAAAAAAAAAGTGCCCTAATAAGATGGTTGCTTGTTCTGGACGTGTGACTTCTCCTAGAACCCTTCTAAACTTAGTCTGATATTATTATGTTATTTCTCGAGGAAGTCTGGAACTTAACCACTTACTTTTTCAAACAAGCACACAGAAAATCGATTCTTTTCTCCTCCATATTTTGATTGGGATTCAGATATCAACCAACTGTGCTAAGCAATTAGAATTACACTTGTCTCATTTTTTTTTAAAAAAAAGAAAGGTAAACCGTTATGGGGTTCTTAGAATTATACAATAAATTATACGGTTAAAATTTATTTAATATTTAGTTTTTTTAATTTGAATTATTTTATTTAGCAAAATTTAAATTTTTATTAAGTAGTGGTGCTGTTAGTGGTTCTGTTTGGTTGAATATCTTTTAACCATTCTTTACTTTAATCAATTATCAAATTAAACAAAACATAATAATTTAATTAATTTTCATAATTTAATTAAAACTTAAAATTTAAAAATATTTTTATAAAAGAAAGTAAACTTGTTTAAAAATATTTTTATAAAAGAAGGTAAACTTGTTAGGCCTGTTTCGAGACAGTATATATTGATTTTTTTATATAAATAATTTTATTTAATTTTATAATTTTAAAAATAGTATTTCATAAGCGGTAATAGTTTACCGTATTCATATATAAGGTGATTTATTTACCCTTTTTAAAAAAAAATTAGAATTTATAAAATCTTGTACATAAAAATAGTGAATGATTTATTGTTCATCGCCATTAAAGACAGTTTGGTATTGAGATACATTTAATGCTATTAAATAAAATGTAGTTGGGGTAAAAAAATATATGATAGGCAGTAAAATATTCATCGCTATGTATTTAATACTATTAGATAAAATGTAGTCAAAACGGTAAAATATAGACAAAACGAAATTGTTTTACACCGGCAGGGTGGAGGGTAAGGGGAGTAGACTTGCGAAGATCGCAGATTGTAAAGTAGGTGATCTCCCAACTAAATACCTTGGTTTACCGTTGTCCGATAAGAGTTTAAGAAAGGAGGACTGCAGAGGGGTCATCGACAAATTGCTAAGAAGAGTCGAGGGGTGGCAGGCTAAACTTTTGTCGAGAGGCGGGATGCTCACCTAGCTTGGTTAACGCTGTACTTACTGACCTTCCTTTGTATTATTGCTCTATCTTCAAGGCATCTAAATAGGTTGTTAATGTAATACCAAATAAAACTTTTGATTGTATCTTCTGCCATGATTTTCAATTTCCTATACTTGATTGTAGACGACGGTTCTTCCTTTCGATTCGTCCTCGTGCGCAATCTGCAAAAATCGGAAAGTTTTCTGTCTATTTCCTTATCCCCGGAGATGGAGCCGTTACAGGAAATTCGGATTAGGGTTAGACCGGGATTCCCGTTATGTCATATATATATAACCTAATTAAGGATGTTTTAATCACGTCCATCAACAAGGAAATGTCCAGATACATCCTAACCGATTGGATTGACTGTATCTTTAAAGATCACCTTGAATAAATCATGTGGGCCACATCCAACATTCTCCCACTTGGCCTAGTGATATATTCAATATTCCTTAATTAAATATCTTTATGAGTTATAACTATATGAACTTACTATAAGTTCAACTCAGAGTCCCACTTTAATGCACAATAATACTTTAGTGTACAAATATAATTTTATGCGCATAAATGTGCAAAGCAAAATGTTCTTATTCAAATAAAAATAGTCACTGGAATCTTTATACAAGAAGAAAACTCAAACTGTAAATGAACTCAAAATGCCCATACGATCAACATGATCCTTGAATTTATTTGCCGGCAATGCTTTAGTCATAGGATCAGCGATTATCATCTCAGTCCCAATGTGTTTGATATCCACCATATTCTTCTTGTCGTATTCTTTCACAGTAAGAAACTTTATATCGATGTGCTTGCTGCGATATGTAATTCGACTATTTTTAGCAAAGAACACTGCAGCAGAGTTGTCACAATGAATCTTGATGGGCCTTGCAATAGAGTCGACAACTCTTAAATCTGAGATACAATTTCTCAGCCATAAAGCCTGTGACGAAGTCTCATAACCTCTTTCGCAGCTTTTCGGTGATCAAGACCAGGGTTGCTCTTGCAATAGAGTCGACAACTCTTAAATCTGAGATACAATTTCTCAGCCATAAAGCCTGTGACGAAGTCTCATAACCTCTTTCGCAGCTTTTCGGTGATCAAGACCAGGGTTGCTCTGGTATCTGCCCAGCATCCCTACTGCATGTGCTATATCAGGTCTGGTACAGACCTGCGCATACATCAAGCTCCCTACTGTAGAGGCATAGGGTATGCTCTTCATATGCTATCGCTCTAAATTATTCTGTGGACACTATATCTGATTGAATTTATCACATTTCATAATAGGTTTGACGCCCCACTTCCCAGGGGGTCACCCATCCTAGAACTACTCTAGCTCTAGCACGCTTAACTCTCATGTTCCTCTTGGATCTTGCTACCATCCAAAATGCTATAGCCGGGTTAAGAGATTTAGCCCTATTATATCATTTATATATAGGACTAATCCAAATTCCGAGGTGTCACATTCTTCCCCCCTTTAAGCCCTGACGTCCACGTTAGGCTCAAGCACACTCACAAGCACCAGGCGATGTGAGACTCGTCTCGCTAGCCTTAGCCGACCTTGTGAGGAGCTGCACTCCACTCACAACGGTCATTAGCCGGGTAAGCCTCGCTCTACCCGCTATGTGATGATCTGGATCTCTGCAGAGCTGTGGTGGAGTCATTGGTGACATCTGGGGAGCTTGTACTGTGTGTTGGAGGTGTTTGTGCACCAATTGGACACAAGTGGCGGACTTCGGGCTTACTGGATCACGTGGGTGATCAATGGACTCCGTCGGATCGTTAGAAGTGGTTTCGCGCGAAGCGGATATTAAAAATGGACTCAGCGCGAAGTTTGGACCAAGAAACACCTTTCCGGATGCCTTCGGCAAATTTTGGGGTTGGAATTTGGCAAAATGGACATCAAATTCGGATTCAGCGCGCGAAAACGGTCAAAACGGACTACCCACTTGTTATTTTTGAGCACCGGTTACTGTTCACGCCGGAACAGTAACTCCGGCCGGCGGCGGGCAGCGGCGGCGGCGGTGGGCAGCGGCGGAGCACGGCGGACGGGCTCGGGCAGGCGGCAGAGCGGCCGCGGGCAGCGCGTGGGCGCGGGCAGCGCGCGGGCAGGCGCGCGGGTGCGCGGGCAGGCGCGCGGTCCACGGGCCGTCGTGCACCAGGGTTTGGACACGTGGCAGGTTGGGATTGGTCGGTGCAGTGGACTTGGACCACGGAGCAGGCAGGTGCGGTGCATGGACCGGCGGGACACGTGTCTGTTTGTGGTTGGCGGGCTCACGAAGGCTGGGTCCACGGAGGTGCACCGAGGTGCCTCGGGATTCGCGCCTGGCAGGGGGCGCAGGCGGCACGTGGGCGCGCTGACCGGGCTTTCCCGCGCTCGGGCCCGCCACGTGTCGTCGCAGCGTTGGTCCACGCGTCGCGCAGTGGACGGCCAGCGCGGCTGTCCGCTGTTACGGGGGCGACGTGGAGGCCCGTGGCGCTTTCGGGCGCGCACAGTGTTGGGCCGGGCCCAACACTGTAGCCGCCCGAAATCCGGAGCGCCCGGAAAAAAGGACAGGTTGGGAATTTTTGGATTTGTTTTTCCCAGCCTATAAATAGGCCGAGTTCAACTGAAGAGAGCTTCTTCCCTGTTCATCCTTTCACTGTGCAACCTTCACAAGAAATCCTCATCTCCCTGAGCCGGATCCATCTGCAGATTCTAGGATTTTTCGGCGACACGCATCCCAAGGTTACCATTTTTACGGCGCGGCACGACGCTCGTTCGTTTGTGATCTTCTTCGTCGCATTTTGGTGCGAGGACTCCCCCGGCTTACTCCGACCTCCGATTGAGGCGATTCTTGCGCCGTCGGATTCACGACAGGTAGGGCTACGATCTTCGTGATTTGAGTTTCCCCTCATTTCCAGTTTATCTTGGAGTTTCCCGAGCTTTCTTTTGACCCATTTTCGTGGGCGGAGTTTTGGACAGCACCACAGTTTTTCGGCGATATCTTCGCGTACAGGCATCGGATTGGGGTGATTCAAAAGGCATTTTGCATCTACACATCACGAGGAATATCTCCAAATTTTCTTGGAATTTTCTGAATATTTTTCGAAGGTGAGAAATCTTTGTTTACAGGAATTAGTGCCACAGTTTTTGAGAGCAGTTTATTTCGGGGTGGTTCCCTTGTCGGATTTGTTTCTCAGTGTAGGAAACTCGGATTTGAGCGTGCAGGTACTCGTTTCGACGGGTTCGTCGCGAGGATCGTGAGAGTATTTTTCTTGGAATTTTCTGGGTACTTCTCGCAGGTAAAAATAGGGCATCTTTGGGACTGAATTCTGGACAGCATGTTTGCGGATAGTTGTGTGCTTATTTGTGTGTATGTTTTGGGGTAATTGTGAACAGCGATCGCGGCGGTTTATCTGTTTGAGCATTTGGCATGATAAAGGGTTATTGGACAGCAAGGAGGTCTTGCAGCTGTGGATTGCGCGTGTCCAGGTGGGTGGTTGTTGTTTACCTCTATTTTGACATGCTCACTAGGGATATTAGAGTGATCCCTTTATTTGGACATGCATGCTTAAGTGATATAAAATTGTGAGCCTATCATATGGAAAATACTATTGTGGATATCTGATAGTGGTTGGGACTTGTACATGATTGTATGGATTGCTATGTTAGCGTTTAACCTTGCATTTGGAATGGAATATTTATTTTGGAAGACTATATGAATATCCTGTTAGTGGTTGGTACTATTCGAGGACTTTATGACATGCATAGGTGGATGATATAGGTGAGGGAAAATTGTGAATTTTAAACATGTGTGGTTGGACAACGATTTTGCATGATGGTTATATCTATGCGGAGCTATTGATTGTTACACATGTGGAACCACTATTGGACACCTTTTTCTTTATTTCCTTGAGAACACTTGCATGCTTGTTTGGACATCTAGATAGGCCATCTTTTATTGCTACACTTTCATGCTGGAACTTGACTTAGGAGAAACCTTGTTTGCTTCTTTTCTCCTTTCGTTAGTCAGGTGGTATTTGTTGCTCGGGTTTGAGCAGGGGTTTGGGTTAGTGTAGCCGGGGTCTGGATTGTGGATTATGGGTTTTGGCGGCGACCGCGGATATTGGGCGGTTGACCGGATGTCGGTTATAGGACATCGGTGATAGGGCATGATTATGGACTAGAGGGTTTTGTGGCAACCGCGGATAGTAGGCGGTTGACCAAATGTCGGATGTGGGACATGATTGCGATTGTGGGTTATTCCGGCGACCGCGGATATTGGGCGGTTGACCGGAGGTCGGTTGTGAGACTGGGTTGTTGATTGTGGGGTATTGCGGCAATCGCGGATATTGGGCGATTGACTGGATGGTTACGTTTGCATCTGATTGGGAATCAGTTTTCTTTTAGTGGAGGGTTGTGTTCCACTGGGGCTTTATAGTTGTGATCCAATCCTGCTTTTATCACAGCGGCGCGGTTATTGCCCGGTGATGCTTTTATCACACCGGCGCGGTTATTGCCCGGTGATGCTTTACTCGTGTGGGTCGCTCCCCTCGAGATCCCCTCCGGAGGCCGGGGCCGGACAGTTATGGACAGTTTTGCTATCACATCGGCGCGGCTTATTTGCCCGATGATGAGGGCGGCAGCAGGAGTTTTGCTATCACATCGGCGCGGCTTATTTGCCCGATGATGAGGGCGGTACAGATTGGGTTTATCTGGGATGGTTGGTTACTGTTGCATACGGTCGTTCCAGTCTAGGACTGCATTTTTTAGAGGCATAGTAGTGGTAGATTTTCCTTTGCAGTAGTCTTGTACTTACCACTCTTCCTCCCCTTTTTGCCTCTGGTAGACCTAGTGGGTGTGTCAGAGTTTGAGGTTTTACCCACTAGGGGAGGCTACTGGTTTACTAGTAGTTCTCACCCCCATTCTTCTTTTTCTTTTCTTCTCCTTTGTTTTGCAGAGCCTTCTGCGGGTTCTGCTGGGCATACAGCGGCGGGTCGAGGAGAGAGGACGGCTGAGTAGCTAGACAGTGAGCCCGACAGTGAGTAGCTAGACTGGTACCTCTTATGTATCCTATCTCTGACGGTTGTACTTTTACTTTTGGGGTCTGGCGTTAGCCAGCTGGTTGTATATTTGTGGTGAGCTGGGAGTGAGACTTGTACTTTATTTTACAGTCATTTTGTATTTTTACTTCCAGTTCAGTCTGAGATGTAGTATTTTTCAGTTCAGCTCTGTTTTATACCCCTATTTTTTGTATCTGTTTTATTTGAGCAGGTTACCGGCGCTTCGTGTATGCGGAAAATTCCGTGTGCACGGCGGATCTGTAGACGAGCCCGAGTTCTGGTTTACACTCGGGGCGTGACAATAGGTGCAGCTGTAGGTGCACAATTTGCCATATTAAATCTTTCTAAAACTCTTTCGATGTAGGCTTTCTGAGATAGACCCAAAATTCTTCAGGATCTATTTCTGTGAATCTTTATGCCAATAACATAAGAAGTTTCACCCATATCCTTCATCTCAAAATTTTTAAAAAGAAAATTTTTAGTCTCTTTAAGTAAATTTAAATCACTACTTGCAAGCAGAATATCATCCACATACAGAACTAAGAAAATATATTTATTCCCACTGACCTTAAGGTATATACACTGATCCACGATATTTTCTACACAATCAAATGTAGTAATTACATCATGAAATTTGATATACCATTGACGGGAGGCCTGCTTTAGTCCGTATATAGACTTCTTTAGTCTGCAAACAAGGTGACTGTTCTCATCTGTGCTAAAACCTTCGGGCTGTTGCATGTAGACTATTTCCTCTATATCCCCATTTAGAAATGTCGTTTTTACATTCATTTGATGTATCTCCAAATCAAAATGAACTACCAAAGCCATAATAATTCTTAATGAATCATTCTTAGATACCGGAGAGAAGATTTCATGATAATCAATGCCTTCTTTCTGAGTGAAATCTTTGGCAACAAGTCCGGCCTTATATCGCTCTATGTTATCTAAAGAGTCCCTTTTGGTCTTGAAAACCCACTTATAGCCAACGGCTTTGACTCCTTGTGGTAACACAACGAGATCTCAAACTCTATTTTCCGCCATAGATTTCATCTCTTCCTTCATGGCATCATACCAAAAGAAGGATTTATCCCCCTGCATGGCCTCTGAAAACGTCCATGGGTCTTTGTGGTGCCCAACATCATAATCAGACTCCTGGAGATAGAGTACATAATCATCAGGAATTGTCGATCTCTTTTGCCTTGAGGATCTTCTTAAGCCAACCACTCCCTCTAGGTTATCATTATGCTGTGCAGCTAGCTCTATTATTGTCTGTTTCTCTTGGGAAAGCTCTTCATGGGGAGGTTCAACTGGTTCAGCATTTTCATGCTCTATGATTGGTTGGTCTCCAATATGGTCATATTGATATCTTGGAAGAGCAACTAAATCATCATCTCTTGATGGATAACCAGTTGAATCCCCTATTTCCTCAAAATCCATTTTTTGAGGAACAACATTCCCGCTAGCTTCAGAATCCTCAAGAAACTTGGCATTTCTGGCCTCAACTATCTTGGATGAGTGATTTGGACAATAAAATCCGAATCCCTTGGAGTTTACCGCATAGCCAATGAAGTATCCACTGACTGTTCGGGAGTCCAACTTCTTTATATGTGGGTTATAAACCCTCACCTCGGTTGGATATCCCCATACATGTAGGTGATATAAACTAGGCTTCCACCATTTCCATAACTCAAAAGGAGTTTTGGAAACAGGATTCGATGGAATCCTATTTAAAACATACACCGTTGTCTTTAATGCTTCACTCCAAAGAGATGATGGAAGACAAGAGTTGTTAATCATACTCCTTACCATGTCCATAAGTGTTCTATTCCTCCTTTCGGCAACGCCATTTTGTTGGGGCGTGCCAGGCATCGTATATTGAGTAATGATGCATTCACTTTCGAGAAATTGAGCAAATGGACCGATCATTTGACCTTTATCCGTATGTCTTCCATAGTACTCACCCCCTCTATCGGACCTCACAATTTTGATTTTCCTATCCAATTGTTTCTCTACCTCAACCTTATAAGCTTTGAAAGTATTAAGTGCTTCAACTTTTTCAAATAAGAGATAAAGATACATGTATCTAGAGTGACTATCAATGAATGAGATAAAATATCTCTGACCATTGAAACAAGGAATAGGAAAAGGTCCACAGATATCTGTATGTATGATCTCAAGAATTTCAGAACTCCTTCTAGAACCTTTACACACCGTTTGGTTTGGGTACAACGGGGGGATATCCCCCCTTTGTACCCAAACACAAGTGGAATGGGGGGAATAGGTACACCCACCTATTCCCCCCCTTACCGGGTTGTCCCGGTAAAAATTGGGACAACCCGGTAATAGGGGGGATTTCGGTTCCCCCCTCCCCCCCCTCGAACAAGCCCGAACAAGGGCCCCTCTATGCTCCTTCCCAAGGCAGAGTGCCTTAGGAAGGGGCACTCTGCCTTTTTTTTTTTTTTATTATTATTATTATTATTATTATTATTATTATTATTATTATTTATGCTTCTTTTGATTTTATTATTTTTTATTTTTTAAAATTAGAATTTTTAAATTTTAAAAGATATTTAAATTTTAAATTTTTTATTTTATAAATTTTAATTTTTTTAATTTTATATTTTAATAAATCTAAAAATTTTATTTTATTTTTTTTTGTAAAAAAAATATTAATTTTAAAATTTTAAAATTTATACAATTTTTTTATAATTTTTTTAAAATTTATATAAATTTAAAAATTAAAATTTTTACTCCCACTTAAAATTTAAAAATTAACTTTTTTTTTGCTCCCACTTAAAATTTTTATAAAAATTAAAATTAATAAATATTAAAATTTAAATAAATTTTGAAATTTTAATTTTGAAAAAAAAAACTAAAAAGGAAAGGATATTTTAGTCTTTTAACACAAAAGTTAATTCTCTATTCCTCTTATTTTTCAATTATTTTCAAACACTATTTTTTTTATACATGGTACTAACCTAAAATCCAACCAAACACAAATTTACATTAGTTCCAGCTTGTTCCAAAATTTATACTTATCCCTGGTACAACTAATTCTCTTTTATACCTCAACCAAGCGAAGTCTTAGTGGTATTTGTGTTGGTATGCTTTTCCTTTATGCATTCCACACAAGTACCAAAATCGGTAAAGTCAAGATCTTTTAGGATCTTTTCTTTCACCAATTGCTTTATTCTCTCTAAAGAGATATGAGCTAAACGCTTGTGCCACAACGAAGAGGAGTTTTTCTTAAGAATGTTCTTTTTAACACCAATGCTATGATTAATATTAAAGTTATTCTCAAAAGATTGACTCAAATTAAAATTTGTACAAATCATCTACCAAACAACCATTGCCAACAATAGTATTATCAGAGAAGATAGTAAAAAATTTATTTTCAAATAAAAAATTTAAAACCTTTATTTCTCAGTTTAGAAATGGAAACTAAATTTTTAGAAAATCTAGGAACATAAAAAGTATCCTCAAGTTCAAGTACAAAACCAGTGCTAAGTTCTAAAATATAGTTTCCTACAGCTTCAACTTGAGATTTATTTCCTTCTCTACTAATTAAAATCCTTTCATTTGGATTCAACATCTTTAGGTTATGAAAACCCTGCATGGTATTTGAGATATGTACAGTATGCCAGAGTCAATCCACCATGTGTTTTTAGGAACATTAACCAAATGAGATTCATAACAAATATAGATAGTTTCAATACATTTCTTCTCGAGCCAAGCTTTATACTTCAAGCAGTCTCTTTTCATGTGCCCCTTTTTCTTACAGAAGTAACATTGATCCTTCTTGCCAGAATTCTTTATTGGCAATTGTGTTGACTTCTTGGGATTGGAGGCACTTTTGTCTTTTCCCCTTTTGTGTTGAGTCTCCAAATTGACAGATTCTGTCATGATCTCCGGCTTCTCCTGCTTAAGTCTCTCATCTTCTTGAACACACATAGTCAGTAATTCATTTATTGATCATTCATCTTTATGTGTGTTGTAGGAGATCTTAAAGGGGTCAAACTCAGACGGTAATGAGTTTAGAATCAAATGGACTAAGAAGGTATCGGAGATATCAACTTTTAAAGCTTTTAGTTGAGCTGCTATGTTTCGCATCTCCATGATATGCTCACGCACACCCTTGGTTCGATCGTATTTGATGCCCGAAAGTCGCTTCATCAGCGTGCTAGCCAAAGCTTTATCGGAGCTAACAAATTGCTCCTCAATGGTCTTTAGGTAATCCTTGGCTTTATCACATTCTAGAATTGATCCCCTTATGTTTTTTTTTGACACTCCAGACTTTATGAGCATCAAGCTTAAGCGGTTGGATCGCTCCCACTTATCTTGCGCTGATTCCTGCTGTGGAGTTATTGGCTCCACTACCTTAGGTGGTTCCTCAATGCACAGAGCCAAGTCAAGATCCATATAACCCAAAATAAAAAGAATGCTTTCTTTCCAATCAAAATAGTTGTCCCCAATAAGCATATAATACGAGAAACATCACTAAAAAATGCAGAATAGGAAAAAGCTGCAACAATAAAATAAATATTGGACTTTATCACATACTATGAGACAATAATCTTCAATTAGATAAATTCAACCTTCATGTGGGTAGAGGCGCTACATGCATAGAATTTACCTACTTTAATAATAAGACTAGCGAAAAACTAATTCCTAAATAACTAGATTTTTGTACCTGTGAGTATAAGAAAACTTGTTATCTAGAAATTCATTCCACTATTCTATTCCAGTCAAAATAAAAATAAAAAAAAATTATAATTTTATTTGACTGCAATAAATAGTTAAACTTTAATTCAATGTCAAAAATTCTTATGTGTTCTTCTTTATTTGCAGGATGCTGTGGCTAGTCCCAAATATAATGAACAACACAAGCAACTTTATATAACATTGAATAACTATTAAAATTAAATTAGGAATCTGTATGAATTTTCGGAGTAATCTTAAATTCAATGCCATTTTATGAAAATATCATAAACTATTATATACTATGAGTAGAATGCTGTGGCTACTTCTAAACATAGTTGATCTCAAAAAACTTTATATGACATCGAATGACCCAATATTTCATATTATTCCTAAGCGTAGCGGAAAGTATATAAAAAAAAAAATTATACAACTTTATGTGACTCAAAATTTATAAACTGTATGAAGCCTATATAAACACTACTCTAAATTTTTATGATCACCGTATGTGTGTTTAAAATAAAAAAATAAACTAAATACACTACTTTATAGTCATGAATAAATAAATAAATGAGTAGTACAAAATCATATATAACAAAAATCATATGTTATACATAATTTTGATATAGATTTCTTTTATAATGATGAGTCACAATACAAAATATATATTCTCTTTTCCCTTTAATAATAATAATAATAACAAGAATATTTTTTTTTTCGGGTTGAAGCCCCAACAAGGGCTGCCACGTGTAGCCCCAAAAGACTGCACTAAACGACACCTCGTGGGGCGCCTAATGCAGTCGCGGTGACGGTGGCGCCTTCCTCCGAATGCCGGTTCCGATGGGACCGGTCAACGCCACCACTTTTGCTTCTTTATTATTATTATTATTTTAAATGAAAAGGAAAACAAACAAATTCTAAAAGAAACGAAAAAACGGTAAATGGTTTGGCTCTGATACCACATATAATACCAAATAAAACTTTAGATTGTACCTTCTGCCATAATTTTTAATTTCCTATACTTGATTGTAGACGACGGTTTTCCTTTCGATTCGTTCTCGTGCGCAATCTGCAAAAAGCGAAAAGTTTCCTGTCTATTTTCTTATCCCCGGAGATGGAGCCGTCACAGAAAATTCGGATTAAAGTTAGACCGGGACTCCCGTTATGTCATATATATATATATATATATATATATATATATATATATATATATATATATATATATATATATATATATATATATATATATATATATATATATATATATATATATAACCTAATGTAATGATGTTTTAATCACGTCCGTCAATCAAGGACATGTCCAGATACATCCTAATCGATTGGATTGACTGAATCTTTAAAGATCACATTGAATAAATCACGTGGGCCACATCCAACAGTTAAATGTATTAAGACTCTTAGAAGGAATTTCTTTTGGGCGGATACCTCGAAACTTCATTGGTGGGCCCGACTAGCTGCTTGGGGAAATGTGTGTAGGAATAATAAGGAGGGGGGTTGGGTATCATAGACATGTGCGCTATGAACGATGCCCTTCTCTGCAAATGGTGGTGGAGGTTTTTCTCGAATCCCGATCTGCAGTGGAACAAACTTATCATAGGACTTTATTATTCGAAGAGGCAACCCCTGAGGAAGGGGAGCTCTTTTAGACTGGCTTCCCAATGGGGGAGGGGCATGATCGGTGTCAGAGAGATCTTTAAAGGGGGGGTTTCCTACTCGCTCGGTGACGGAAGAACGATTAACTTCTGGACTGACAGATGGTGTGGCGAGGTTGCCTTACAGTTCCTCTTCCCTGAGCTGTATAACGAAGTGGATAGGAAGGCAATTAGTGTCGGGTCCTATTTAGATCGCAATAGGTGGCGGTGGAGGAGAATCTTAAAAGGGGTGGTCATGAGGGGGAGGACGGTCAGGGAACGAATGATTTTACTTAAGGAATCAGTGGGGGGGGGTCTCGCTGGAGAATAGAGGGGATGGAGTGGTGTGGAGATGACACGATAAAGGTCTCTTTGCCGTTAAGTCTACGTACAGGGTGCTTAGCGACGGGGGGCTGAGGGATTTCATCGCCTCGTCCATCTGGAGGCTGCGTATGCCGACAAAAGTTAAGATTTTCACTTAGCTAGTTCTTAAGAACCGGATCCTTATGGCAGACAACCTTGAGAAGAGGGGGCGGACGGGGAATAACCAGTGCGTACTGTGCGGTACATTCGTCGAGATGACCGATCACCTACTCTTGGGTTGTGTCTACGCACGGTTCGTGATCGGGTCGGGTGATCGGGGTATGGCATTGGAGGTGCTAAGGGATACTGTTCGCGAGGTGTGGGAGAAGTGGTTGGGGGGGGGGGGGGGGGGGGGGGGGGCATTTCAGAAAAACGATTCGTTAATTTTCTTATCAGCGTATTGGTGGGTGCTATGGAAAATCATGAACACGATCATTTTCCAACAGTCAAACACGGACCCCTTGTCTGCTATTACCTAGGTCGGGAGAGGGTTGGCGCTCTAAAGGGATCTGGCCTGAGTGTCCCTGCCTCTACTATTAATATAGCTCGTTTTTCTTTTTTCTTTTTTTTTTCTTTTTTTTTTTTGGAGACCTAGTTGTCTCACTTTTGTTGTTTAGTTCATTTTCCTGGTGAATGAAGTGGGTAGCGTGCTACTTTTCCCTCAAAAAAAAAAAAGATAAAATGTAGTCAGGACAAAAGCATACGTGAAAAATATATCACAACAATATTACATATAGTAACAAACATAATATATCTTTCACAACAATATTACATATAGTAACAAACATAATATATCTTTCTATACTATATTCTCAGTAATAATTAAAAAGTAATTCACCGTCTTTATAAAAATTTATAAAATTAATAAATTATTTATCATTTTTAAGAAAGTCATGAACTGACTCACTCTTTTTAAAAGGTCGGATCAATTTTTATAAATAAAATTGTAAGAGAATCAATTTTAAAATATTTTTTTTTATAAAGATTACTATGCTAAAAATCTTCTAGTACGAGACTCTTTTACAGCGAATACCAGAAGGATCCGTAGGAATAATAATAATAATAATAATAATAAAAAAAAAAAAAAAAAAAAACGAAAAGGCAATCAGCGGCACACGTGTGCGCCACACGAGCCCAAAGGTAGCGCCCGACGTTCACGTGCGGCCGCGGGCGCGCGCACGTGCATGGCGGCTCGTCCGCCCTCTCCACCTCCACCGCGGTGCCGCACCCATCATCGGCTCGCGAATTAAAGTCCACATGGCGGCCCCCCACCGCTTCTTCTCCACCGCTCTCCTCTCCCCCGCTCCCCCTCACCCCTTCCCCTTCTTCGCCTCCACTCCCCTCCTACGCATCCGCTCTCTCTCCCTCTCACTCTCCGTCTCCTCACGCCGCTTCCGTGCCGCCGCCATGGCCGCCGCCGCCGCTGCCGCTGCCGCAGCAGGATCCAGCTCGTCTCCGCCGCCGCCGCCGCCGCCGCCGCCGCCGCAGCTCCGCCACACGAATCGCCTCGCCGCTGAGCACAGCCCCTATCTCCTCCAACACGCGCACAACCCGGTACGGATTCGTCAGATCGAGTTCCCCTGCGTTCGCTAACGTACTAGTGTTCTTTGCGGCATTTCGTCGAACGAATCGTGCGATGGGTGTTCGTTCGTAGTTTCCCGATTGCTTGGAACTAAACACAAGAGTTTGACTTCAATTCGAGTATTTTTATGATTAGTACGGACTAGGCGTTAATTTGGACACTCTGACTAGTTACTAGTATAGCTAGATCACTAAAATTGGGAGACTAATCCAAAACCACCCTGAGCTCTAGAGCGCCATTTGAAACCACTTCACGAATTTCGATAATGAGTAATAAGACCACCTGAACAATCTTTTTTTTGTTGCACATAAGCCCCTTGGAAGGTGGTTTTTTTGTCACGAAATCATACTGTTTAGGTTACTTAATGTCTTTTTTAAATGAAGTATGCATTTTGATCTCAAATCGTGCTGAAGTTCAGGTTGCTCTACAGCTTTCTTCCTTTAGATTGTGCATAAGTCGTCGTATAATCAGCCACTGTTGAATCATTTATATATATGCAGACAACATGAAAATAAGGTCTGTTTTATGGTATATGATATACTATTTGTATTTCCTGGAACAGTACTGAAGCTTTTGTTGAAGTTAATTGATTCATATTCCTCGTGAATTACTTTACAAGCATATTTTACATGTATATTCCGCTTGCTAAAGGTTGATTGGTATCCATGGGGTGAGGAGGCTTTCGAAAAAGCCTGTAAAAGAGATGTTCCCATCTTTCTGTCAAGTAAGTACATTTGTATAGGTCTAATTTTCTTTTAATTGCTACATTTTGTTCTTTAATACATTGCCCATACAAATGTGTAAGTTCTTGGTTTTGATATTTGACATGACTTCTATTTATGATATCGTCTAATTTTCATTTACTTTTTCTTGTCATGGATCTGGCTGGTGATATAAAGTTGGTTACAGCACATGCCATTGGTGAGTCTATCGAAAACTCTGCTGATATATTATTTTAGATGATGTCATTGGGTTTGTTTGCTCACACAAGTTGTAGTAATATTCTGGATAGCTGAAATTTAGGCGTGCGTATAATCAGTTACTCACTAATTTAACAATGCTTTCTGTTGCATGTCCTTGAATTTGCACAGTTGTTACATTTGGTTTTATAACCAACAAGCTATATTGACAGGCAGTAGCTTTTATTGTATTACATACCTCTATATTAAAACTTCTTTCCTCCAACATTGTATCCACATTTTTCTCTCTTCTGCCTAATAAATGTCTATAAGACGGAAACAGTTCTTTCCATGGATTATGTCAATGCAATTTTTGCTTGATTGTGCAGGTGCCATGTAATGGAAGTTGAATCCTTTGAGAATGAAGAGGTTGCTAAACTTCTAAATGACTGGTTTGTTAGCATCAAGGTATTATCTTGAATCTAATTGTTAAGGAATCAATTGTTCTCACATTGTTATTAGTTTAAACTGCATAAACAATAAGCTTTTAGTATTTTTCATGTCTTATTATTCTAAATGTTCATTATCAATGTCGAATTAGCTCAATCTGCAGCTCCATTGTTTCCTTAAAAGTACTTCTTGTCAACTCCATGATATGGCACTATGAAGGTATACAGATATGAACTAAAGCTGCAATCTGTGCGCTGGTTTCTGATCATTAGTTTTAACAGGTGGACCGTGAGGAGCGACCTGATGTTGATAAGGTATGATCATATCTTGTAATGCTTCTCTTTTTCATTTTCTGTCTTTGTAAAAAAACGTAAAAGGACCTCCACAACTGTATGTGATGTTGAAATAGGTCCCCTAACTTTACTTAGTTATTTTCAATAGTTAATATGAGCCATTAGTCATTATTACTGATTCGTTTAAATTTGATGGCTCTGCCCACTTTTTTTTTTTTTCTTTTTTTTTTTTTCTTTTTTTTTTGAGATAAAGGCAGCATGCTGCCGCTTCATTCATAACGAAATGAACTAAGCTACATAATTAGAGCAACCAGGCCCGGGCAAAAAAAAAAAAAAAAAAAAAAAAGGGTTAGACGCAGAACGAGGCCCAATCCGCACAGGAAGACCGAATTTCAACTAGCAAAATCCCAAGGCTTCGCTTCTTGTTTTCGAAAATTCTACCGTTCCGTTCTAGCCAAATGTTCCACCACGTGGCTGCGATGATGGTAAGTTCCCTTTTTCCCAAGACTCCTTGCTTTAGTTTGCTCGCCTCCCAAAGCCTATCAACTGCTGCACAGTTGCGAACCTCATGTTTATTTAGCAGCAAGCCCTCTAACAGTGTATTCACAGAAACACAGGTTACAAATAGGTGATCCGCCGTCTCCTCAGTTCCTAAACAAATGCCACAAGTTCCAGGTCCACTCCATCCTCTTTTCAGTAAGATGTCTCTGGTCAGAACCCTGCGTTTTAGGACCAGCCAAACGAAATTTTTGACTTTCAGCGGTATCTTGATGCTCCAGAGTTGAACAAAACGATTGTCGACTACCCCACTGTCTTGTAAAAAGCAGTACATAGACTTGACTGAGAATACCTTGGAGTTGGTCCAACGCCAGTGAAATTCGTCCCTGTTGTTAGTAAGGGACAAGTCTGAAATGACCCCTTTCAAGCTTCGAATTAAGCCCTCATCGCGCGTTGGGCTAGTGCCGACTCCCGCCAAGATTTTCCTTCATCTCCAACCGTTCCCTCGGAAGCAATCTTTCACACGAAAGGATTTGGTGCGAACCATGCTGAAGATACTGGGAAATTGAGTCGATAGGGAGGAACTCCCTAACCTTATGTCGGACCAAAAACTCGTCCTTCCACCGTCTCCCACCGAGTGAGTGGTACCGCATTTGAAGAGCTCCCTCGTTCCTAACACGCTTCGCCACCACTGGGAGTAGGGTTGAACGAGGCCCCTTCTTTCAGCGGTCTCCTGCGTTTATAATAGAGTCCTTCTAGGAGCGGCCCCCAAGGAAGCTCATCTGCAGAGAAGTATCTCCACCACCACTTCACCAGAAAGGCAGTGTTCGAACATTCCAGATTCTTAACACCTAATCCCCCAGCCCTCCTATCTCTGCAAACCGCTTTCCAGTTTACCAAGCAGTTACCCCCCGAGATAGAGTTTCTTCCTTTCCAGAAGAAAGCCCTCCGAAGCGAGTCGATACGTCGAATAGCCCAAACTGGAGCTTTGAAAATGGAGAAGAAGTAGAGGGGGAGATTCGAGAGAATCGAGTTAACTAAGATCAGCCTCCCACCCTGAGAGAGCAATTTGGCCTGCCATCCTTCGATCCTTTTCTCGACCTTGCTAATGATGCTCCACCAATCCTCCTTCCGAATATTGCCTTTTGTCAATGGAATTCCCAGATACTTGATCGGGAGCTTGCCCAAGTTGCAGTCTATGATTGCTGCGAGCCTCTCTCCTTTGTTATCTCTATTGCCCAGATAGAATAACTCCGACTTGTTCCTATTGATCTTGAGGTCGGAAGCCCACTCAAAAACTTGCCACATGAAGCGGAGATTACGTACTTGCCTTGCTTTTGCCTCACAGAAGAAGGTGTCGTCCGCGTATTGTATGATAGATGTTTTAGCCGTTTCTGTGGGGCCGACACCACGGATCAGGTTGTTTTGAACAGCTCTCTCAGTCATCCTAGCCCAACCTTCTGCCACCAACAGATATAGAAACGGGGAAAGAGGGTCCCCTTGGCGAAGGCCCCTCTTTAATTTAATCCATTTCGTGGGGGTTCCATTAACTAGAACAACTACCTTACCATTGGAGATGCACTGATCTATCCATCCGCACTATTTTTTATTTGCCCCAAGGCATCGTAGAATATATCTAAGAAACCCCCAGTTCACTCTGTCAAAGGCTTTTTCGAAATCAGCCTTAATGCCAACACAGTAGATGCGCTCTCTCGCTCCCCAGCTAATAAGCTCGCTAGCTGTAACGAAAGAGTCCAAAATAAATCTGCCTTTTAAGAAGGCCGTCTGCGAAGGGGAAATGATCTTATGCATCTCTCTAACAAGTCTGTTTGCGAGCACCTTGGAAATAATCTTTTGAACACAGTTGATAAGGCAGATTGGCCGGAAGTCATTGGCTGTTTTGGCACCCTCAAATTTGGGTATCAGGCAGATATGCGAGTAGTCAATAGGACCTGTGTTCAAAGTGCCCTCGAACAAATCGTCAAAGATTTTAACTAGATCATCTTTGATCACCGTCCAGAACTTCTGAAAGAAGAGCATACTGAAACCATCGGGTCCAGGGGCTTTGTCCCCGCTCAACTAGAAGGTTGCTAATTTGATCTCCTCCACTGAAAAAGGAGCAGTAAGATTATCCGAGCTCAAAGAGGAGCAGCCATGGAAAAGGTCACTCCAGTCACCGAGTGACGAAGGTGACTGATTAGCAGGGGCAAATCTGTCCTTGAACTTGTGGAAAAAGTAGTCACACTTGTCCTTCTCCCTAGCTAGTCTAATCCCCTCGTCCTCAATAACCTCAATGCGGTTAGCTCTATGTCTCCCATTTGCCATGGCATGAAAATATCTGGTGTTACCATCCCCTTCTTTAAGTCAATGCTATTTGGCTTTGGCCTTCCAAAGCAGCTCCTCTTCACCTATAGTACTCTTCAGTTGCGCCTTAAGCCTTCACCGCGTCTCTTGCTCACTTGTGGTCAAGCATTGTTGCTCCTCAAGCATGTCCAACCTTTGAATTTCCTCGGTTGTTGCCCGCTTCGAACCTAAGATGCTATGAAAATTAGAAGAACACCATTCTTTGATCCTCCTGCGACAATGGCGTAGTTTGGCAGCAAAATTGAGCACGCTCCCATGCCTGGACTTAAATTCCTTCCACCACACAGGTATCATCTTGTTGAAGTCCTCTCGGGTGAGCCAAACTTTCTCGAATCTGAACAGTTTGGGGATCTGACTCCTCTGCGTCATAAGTAAAAGAGGCGAATGATCCGAGGTAATTCTGGGTAGCGCCGTAACCTTGGAGAGAGGAAAGACAAGATCCCAGTCAGTCGAGATCAGGAAGCGATCTAACTTTGCTAAAGTGGGGTTGCTTTGCATGTTTGACCACGTGAAGCTTTGGTTAACCAATGGTAAGTCCACCATCTCCAACTCGTTAATCATATTGGAGACCATAGTCATTAGCTGACTACTCCAACACCGGCCCCTTCTCTCGTTCTGATTACGCGTCAAATTGAAATTCCCGCACATCACCCAAGGTCCATTACAAACAGCTTTGAGCGCTACCAGTTCGCGACAGAAAACGTCCTTACCTTCCCACGCAGGTGGACCGTACACATTTGAAATATAAAATGAGAGACCGCTGTGGTAGTGCTTCAGGCAGAGCGTAAGTGAATGGTCACGCACTAAAACATCAGAGTAGCCAAAAATCCTGGAGTTCCAGCAGGTGGCAACACCGCCTGAGGCCCCATTCGAGGAGATAAACTGGCATTTATCGAAAGCAGAGCCAGCGAACGAGCTAAGGAAAGAGCGTGAGAACGAGCTCACCTTGATTTCTTGAAAACATAAGATCGACTCCCTAAGCCCTGCTACAACCGACTTAACAAGCCCACGCTTGGTTAAATCGTTTAATCCTCTTACATTCCAAGAGCAAATTTGCAACATTAAAAATAAGGAAAACAACTAAGGCCTGAAACCCGCCTGTGACTTAGGAAAACAACCACTTAGACCTCAGATCGGACGAAATCCAGAAAACTGCCGGCATCGGCGTCGCTCATCTTGATGCCGCAGTTAGCGCTTTTGGTCCTGATCTTCCTCCGCGCTGATAAGTCGAGATCAATGCTCTCGCCGCTTCTACTCGAGCCAGGGGAGCCATCCCGAAGTGCAGCTTTACGCGCCATAGCAAGTTCCAACACCTGTTTGCCCGCCCTCCTCGCTAACCTCGAGCTTTTTCGAGGAGTCAGGGAGGGGATCTCAGGGTGGGCTGTCCCCCTCCCGTCATTGCTAAAGAAGTTCCACTGGAATCAACACGGTTGGAGCCCCCCACCAATGCTGCGCACACAGCCATCGCAGATGAGAAGTCGCAGGAGTGTTCCCCCGCGCTATCCCCGATCCGAGTCGCTCGCGGAGGAGAGAGGCGTCCATGAAAACGCGGAGGAGAAAGGCGGCCACGGTCCGAAGGGTGCTCGACGATCAAGATCCGGTAGGGGCGGGCCTTCTGTGCGAAGCGGGGAACAGAGTCAGGGGTCCAGCTTGTACCCGCAATGCGAAGCAAGGTGGGCTCTCCAGCAGTAGTAGGATGTAGTGCTAGGAGAGGCCCAGCAACTGGCAAAGCCCATGGAGACCGCATCATTGTGAGGTCCAAGCACAAGAGACAATATCCTCTAAAAAACTGAGTGGGCCCTACTAGGGCCTTGGCCCAAACAGAAAGAGATAAAAACCTTCCATAGTGGTCAACCACAAGATTGCTTGTAAACCACTCTACTCCAACTTTGACCTGCCCCATTCTCGAGAAGCAAGCTGTAAAGGGGCCCTCATTCAGCAAAACGAGATGCTCAAAGCCAACCCCCTCCGGCTGTAAATCCAAAGAATCCAAACACTTTCCAAACCCAAACCCATCTAAACTTAGCTCTCTCCTTTCCCCCATTTTTGGGCTACCATTTGAATTCCTACCCGAGTTGTGCAACAAACAGTTATCAAGAAGCCTCGACCGCGTAGACAGTTCGTCGCGCTCCAATCCAGTGACGACCCGAGTCAGGGCAACGTCCGCACATGAAGAACCCGTTGGACCAAGGTCAGATTGCGCACACGGAGCGACCAGCGGTCCAATGCCAGCGACCACGCCGGAGCTCGACGGCTCATCCCTCCTCGGCGGACGACGATCAGCACGCGACAGCGCCCCCTCATGTTCCTCGACACAACGCCGTCTGTCTCTAATCTCAGAGGAGTTCCAAGAATCGCTTTGCCCAGCACGATTACCCTCCCTGGAGTCGCTGTTGCCTCCGCCCAACCCGACATAGGACACTCTTCTAGCTAGCCACATTCCATGAGGATCCGTTTGATCCCTCCCTTCATTGGGGTCCCCAACAAACGGAATGCCGCGGTCTTCGCCGCCGAAGGGTGCAGTGCTTTCAATCCTTACTTGAACAGAGATGGCAACGTCCCCCATCGAGATCGATAAATGCTCTGGTATATCGGCAAGGTCGTCCACCGCTACCAAGCATCTGAACCCGGTCATATCCACAATGTTGATGCTATTTTCATCAGCTCGAAGGAATCGACCGAACCCGCTGACGATGGCGCTCATCCGATTTACCGACCAACACTCGAACGACAAATTGATAATCTTAATCCAGGCTTTGTGTGAAAGTCTTGAAAGATCGGCATTCTGATATGGCTCCCAAGGGAAGCATCGAAGTCGACAATGGGGAAGACGTGTAAGCCCACTGTCGATATGGTCTTCAGGACGTACCCATTCGGGAAGAAGAATGACGAAGTCCCTCTCCTGATACCTCGCCATTAGAAAGTCGGTGGAGAATCCACCAAATCTCGCAGCAAGATCAACAGCAATCGTTTCTTGCGGGAAGTGCCCTAAGTTGTCCCTTCCGATGATGTCAGCCAACACAGCGCTTCTACATTGCGATTGCCGGTTACGAAAATCTTCCGTCAGCGGAATGAAGACCTTCAACGCATGGGGTCTGAAACCTCTTGCTCTCTGCATCCTTGTCTTCGGTGTAGAGGGGCGGGAAAGACAATGCCTCGCTCGATGTCCGGTTCGAAAGCATGCCGCGCAACGCAAAGGGTCTCTGCAGCTGCGGATCAGATGATCACTGGCGAGGCACCTGTAGCACCTTTTTTTGTGGTTGAACGAAACAGGTAGACTCGCGGGGAAGCGTCTCAGGGAGGGGTGAGCCGCAGAGCACTTCGCAGGAGGATTGTTCTTGAGAAGTGTCTCTTTATAGGTGAGGGGCCCAAACTTTTCCAGTAAACCTGCATCTCTAGGAAATTCCTTCTCGGACTGTTGAGTAAAGCAATGGGACCAGGAGAGGGGAGGTCAAGATTCCTCGTAATGACAGGGGCTGCACTAGGAGGAGGCATATCATCCGTTGGCTGTAAACCAGTGCAGAGCGGACCCCCGTGGTAGTCAGCCCAGGACACGTTGCGATTTGACTCGAGCTGATGGAGCCATTGCGACCTGAGGAGTCCTCAGATTCCTTGGAAAGAGACAGTCCATACGAGGTATTCTCTCCCTTGGAAAGACCTTTCAGCTTAAGGAACCTTTTTTCCAAAACTTTGTCCAACCCAGGGGCAGTCCTCTCACTGGCCCCCTTCTTTCCAACTGAACATTCGAAGGTAGAGACAGCTACAAGATTCCCTCCCAATCTTCTCGACTGCCAAGATGGCAATCCATTCACCGGTGAGGTGACATCCCCAAGGTGCTTATTCCTTACCACTCTTTTCCTACTCTCTTTATCTGCCGACACAAAGACAGGGTGCTTCTTCCCGACTACTCTGATCCATCTCGCCTTACTTGCTCTAGGAGTAACACTTGAGAGTCCGGCCTCCCCTTTGCTCCGGGAGGGCAGGGACACCCTCACTCTTCCTCTCTCTCTCTCACTCTCTCTCTCTAACATCTCTCCCGTAAAAGCTCTGCCCACTTTTCATTTATGGAATTGCTGGATTTTGTTAAAAGTTTTTGGCCGATAGCTGATAGAGTAGTTAATTTTAACAGAATCCCTGAATTAATAGATGGAAATAATTTAAATCAAATTAAAAACAACTAAGGGGGTGCAAATCAAACAAATAAAAGCTTGGTTTCTACTCCAAAATGGCCTATAGTTCGTAGGATCACCACAAATTGTTACCCTTTTCTTTTTTCTTGAGGCAAGCTTCTTACTGAATTTAAAATAGTTTCTGATGGACTAGGATTTTGTTTGAGTATTTGTTTATATCTGTGTTCAAGATAGATTTATTTTAAGTCAGATGTGATTTACTTTCGTGGTTCATTCTCTCCTTCTTGTTTTAAGTCAGAGGTTACAGTGATCTCCTTTCTTTTTTTTCTTAAGAATAAGTTTAATTTTGTAGGTTTATATGACATATGTACAAGCTCTATATGGTGGCGGTGGTTGGCCTTTGAGCGTCTTTCTTTCTCCTAGTCTAAAACCTTTGATGGGTGGAACATACTTTCCTCCAGATGACAATTATGGGCGACCGGGTTTTAAGACTGTTCTAAGGTGCCAAAAAAATTAAATCTCATGGCATTTTTTAAACTTCAGTTTAAAACTCACTCACTTCCTACATGGAACCATTTACAGAAAGGTAAAGGAAGCTTGGGATACTAAACGGGAAATGCTTGAGAAGGGTGGGACCCTTGCAATTGAGCAGCTTACAGAAGCATTATCTGCAACTGCAAAGTCTCAGAAGTTTTCAGATGAGCTTGCTCATGGCTCTCTGAAACGATGTGTTGAACAGGTAAGTGATATGTACTAGAACTATTCACGATCGATTTCCTCTCTCTATGGTTTCAAATTTCTTATCACTGTATAAAGTATTTGAACACACAATAATAATTTCTAATAGTTTTGTAATTATCTCTTCCAACCTTCAAATAATACCGTCCTTTGTCTTTGTAGCTAGCAAGTTCCTATGATCCAAAATTTGGTGGTTTCGGCTCTGCTCCAAAGTTTCCAAGGCCTGTTGAAGAATTTATCATGCTATATGAGTACAAGAAGCTGGTGGAAGCTGGAAAGGACAACGAGGCAAGGGATGTTATGAAGATGGTGTCCCATACCATGCAATGCATGGCTAGAGGTGGCATACATGACCACGTTGGAGGTGGCTTCCATAGATATAGTGTGGATGAGTGTTGGCATGGTGAGAGTTCTCTTTGTTTCCAAAACATCATTATGTAGATACATGTTGTTCATTTTCACTATTTGTAAGGAAGCCTGCTTTATGATATGTAGGTATAATTGGCACCACTGCAAATGAAATTTATCAGTTAGGAATTAAAGAGTGTCTGTTTTTTTATCTTTAAATAATTTGTCTTCATATTGATGATCCATAAGAAAAGTGGTTAAGCCTGATTATTGATTTTGTGCACAATTGCTCTGTAAAACAGCTTTAAATGATTATAAACCTATGTGGATTGGATTTCATCCAAAATAACATTGTAAATAGCTCAGAAATATTATAGACTTACGCAAATTTTCTATAAATACCTACACTACAAAAAAAAAAAATTGTGGATTTCATCTATTATAAATTTCATGTAATGGTCGACTTTGCTTTTCATTGTTTTTCACATTTTCAGTTCCACACTTCGAAAAGATGTTATATGATCAGGGACAGCTGGCCAATATTTATTTGGATATGTTTTCGATCACAAAGGACAACTTCTACTCTTCTATGGCTCGTGATATTCTAGATTACTTGAGGAGAGATATGATTGGAGAATCGGGTGAAATTTTTTCTGCTGAAGATGCTGACAGTGCTGAGTATGAAGGTGCTGCAAGAAAGAAAGAAGGAGCATTTTATGTTTGGACCAGCAAAGAGGTATTCTTTTATTCATTTGTTATCAGGTTTAGCGGCCGTTTGTCTTGTATTTGTCATTCTCCTTGTGACAATCTGAATTTCTATTCCAAGGTACACTCAACTTTTGATTTACTTGATGAATCACAAAGTAGAATGTTCAAGCTTCATCTATCAACAAAGTTGGCAAGCTACGTATGGTCCTGTGTTTCTAAATGATGATCTCACTTCAATTTATCTTTAGGATGTGTGTTTCTAAATGATGATCTGACTTCAATGTATATTTCGGATATCTTGTGTAAGTTATAAAGTATATTTTATATAAAGAGATTACCGGGCATGCAAAGACAACTATAAATGGATGTTCTCTGTTTGGCCTACTCTCTAAAACAACTAATTTACTTTGAGAAGCAGTAGCTAGCCATTTGGCAAACTAAACCCCCGAATCTTTTGTTGTCGCGAGGTGGAATGAGCATCTAGGTACCAAAAGCAGAAGCTGCAGTATGAAGCTTCTACTGTAGTGTGAAGCAGGGGTGGCAAAATTTCAATGAAAAGCTGCTAGTGCTTCAGCAATAGCCCTTACCCATACAGCACTTAAAACTCTAGTAAGGTCAAACAGGCCTTTAAGTATGAACATATGTATGAATGTGTGTGTTTATACATTTGTACTTGTGTACATGTGTATGTAAATTTAGGGGGTGAGCATGTTACTGAAGTAGCAAGTGCATCTGTATGTGTACCATAGACCAGATATATTTTTCCCGAGTTAAGGTGCAAATCAGCTTAAGTTGATACATTTTAATGCATTCGTGAGAAACCTTTTTATTTTTTTAAATTTGGCTTCACATAATTTGGTATTATTTGATTGATTCTTGTTAACTTCTTACGAAGGTTGAAGAAATTGTCGGAGATCATGCAAATTTATTTGAGGATCATTACTATGTTAAATCTTCTGGGAACTGTGATCTTTCAAGGATGAGTGATCCTCACAATGAATTTAAGGGGAAGAATGTGTTAATAGAGAGAAGACCACTTACCTACATGGCATCAAAGTATAGCAAATCTGTCAATGAATACTCTCACATTCTTGGAGATGGTCGACAAAGGCTGTTTAACGCACGGATCAGAAGACCTAGGCCACATCTGGACGACAAGGTTTGTTTGTTATACTCTACTAGTTTAAGCATTTCTCTTTCTCCTTTGTCTCTATGTCAGCATGTTTCATAAGCTTTTTAAAAGGGGGTTTCTTGTTTAGGTAATTGTTTCATGGAATGGACTTGCCATGTCATCATTTGCAAGAGCTTCCAAAATTCTCAAGTCGGAATCAAAAGAAACAAGGTTTTATTTTCCCGTCGTTGGATGTGAAGTAAGGTTCATACTTGTGTTAGCGTACAGATTATGTCAATGCCACAAGTTTCCAGTTCCACTTTCTTTGTAATTTTCTTCCGTTTCTATATAATGGCTGTGTGAATCTGTTTGAAAAAGAATAAGGAAGAAAGAAAGAATGAAAGGAAAGGAGGAATGAAAGAAATAGTTTCCACTGTAAAATCCAGTTTTCCTATTTTTATTTATTGGTGGTTTAGCTGCTATGCCCCTCTCACAATTGTAGTCAAAGTTTTTACACAGCCACAAACTCAACTTTCGTACCCAATTATAAAATGGTCATTCACTTCTGCTAAAAGCTGAGAGATAGTTGGAAAACAGATGGAAATAATCATCTTTCACTTGTATTAGTTGTTACCATATTGATGTAAATGGAGTATTTTGTAGTTAGATGCCTTCAAAAAGACAATCATTGACCTGAGTGCTAATAGCTTTTCTTGAAATAATTGCTGCTGTATGATTGGAAATCAAATGTGCCTGGCCTTAACTCGACAGCTTTGGCAGAGAATTTGTTTTAGAATAACTCCCTCTCTCTCTTAAACTTAACGGATCTAATTGACCACTCCTAAAATTAACTTGCAAATCTTTCCTCGTGTGGCATACTGCTCTCACCTCTCTATTGCATCGATACTGTACGACAAGCTAGAGAGAAATCACTGAAAAGATGCACTCTATGACAACTGCATTAAATCGATCTCAACCCAAACACTGGAAGAACAGTAAAAAAATAAAATAAAATAAAATAAAATAAAGTGTACTGGAGTGACTAGTTCCAGTTTCCTGAGGTCAATTAAGTAGTTCTTTCGGCTATGCTGTAGGATGAACATTTTGACGTTTCCAGTAGTTTTCATCATTTTATTTGCATTTTATACTTGATAAATTTATATGGCTTCATACTGCAGCCAAGTGAGTACCTGGAAGTTGCAGAGAAGACTGCACATTTTATCCAGAGCAGACTTTATGACACCAACACGCACAGGCTACAACATAGCTACCGAAACGGCCCATCAAAAGCGCCAGGGTTCTTGGATGATTATGCGTTCTTAATTTCAGGATTGTTAGATCTCTACGAGAGTGGCGGTGGGAACAAGTGGCTGTTCTGGGCAATTCAACTGCAAGCAACTCAGGCAATTAATATTACCGTCTTATTTTATCTTAATGAATGTATTTTCAGGAAGCATAAAATGCGGAGAGAAACCCTACACTTGTGTTGTGATTCTCACTCTACCACCTTGAATGTTGAAACCAACATACCAATCCCTCAAACCATAAGTTTTGATCACTATTTCCTTTCAAATTAGTGCTCCTTAGGCAATGAGTATCACTTTATTATAGCTCAATGGGTTAAAATGGATTGAAAATTTGGATGGTTATAGGAGGTTTTTGCAGCATTTTAAGCCTTTCAGGAATCTATTTGTATTACTTAAGAAGGTTAACTTTGCAGGATGAGTTGTTTCTCGACAGAAATGGAGGAGGTTATTTCAACACTCCAGGCGAGGACCCTTCTGTCCTACTCCGAGTAAAAGAAGACCATGATGGAGCTGAGCCATCTGGGAATTCAGTGTCAGCGATTAATCTTATCAGATTGTCGGCTTTCGTAGCCGGTTCTAGATCCGAGATCTATAGAGATACTGCAGAGCATCTTTTGGCAAGTTCTTTCTACTGCAATTTAGAGTCTTGGTTATGAACAGTTGCCTTCATTGTTTAATGGATAATCATGTTCACCTTGAGAACCCTTTGTACAATCTCAAAGAAGCTTTCCAAGTCAGACATGTATCAAAGCGTCAGAAATGGATCAAACTCTTTAGATACAAAATTTGCAAAATTGGAATTAGACCCTTGTTTTGTTGATTATTGAATCTTTCTGAGCCTAATTACTTTTTTGATAGTAAGTCCGGCAAAACGTCTACTCCTGTTAAATTAAATGATAAAGTTTGGAAAAGCCAAATCTCCGGAAGAACTAAATGACTTCTATTTTTAACCGCTATTCATGCCTTTTCTTTTTTCTTTCTTGCAATGATTGTACAGGCAGTATTTGAGGGTAGGTTGACCAATCAAAGTGTGGCTGTTCCTTTGATGTGCTGTGCGGCCGACATGTTGCATGCCCCATTAAGGAAGCAAATTGTGCTAGTCGGAGATAAAGCGTCTCCCGAACACCAAAGCATGGTTGCAGCTATATTTGCTTCTTACGATCCTAATAGAAGTGTGAGTTGTAGACCCCCTTTCTTCTTTTGCTTTCACAATATTGAATTAGAAGACTCACGGTTGTGTCATTTTCAATATTTTTTCTGCAAAACTTTAAGCAAGCAACAGAAAGTTTTTATACTAAACCAAATCACTAACCATAGCAGAAACCATTATACGAAAACCTAGAAAGGAGTGTGAGAATAGGATTTTTTTTTTTTTTTTTTTATTTCAATGTGTTCTGTTTTGTGGTGTTTTACCTTCTTGGCGAAATTAAATATTTTTCAGTTCTACAGTTTTGTTGTTTTCTTCCTTTTCTCTATTTTTTCCCTCTTATCATATGATATTCGAAATGAATTGATTCTTGATCAGTAGTTCTTTTTCTTTCCTTTTCTTGAATCTTTCTGGTAAATAGAATTCGAAAACTTAGTGTCATGATTAAGTGGATACAAAATTAGATTTTATTTGTATGCTACTGTTATTATATGCAGTTCAAATTGACCCTTTTTTACTGTTTCACTGTACCACACTACCTCTGTATTTTTCTTTAGAGAGAGATCATACTTCAGCATAATCTTATCAATTCTTTATGTAACTCTGGTTTTCCTGTTGGTGAGTTGCAGGTGATCCAAATCGACCCCCTAAACACAGAGGAGATGGAGTTCTGGGACAGCTACAACCTGAACATAGCCCAGATGGCGAGGAGCAGCTTGGTTGATAAACCTGCGGTGGCCCATGTGTGCTACAACTTCGTTTGCAATCCGCCAGTCACTGATCCAGATGCTCTCCACACACTGCTAAATAAAACTGCAGTGGCTGCTTCATCATCTGCCTAAGTCTCCTCTCTCTCTGTACTGAGTAAGAAATGAAGGTCATAGAGTTACTTTGAATAACCACCCTTTGGCATAGCACACTTGTTCTTCACTACCCTGGGTTTCAGTTATTGTACTTAACCACCGGTGGTTGCTATTTGATTGTTTAATGGTAGGTTAGAAATAGCTTGTCGGATCATAAATAAACTCAAAAGATATATTGCCACAGCTATTCTAACTTATGGTGTTACAGAATAGTAATATAATATTAATAATCTCGAGATAGTTAAGTGTCACAAATGAAAAGTAGTCGAGTGCAAGTGTGCTTAAATACCAGGGTTACTTTACTTATCCTAGTTTGTATATGGTTACCAAGTTGAAATTCTCAAATAGTGGTAGCCGCTTGCGATTAACTGATATTTAGTAGGGTTTGAAAACAAATTGTCTCCAATCTAAAATAAGATATAGGCCTGTGCAGTAGCTGCAACCACGGCCCGCGAAGCATCCAAAGCGACATGGTGGAAATGCGGAAACAACTAGTCCAAGCGTGTTAGCAACGAGCGCATAAAATAAACAAAATCAATTGGCGATCACGATAAAAATGTAAATTTAAAATTGCATGACAGAGAGATAACACACAGATTTACGTGAAAAAATTTTTACATGAAAAAAATTATGGGCGAAAGATGAGAGGTTTTACTATATAGAAAAGAGGGAATACAAAAGTTCTTAATCGTACAAAATCGCTCGATCTCTTTCTAGGGCAAAACAAAAGGAAAAGAATATTTTTCTTAGCCCTTCGCTTCCACCACAGACATTCATAAAATTTTTCGTCGCACCGTGAAGCAGTCGGCGAATCGGAATCATAATATCGAAACGAATCTGATTTTGAGTCATATCTAACAAAGCGGATCTGACTTGCGACGATATTATCGAGCGACATGGTAAGGCACTGTTCGAGCTTCTTACGAGACGAGATAATTTCAGTTATACATGCACGACTATATTTATAAATTAAATACTACATATTTTTATAAAATCTAAATCTAATATATTTATTATATAGAAGTACAAGTATAGTCTTATAAACTGAACATATGGATGGTAGAGCATCCGGAAGTGACAGACCTCCTACGGCATGCCGGATTTTTTTTATATCTCTCGAATCAAATGAGTCCATCTTGATCAAGCTCTGACAGGAGCGTTGGCGGAGCGGCGGAGATGCGAGATACAGACATTCCACTTACGTCACGAAGAGATGACAGTTAAGCTATGTGATGTGGTCGTTATAACTGGACTTGGAGTCCATGACGGGACGCGCATCATATGATTGGGTATGTACACATGAGGGGCTTCTAGCAATACAGTCAGATTTGTTTGTAGTGGTTGTTTCAACAATTTTTATCATGTCGCTTTGAATGCTCCGCAGGTCGTGGCTACAGTAGCTGCCGTATTTATGTACATCTTATTTTAGATTAAATGCAGTTAATTTTTTTATCCTACTGAATGAATATCGTGTTCATCCCTCGGTAGCCACTTACGTATACAAGTCAAAATGTTTATTGAGCCAGTAAAAACGAAGCTGGGGGTGGTCACTGTTAATAGGAGTAAGCAATAATAAAGAGCTTTCTATATATGTTTCTAATTGCGTTTTTATGCACTTATTTGTGCTATACGAACTTCCGGATGAGACTAAAGCTTAGTTTGATAACCCGGTGACTAAAAATATTAATTTTATATTATAAAAAATTTAAAATATTTAAAAGCACAAAAATTATTTTTATATATTATAAAATTACATTTGAAATTATCACTGGACAAAGGTGGGTAACAAAATTATTTTTATGGCGTGGAAGATCTTAAAATACTCAAATGAGTATATAATTTTTTTTTATAATATAAAATTATGGTTGGACATTTTGGTGCATTCATATCAATTTGGGACCATTCAAACAGGAAAATGTATTTGTTCATTAATAAGGGCTTAGATTCCGATAGTTATTCGTTTGTTTGTTTTATAAGAATGGAATATCAATTCTGAATCCACTCTGGAGTCTGGAATAAAAATAATTTAATCCATTTATGTCCAAATTTAATTTTGAATTTTACATTTTGAACTTTGAATTTTGAATTTATTCATTCTAAAATAAATCTCATTCAAAGTCCTCTCTGGCTCCCTTTCCTTTTTCCTTCATCAAAACTTGTAAATGAGCAGTGATTCCATTTTTCATTCTAATTCAATCCATTTTTACTTGTTATTTTCATTCAGATCATGAACCAAACATTGCCCGGATGGATGGATGGATGGATGGATGGTGGTGGGATTTGGTATTTAGGCCTACAGTTCCACTGCCCATCAAGTAAAATGAAGTAAGATGCACGAATCTCAAAGTATAACTAAACCCACACATCCAGCAAAAGTATATGAGGGCAAGCTTTAGTAAATGAAACACATAAACAGTAATAACTGTTGAAAATTTGGTAACAACAATCCCCAAATTAAGGGCATGAACTAACTGCATTACAAAGCTGAGCTCTTTCAGGTTTAAAGGAGACCAACAACAAAGAAATCACCAAATCAGCAGCGGACAACAATTAATTGGTTGGATCTTTGCTTGAAATGAAACTGAGCAAGATCTGCATGCACACCTGACATGGCTTTCGCTTGCGCTTGCGCTTGCACTTTCACTTTCACTTTCACTTTCACTTTCACTTCATTCAGAGGAAGTTGAGAGGAGCATTTCTGTCATTTCTTGATCTTCTCTTCTTGTCAGATTTGTGAGATTTGGGACTTCTCGCATCCTGCTGCAGGCCAGGTGTCAAAAAACAACAGCATACAAAAATGTAGAACAAGAAAAGAGAGAGAGAGAGAGATTACTTTTGCAGTTTTCTTCTTTTTCCTCTTCCTCTTTTTTTGTTCTGTTGCTTCGTGTTCGTCTTGGTCGTCTCTGGAACCCTAAAAAAGTTTCACCAATCTTTGGTCAGTGAAGTTATGAACATTACGCATACCATCGAAGCAAAATTGCATCCCTATTGCGATTTGGTCCCTTTAATTTTCACTAAAACACTATTCCTAACGTTCACATATATACTCCACTTTAATCCCTGTCCATTAGGGAGGAAAATACGAAAAGAAGAAAGAAGATAAAAACGTATAAAACATACCTCAACTATTACCCATTTTGATCCGACTAGTCAAATCTTTGGATACAAACTTTAAGCGAGTATCTTACTTTAATGAATTTATAATTACACTAATCGTATAAAATGTATCAACTAAAACGGTTAAGATAAACAATACATTCAAATTTTGAAGTTAAAAAGTCATTAACCGGCTCAAATCAAATAAATTAAAAAACTAGGTGGTAAAATCAAAAGTTTTAAAGATTGGGTAGTCGAATCAAAATGGTCTACAGTTTAGGTAATTTATATACATTTTTACAGAAAAAAAAACAGAAGGAAAGAAAGAACAATACACATGAACAAGAAATGAGAGAGAGAGAGAGAGAGAGAGAGAGTACTCTTGTAATTTTCTTCTTTTTCCTTTTTCTCTCTTTTTCTTTTATTTCTTCATGTTCTTCTTGGTCATCTCCGGAACCCTAATGGAGTAAAATGCACCGAGTCAATGAAAATTATACATAATGGAGTAAAATGCATGCATAGTCCTTATACTGTCCCGATATTGCACCTTGCTCTCTCTAATTTTCACTAAATCACCAATCCGAAACATTCACATATGTCGGGCTTCAATCTCTAAGAATTCAACGTGGTTAAAGAAAAAAACTGAAATACTATTCATACTGTTAATTGCCGTCGAACCCTGTTTGAAGTAAATATAAATAATAAAACTCTCTGAACTTTTTTTTATTTTTTTTAATGGTTGGGAACTAAAGTGTAATATGTGCACAAGTTCAAGAACTCACGTGCATCAATGACAAGGATGAGTATACATGGACTATCAATACATTTTACGCTACGACTTGTCTACAATTCAATGCTCAGTTTTTTCACCTCAGAGGAGTCCTCAAAAGAAGCAACATGCCGTACAATTCGTCCGGAGGTTGAAGGCCCTCCTGTGATTGGAAACAAAAAAAATAAAATAAAATAAAATAAATAAATAAATAAATAAATAAATAAATACAAGTTTAGTAGTACATCTGCTGTTTAAATGCACAATCGCGTTACATGTTATATGGCTGCTGTGAGCCCAAAACACAGGAGTCAATGCAAAGCGTAAAAAATCAGAGGATTCCACTAATTTCTTGGGAGAAAAAGAGATTGATTAAGGCGCATATGAACTTCATTTGCTATAACAATTGGAAGGTAAAAAATATATAGAGCTTACTTGAACTAGAGACCATTTTGAAACAGCTACCCAAACTTTCGAAATTTT
>CM055081.1:6008191-6206791 GCA_029204045.2 Tillandsia leiboldiana
ATTTATTGTGAAATAAAGAAATTATTCTACTTATCATGTTGATATGGTATTTTTTGATTGATGAATACGTATATTTAATATTTTATAAAAATTTAAATATTAATAGATATTTATTTAATATTAAATGAATATAATTATAGATGCAGGTAGAAAAAATAAAAATTCAACTTATACGAATTCGAACATTAAATTTGTCGGTATACAATTTGGTTCCAAATCCGAATATATTTTATATTATTATATTCGTGTTCGTGCTGTGCTGCCGATAGATAATTATCTATTCGAGACAATTAAAATATATAATTATTAAATTTTAAAAATAAAAAATTTATAACTGAAAGAAATACAAAAAATAGTCACAAATAGTCTTATATACATTATAAAAAATAATATTTTATTAATATTTTTAAATTTTTAATATTTGTAAAGTTAAATTATACTAATAATTTTATTTAAAAATTTAATTAACTTTTTAGTTTTAATAGTTATTCTATAAATAATTTTTAACTTTATAGAATAATTTTTTAACTAAAATGCTAAAATTGGAGGACTTATTTTAAATTTTAGAATATGGGAGGGTAGCTTTGTATTTTTAAAATTAATGGGAGAAAAAAAAACTTTTATATATACCTATACACCGCAAATGACGAATGTTCTAACATCAAAATTTAAATAAATATATTTAATATACAAAATCTAATAATTTAAATTATATTTGATTAATTAATTTTAAAATGTTTATTAAATAATTTTAGGCATATGGTGTATATACAAATATACACTCGGTGTAAAAAATATTGAATAGATACGTTTATAATTTAATTTTTGTTTGCACTTGTGCATTCTAATACTCTGTACATACACCCCATATAATATTAGATAATTAATAAAATATTTAATAATTAATATAATATAATATAATATAATAATATTATATATATATATATATATATGAGAAGTGCTAGATGTATACCCCCAAATGGGGTGTACATCCTACACCCACCCATCCTAGGGTGGGTATTCATCCAAGGGGTGGGGACTTATTTACCGGTCACTTCAAGTGACCGGTGAAATTCACCCCACCCTTGAATGAGATGGGGTGTATGATATACACTCCATTCGGGATGTATACATAGCATTTTCCTATATATATATATATATATATATATATATATATATATATATATATATATATATATATATATATATATATATATATAATATAAAATATCTAAATAATTTATTATACTACATAAATTTATTTTAGTTATCTATTTTAAAGTCGGTTTACGATATAATGAGTCAAAAAATCTTTATTGCTATGTGATAAATTTTTATTGGATTGTGTCTTTGTATAGATAAATAGATGAATATTTAATATTATATTTAAATTTATATTAAAAAATTAAAAATCTAATATAATATGTCTGAAAATATGAGAAAAAAAAAGGGTTGTTTTGGGGTTTCAAAATTTTAATTTATTTAGAGCTTATCGCTCTATATTTTTTAATTATTAAAAACTAAAAAGACAAAATTGAGGGGGTTTAAATGCAATTTATACTGCGGCAAGGAAAAGAGACGCCCATAAACCCTTACCATTTCAAAGCTCCCTCGGAGGTGTAGAAAATGGACACTCTACTTCGAAATGCCCTGAAAAGACCCCGAAATTACGTCTATGCCCATCTCCTTCCTCCCCGAGCTTCCCCCCTCCTCCCATGGCGATCCCTCGCCTCTCTCGACCGACACACCGACACGGAGCACTCAACCCCCGTCAATGGCGACGGCGTCGCAAAGCTCGCCCACCTCCTCGAGCTCGGCCGCTTCTACGCCGCCCTATCGCAAGCCAAAACCCTAATGTCCTCCCCCCATACCCCAACCCTAACCCCTCTCCACCTCTACGACTCCCTCGCCCTCTCCTCCTCCTCCTCCTCCTCCTCCTCAGCCCTCTTCTCCGCCGCGAGCGCCCTCGTCGCCGCGTGCGCCCACCTCAAGCTCCCCGACGACGGCCTCCGCCTCCTCTCCCATGTCGCCGGAGCCCGCCGCCCCTTCCCTTCCCTCTCCTCCTGCAACCTCTTCCTCGAAACCCTAGTCTCCCTCGGCCGCCACGGCGATGTCGGCGTCGTCTTCGCCCAAATCGTCGCCTCGGGGACGCGCCCCGACACCTTCGCCTACAACAAGCACATCCAATCCAAGGTGAAGCTGGGGGATCTCGATGGAGCTCTGCAGCTTTTGGATCGGATGAAGGAAGAGGGAGTGAACCCCGACACATTCTCGTACAACGTTTTGATATCGGGGGCGTGGAAGGAGCGGCGAGCGGACGACGCAGTGCGGCTGTTCGATGAAATGCTCGAGAGAAAAATTCCGGCCAAACACGTCACGTACAATACGATGATCGACGGGTTTACTAAAATCGGCGACACGGACGCCGCCTTTGGGGTCCGGGATCGGATGTTGCGCGCCGGGCTTAAACCCAACATGATCACGTACAATGCGGTGATTTACGGGCTTTGTTGCGCTGGGCGGGTAGATGAGACTGGAGCTCTGCTGAAAGAGATGGAGGGGAATGGAATGGTCCCGGACGGATTCACTTACAGCATTTTGTTCGACGGCCACGCGAAATGTGGCAATTCGGAAGCCTCGCTTGCTCTTTTCGAGGAATCTATGAAGAAGGGTGTGAGAATTGGTGATTACACTTGCAGTATTCTGCTGAATGGTCTTTGCAAGGACGGGAAGGTCGCGAAGGCACGAGAAGTGTTGCGGAGGTTAGCGGAGAAGGGGGTGGCTCCGACTACCGTGATCTATAATACAATTGTGGATGGGTATTGTCGGATTGGCGACATAGAGGGTGCATTATCAGCGATGCGGCAGATGGAGTCGTGCGGACTAAGACCCGACTGCATTACTTACAATTCGCTCATAAATGGGTTGTGTAAGTTGGAGACATTTGATGATGCAGAAGGGTTGTTGAGAGAGATGGAGAAGAAAGGAGTAGCCCCGAGTGTAGAGACCTTCAACAATTTGATTGACTCCTACGGGCGGGCCGGGAAGCTTGAGAAGAGTTTCAAGCTTTTTGATGATATGCAAGAGAAGTTCGGCATAATGCGGAATGCTGTTTCTTTCGGCTCTCTCGTGAATGCCTTGTGTAAAATGGGGAAGATTTTGGAGGCAGAAGCGGTATTCAATAACATGGTCGATAGAGGAATATCACCCAATGTGCAAGTTTACAACATGCTCGTCAATGCGTATGCCCAAACCGGTGATATCTCCAAAGCTTTTGGGCTGATCGAGGACATGAAGAGAAGAGGGGTATCTCCGAGTATCGTAACTCGTAATTCTCTCATAAAAGGTCTTTGTGGAGAAGGCCGCTTATCTGAAGCTGAGGAAATGGCACGCCGGTTAGGAGATGAAGGTTTGAAACCCGATGTGATAACATATAATATACTGATCTCCGCATGCTGCAATACTGGTAATACTAGTAAGGCTTTCGAGCTATATGAAGAGATGGAAAGATCAGGCATCAGACCGACAGTAAAGACGTACTTTGCGCTTATTAATGCTATGGTTACTGAAGATAGGATCCAAGAGTTTGACAAATTATATCAGGAGATGTTGGAAAGAAAAGTCACACCTGATAGTGGCATTTACATGATGCTGTTGCGCGGGTATAAAAAATGGGGAGATGAAAGCAAGGTGCTTGCTGTGCGGCAACAGATGATAGTGAGAGGAATTTCAGTTGATTAGATGGTATGGCATAGATTCACAGCAGCTGAGTCTTGCAATTCCAATGCGAGAAACAATTGAATAGGCAGATACAAGTGCACAAGGCCGCCTCCGCAGGTAACGATGGCAGACCTGCTGTAAACTCTTCCTACAAGAGTACACTCAAAGATCTTCCATTCCTTTCTCATGGTATCAAGCCCTTAAACATAGAGCACAGTCGGATTGGATTTTCATGCTGATTGATTATACACTTACATCCAGCTTACGCATTGATCATGGAAAAGAAGTTGAAGAGATGCAGCAAAACTAGTCTTTAAGGAAAAAAATAACGAAGCATGAAGACTTTCCCCAGATTCACAAGGTATGGTGAATCGTTATTATTGTGAACTACTAATTTACTTACGACTCCTTGTTCTATACACATCTTTCTATTGCAGCTTCATGCACACACCTATATACGGATAAGGACAGTGTTGCTGTATAGGGAACGTAGTATTCCTTGGTATTTCGTTGACTACTCCACACTGCTGCTCCTTTATTGGCCTTTTGGTGTGCTTTCACTTTCCATGTGAAAATAGCTTCATAAATCAATGCCGTCACCATCGTTCTTAAGAATTTTTGAGCTTGTATGTCATCAAATTTTCTTACCTGCCTTAAAACGTGACTGCCACATGACAGAGAATATATATCTCACACTTCTCTGACACCTACAAAGTCTAATGTTTGAGTGCTAATCTGTAAACTGATGGAAGTTAATTTTTACATTTCTACATGGCAACCAATCATGTGATGACGACAGTACTCGGCGGAAAATCCAGGCAACGCGGCTGATTGAAATTTATCCTTTGTTCACGTATATTTCAACTTTTTAAATGTAGTGTGGCGTGCTGCAATCGAGCCAAAGTTTACTTGGATCAAGGGCTTATTTCCCTTTTTACTGTATCAGATATAGGTTGGTCCAAACTTAGGAGATTTTGTTGGCTGGATTGAAAGCTTCTATGTAAGTGCCGTTAACAGTTTATTTTCACAAAAGATAATCTATTCAGCTTTCTATTAGTCAAAGTTACAGTTTATAGCCTATGCTTTACTTATGCAAAAAATTATCTTTAGCTTCTCGACTAATTAGATTGCTGCCTAAATTATTTTTCTGACGCTTTTCCTCTCTCTTTCTCTCTCACGCACGCATAGGCCTTGCAAATCCAAGAGACAAACTGAAGGAGGTGAAGAATACTGATAAGGTTTAGTGATGGAAAGCCCAGAGAGAAGTCTATGAAGCTAAGACCATAAACTTCAATAAAGGAGTACTTGGCCGCTTTTACCACTACCACGGTTGTGATGTTTGTAAGCACTTGTTTAATCTAGCTTGTAAAATAATTTCTCTACTTTGAGAAGTAGGAATCAAGCGTTTAGCAAGCATCATGTTTACAGCTTTTGCTGTGAAGAGAAAGTCGAAATGAGCCTTTGGGCCGTAAAATTTGAAGATCCAATTGTAAGCTCTTGCTTCTATTGTCAGCAAGAAACTGTCTTGAGCACAGTTAAGTTTGGCAAATATGTGACCTCAGTTTGTGCTTCTAAATGGACTTAACTGATGATGTATAAGACTGGTCAAAGAAAGTTGTAGAATGGAGTGTTTTATTGCTGAATGTTAATGTTTGGCCTGAGAGATTTATTTTTGGTTGTAGCCTGGCATATTAATTATCTCACATGAATAGATTTTGATTCAAACTCAAAAAACTTAGCTGTTTTAGTACAATTTATGTAATCGCCTCAAATAAAAAAAAAAAACAAGGTTTTAATTTCAGTTTAATCTTAAATGTTGATTGAAGAAGTTACAGGTCTCTGTAGCTTTAAATTTGTGCCATTTGTTGCAAAACCAAGCTTCAAGTTCAGCTCTATTTGTAAACTGTTGTGTGTACCTCTTTTGTATTGTATTTTATTTTTGTGCTTTTATGCTCACAAGTGCTCTGAATGGTTCTAGACCCCATCAAACCACAAAAGTAGTATACAATAATACAAAAAAGGTACACAATATATAGTTTACTATGAAGCTGAGACTTGAATTGTAGTTTGGTTATATATATATATATATATATATATATATATATATATATATATATATATATATATTAGGTTAATTGCATGCAGGCCCCTGCAAATATATCGAATAGCAAATATATTTTTATAAAATTTAACTTTTCATATTTATTTCTTCAAAAATCTTAAGTTCTTCAAATCTACCCCTCTGGTTTAGTACCGTTTGGAATCTGTTTATATTTTAACAGATTCGATGTGAAATGACTTTTTTGCCCCCTTATAAATATATCCATCCAAAAATTTCGACCATCATCTTCTTCCTAGGTTCGGTCTCGCTTCGACATGGACGCGGACGGGAGCCTCACGCAGCTGGCTCGCGGCGCTGCTCCGCTCCATGGGGCTGAAGCCCCGAGGGGACGCGATCCACGCGCTCTTCTCCGGCATGGATGCGAACGGGAACGGCGCGGTCGAGTTCGAGGAGCTCGCCTCGGCGATCGCGCCGCTGATGACGCAGCAGGCCCTGGTGGACCAGGCGCAGCTCCTTGAGGTGTTCCGCGCCTTCGACCGCGACGGGAACGGCTACAGCCTTCGTCTGTTAACTAATTATTTATTAAATTAATTAAATAATTAACTAATATATTATCTAATTAATTAAATAATATATTAAATAATTATAATATACAAAGGATAAAAAGATAAATTTATTTTTTTATCTAACCAAGGTTAAGCATTTAATTTATGATTAACTTTAACTTTTCTAACAGAAATGGACGGTAGGGATAGATTTGAATAACGATAGATTTTTTAAAAAATAAATATAAAAAATTAAATTTTATAAAAATATATTTATTATTCGACATATTTGTAGAATCTGTATGTAATTAATCCATATATATATATATATATATATATATATTTGATTCTCAACAAATTTAATGGGTGTGTGTGGTGGGTGTATTGTCCTGCACCTAACAGTTGTCTCATTTTCAGTGTTATATATCAAATCAAAGAGCAGCTAACTCTACTGCAGGTTTCACTTTTATCTGTCACTATTAAAACTTTTACCTGTCAACATGTCCTTCAGACAAGACATTATAATTTTTCCAATAAAATATAGAAATAAATAAATTTTAACTAGTCCTTGATAGTTGATACTACTGCAGCAGATGATTAGACATTGGAATTAGATGATTTATGATGAAATCATTTTTAGCAATGTCAAAAGATTGCTTCAAAGTATTGTTATTGTTGCTCATATTCATCTAATTTTTTTTTAGAAAAATAATATATTTTCAAATAAATTTTAAAAAACGTATATTAAATAAAATATTCGGCTAAATATATATGAGCAATGCTACATGTACACCCCGAAGGGGTGTACATCATACACCTCCACCATTTTAATGGTGGCGATATTTTTTACGGGTCACATCAAGTGACCCATCATCACACCCCACCCTTAGATGGGTGGGGTGTATGATGTACACCCCGAAAAGGGTGTACACATAGCATTTTCCAATATATATATTGTGACGTAGATAACTATGTAATTATTTCTAATTCATATCTCTCATAATTTAGGCTTGTTGGGAAAGTTCATCAACAATATTTTTTTTACTTCACTTTTTTTTTATTATTAAACATAACAAAGTACAATATTTCTCTACGGGACCACACAAAGGTTGTGACCCTACTACTTACTATAAAGTATAAACATGCACCATTATATATATATATATATATATATAGAGTTGGGCTGGAATGCTATTGATAGCACCAACCCAACTTTGGATATATATATATATATATATATATATATATATATATATATATATATATATATATATATATATATATATAGTTGGGCTGGAATGCTATTGATAGCACCAACCCAATTTTGCCACCCATTTTTTAGCCTTTAGATCGCATTGAGATTTGTGCATGCTCTTTAATGAAAAAGAAAAGCTTTTTACTTTTTACTTTTTCTTTTTACTTTTTCTTTTTTCTCTTTTTCATTAAAGAGTATGCACAAATCTCAATGCGATCTAAAGGCTAAAAAATGAGTGGCAAAGTTGGGTTGGTGCTATCAATAGCATTCCAGCCCAACTCTATATATATATATATATATATATAGTAGATTCTAGAACAACCCTCAGAATATACCCGCCGAGGGTTTCGCGCCATCCGTTTTCTCAACAAAACGTCCGGTGAACACGTCTCAATTTCTCAACGGCCGGAGGTGCGCTGTTTGGTGGTTCAGTAGAAACAGCGGATCCGACCCGATAAGGCCCCCACGCGTTGATCCAACACTTCACCCCGTCGTCTCGAGCTAATCTCAATCCACATATGCACCAACTTAAATGACGTTTTTATCCCTCTCTCATTGAATTACCATCCATTTTAATTTAATTATTTTATTTTTTAAAATTTTAATTTTACGGTCAAACCTTTTATTTTATTTGATTTTAGTCTGTGAACGATACATTAGCTTATAAATTTGTCTTTATATATTTAATTATTATATTTTATTTAATTTATACAACTATAAATTTATTAAATTTATAAATTAATTTACTAGAAATACAAATCTCATCGCTGTGGATAGAATAATACAATTCCCCACAACATAGGTTAATACTAGAGATACAAATCTCACATCGTCTAGCAATTGTTAATGTGACTGAATTTAACGATAACTAGAATTAAAAATAGTTATATATATAGAGAGAGAGAGAGTTCGACTATTATATTATCGATAGTATCAAATACTTGGTGCTACCGAGTGTTTCGTTGTTAAATCTATCTTTTTAATCATTTTTATCCGTTATATCATACTATTTTTTAAATTATCGGACACTAAAATCTAAAGGTCCACTATTATTTTAACCGCATATTTTTTTATTCAAAATAAAAAAATTTAATAGTATCAATAATTTGATAATATTAATAATATATAAAATATAATATTTTTTTAATTTGATTATATTATTTTGAATGCAGCGTTATAAAATCAGAATACTAATATTTTAGGTTTCGTGACAAAATTTGACTTGGTCTACGTAGTTGGTCTCAGCGTGTCCACGTAAGCACACGTAAGCACGGAGCGTAGGTAGGTGGTCTCCTCGGCGCATATGGATTAATTTTCTTTTAAAAAAAACGTGGTGACAAACTAACCATGTGAGTCTCCCACACCCGCTGCAATGCTGTATCACCCTCCCCCAACATTCGCTACTTGAAGAAAAAAAAAGAAAAAAAAAAAAAAAAAAAAACCACTGTACCCGGTCTACCGTGGACCACTCCTCCAAATCTCTAGTGGTTGTTTGGTTTCTTGGAAAAGTTTAGAACAAATTTTCATACAAAATTTATTTTTCAAATTTCTGCTTATTTGTTTTTTTTTTAAAAAAATAGTGTTTTTGAGAAATTACATTTTTTAAATTTTATAGAAAACTAGCTGAATGATTTTATTTTTTTTTGGTAAAAAAATTAATATTTTTAGAGCCAGACATATAAAATCGATAAAGAAATTTTCTATAAAAAAATATTTTTCAAATTTCTACTTATTTGGTTTTTTAAAAAAATTAGTATTTTTAAAAATTTATTTTTTTCAGATTTTATAGAAAACTAGAGTTTCCGTTTTTCATGTAATTTTAATGACTAATAAAGAAATACTAGTTAAGTATCCGCGCTACGGTAACTAAGAAATAATTAGACATTAGACATAATATATTACATTTATAAGTTAGAAATAGTTAGGCATATTACATTTAATTTAAATTAGTTTCTCGAAAAAATACCTAATATTAAAAAAGTAAACTGTATAGAGGACAACCGATAATTCTAAATTTACTCTCTTTATTAGATGGGCTTACTTCATCAAATCTACAATCAATGTAAATAATTTGATATTCAATATAAATAATTTGATATCATAAATAAATTATAATTATATGTATAATAGTAAATGATTAAGTAGCAAAACTAATTTAGATTAGATATTTTACGTAAGTGGAATGAGGATCATGTTCTTTATCTTTAATTACTTTCTTTACATCAAATTCCAGTGCAATGGTACAAGAATTAGTATTTATAGAAATTTTAGGGACAAAAAAAGAGTAGCTATGATAGTTCATAGCAAATCTGTTATAATTTGACAAAATCTAGAAATCTTAGGGGCAGAAAAAGAGAGTAGCTATGATAGTAGTTCATAACAAATCTGTTATAATTTGACAAAATCTAAAAATCTTAGGAACAGAAAAAGAGAGTAGCTATGATAGCAAATCTGCCATAATCTGACAAAATCTGCTCAAAATCTTTGAAAATTAATTATTTTCAAAAATATCACATCAATCAAATCAAATCAAATCAAATCAATGTTTATAGAGATGATGAGTATATATTTATAGTAGGGGCAATTTCTTACATATCTCTAAAAATTTTTCTGTTTTCAGATTTACCCCTCTTAGAAGGCTAATATTAAAACTACCCTTCTTACGTTCCAACTTCTTTCCAAAATACCCCTGAAGTTAAACTCTGTTAGTGTACCGTTTGGAACTGCCGTTATCTGTGTGTAATTACTATTTTGCCCTTTCAAATATACCCTAAACCCTTAAAACCCCAAACCCCTAAACCCTAAAATCCTAAACCCTAAACCCTAAATCCTAAAACCCTAAACCCTAAACCCTAAAACCCTAAAAAATCCTAAATCCTAAACCCTAAATCCTAAAATCCTAAACCCTAAACCCTAGAACTCTAAAAAACCCTAAACCCTAAACCCTAAAATCCTAAAAAATCCTAAACCCTAAACCCGGGCAAAATAGGTATATTTGATAGTTTTCAACTCCGATTATTATTTAACTCTAGTTTAACCCTAGTTAACTTAACAAAGGGAAACGGTAGGGGTATTTTTAATAACGGTGGAACGTATGAAGGGTATATTGAAAAGAAAAAAATAAGAGGGGTAAATCAGATATTTCTTCATATTTCAGGGGTACACAGGCAATTATCCCTTTATAGTAATCTTAGACTCTATAATGATTTTAGAAATAAGAAAAGAGAAGAATATATTATAATAAGATAATTATTATTTATAGAATTGTTAGGGACAGAGAAAAAGAGTAACTATGATGACAATCTATTCAAAATCTTTAGAAATTCATCATTTTCGAAAATATCACATCAATCAAATCAAATCAAATATTTAACTATTAATCTTACAAAATCTTATATATAATATTTTTCTTCCTAAATCTTAACTAATATATAATAATAATTTTATTCCTAAATCTTAACTGACAAAATCTTTTCAACATCTTTGAAAATTTATCATTTTCGAAAATATCACATCAATCAAATCAAATCAAGTATTTTACTATTAATCTTACAAAATCTTATATATAATATTTTTATTCCTAAATCTTAACTGAAATTCTCATATATTAATTTAATCTTACAAAATCTTATATAATATATATATATATATATATATATATATATATATATATATATATATATATATATATATATATATATATATACAATTTGGGAAATTAACGCTATCTTAAAATATATGCCATTATCTTACAAAATCTATTATATATATAAAAAAATTCTTAAACTTGAATATATTAAATTGGAAATTTTCACACATTGGTATTTTAAATTGAAAATTTGACATTTAAAATTAAAGTACATCACATCAAATTTATACATAAAAAACTAATTTAGACTTATGGACAGAAAAAGAGAGTAACTATGATAGCAAACCTACTATAATTTGACAAATTCTGTTCAAAATCTTTAAAAATTCATCATTTTCGAAAATATCACATCAATCAAATCAAATCAAATATTTAACTATTAATCTTACAAAATCTTATATATAATATTTTTATTCCTAAATCTTAACTGATATATAATAATATTTTTATTTCTAAATGACAAATTTTTTTCAAAATCTTCAAAAATTCATCATTTTCGAAAATATCACATCAATCAAATCAATTATTTTTAACTATTAATCTTACAAAATCTTATATATAATATTTTTATTCCTAAATCTTAACTGAAATTTTCATATATATTTATAGTAATCTTGACACATTTGCTCTCATAACAAATCTGTCATAATCTGACAAAATCTAAAAATCTTAGGGACAGAAAAAGAGAGTAGCTATGATAGCAAATCTGTCATAATCTGACAAAATCTGCTCAAAATATTTAAAAATTAATTATTTTCGAAAATATCACATCAATCAAATGAAATCAAATTAATGTTTATAGAGATGATAAGTATATATTTATAATAGTCTTAGACTCTATAATGATTTTAGAGATAGGAAAAGAGAGGAACATACTATACTGAGAGAATCATTATTGATAATAAAATAACATAATAAATTGTTAATTTATTATCTTCTTTGATAAGACTTAATCATTATATATACTGCAGAGAAAGTGAGTATTCGCCAATTGAGACTGTTGTACCTTACTCGATTAGTAGTGTGCCACCAACGCTGGATCAGGCTTTACTAGCCGCCCTTGCCGAGAGGTGGAGACAGGAGACCCAGACGTTTCACTTTCGCCATGGTGAGATGACCGTCACACTCCAGAATGTGGCGGTTATTTCTGGTCTCCGTGTCAACGGTCCACCAGTGACGGGAACTGCACTGCAAGACTGGGAGCCTCTATGCGAGGCATTATTTGGAGCTGTGCCCGACGAAATCAATGAGTCGCAGATACGTCTAGCGTGGCTATATGAGCAGTATGGCCATATACATCTAGATGCCCCTGCAGGAGTAGTGGCAGCTACAGCCCGTGCATATATGCTATATCAAATCGGATGTAGTTTGTTTTCCAACCCCACTGGACACAGAGTTCACATAAAGTAGCTATCACTTTTGGCTGATTTCGATATCTGCGGGGCTTATGCATGGGGTGCAGCTGCCTTGGCATATCTGTATCGAGCGCTAGGGGCCGCCTCACTGAACGGGAAGGCCGAGTGTTGTTGTTTTGGGATCCTATTACAGGTATAATATCTAATATTTTTTATTTCAGTATTATGTTAATATATTGGTATTTAATATTTTATTTATTATATTAAGCCAGTGTTAATATATAGATTTGGGCATGGGGACACATTCATATCGACCGACCTACAGGCGTCCTAGCGCTACCCGATATAGTAGATCTCCCTCTGGGTTGCCGGTAAGACATTTATTTGATATAGTAGATTTTTGTATTTCAAATATAATTGCAACTAATATATGTATTTTATAATCTAGATGGGCCAACGCTGGAGGACTATGCTTTGGAGCCAATGTCAGGACCATTGATATTGAGTTTTATAGAGATGAGTTGGATCGGCAGAGAGAGACGCAGGTATATAGATATTTTATTCAATACTTTAAATATATTTTTTCTAAACATTTCTATACTAACTGATCATTTTGTGTTATTAACAGGTTATATGGATGCCATACACAAATGAGATTTTAGCCACATTACCAGACTTCTGGCGTTCAAGAGCAGTCATCATCTCTTTTCACATTGTAGATATGTTGCATGTGCCAGACAGAGTCCTGCGGCAGTTCGGTCTTCTCCAGCATATACCTCTCAATGTTGAGTCCATCCGGCGTGTGACATCACGTGGGCGTCCGGATGAGAATTGGATTGCATTTCACGCTGCACACATTGAGAGGTGGTCTGAGAGGTTAGATCACATTGTTGATTAGCTCCCGGCTACTGGTGAGGACCCACTGCAGGCGGCATCCATATACATGCAATGGTACTGGACGATTACGAGGAGATGGATATATCGTCCAGTACAGCGTCATTCGGTGACTTTTCATCCTCGTGGGCATATAGAGCGGGTACTGGTATAATAGTTTATATATATAAATTTAACATGTTTTGTATATTTAATATAAATTTAATTTGTAAATTAAAATATAGGCCGACACACTACGACAGATGGATACTACTATAGGCCAGTTATTGCATGATCGACCGTCGCCTGCGATCGCATTCGGGACTTTGGCAGATATGCGCGAGAATATTCATATAGTACAGCAAAATGTACCAATGCTACCTACTGTCAAAGTTTCAGAGGGACGATAAGATTATGCTCACGCATTGTCCTCGAGTCATCAGGTACCTGTTAGATTTTGCGCAAAATAAACGCAAAGGAAAAAAGAAATCAAATAAACAAATATTTGAAAAAACTTGAGATCCAATCCAAAAAATCACGCAAAATAAGATCCATCATGTATTTAAGATTAAAAAATAAGAGGAAGATCTAATCTTTACCTTTGTGCGGGGAGATCTACACCGCAATGTGATGATCGTGGAATTTGGTTCTCTTGAAACCGTGCACGCGTCCGGCCTCTACGGGTATCCACACGAGGTTTTAGACTTGATCGAAATTCTCACTGGGGTGCTAGCTCAGGTTGTAGACTTGATCGAAATTCTTACCGGGGTGCTAGCTCTCTTACAGAGAACGTCTTTCTTTTGAATGTGGATATTTAGAAAAGAGGAAGACGAGAAAAATAGATGATGGCTAGGATTTTCTCTTTTCTTTTCTTTTCTTTCTTTTAAAGAAAACTCATACGTATAAAGAGAGATATAATCCCCTTTATAATCATTGACATAATCATTAAGATAAACATTAGGATAAACTTAAAATTAGATTTAAGTTTATCTTATCCGTAATCGGTTCAATCGATTAAATCCTAATTTAATTCGACTTGAACTCAATCCTAATTTGATCAAATCAAATCATTAATACAATATTTGCACTTAAGTCCTCTCACAACTCACTAACTATTAGTAAGTCCTCTCTTGCAACATTTGCACTTTAATATTCTTAATTTATAATAATTACAAATTAGTCTAATTATCAACATATTGATAATTAAGTGCTCAGGCGATTCAAAAATCGCGATCTAACTATCCGATCAGTCATAACCACTTATGTGTGTGACCCCATAGGTTCTATTCTATCTGGTAGTGAGATATATTGTGATCACCATCAATAATATCGCTAAAACTCTTTTCAGTGGGTTAGAATAATTCAAACTCAGCCCAATAAGAATTATCGATCATCCAGATATTTCTCATGAGTCCCACAATCCACCAGTGATACCTAGCAGCATGTAGTGGCATTATAGTAAAATGGAATACTGAATCTCTAGGTGCAGTTAACGTGTGATACAATCCTTCTATCAGGACTCCCAACTAGACGAAGGTCATGGAATTGCTCGTCAAACCCTACCGTCTGTCATATGTCAAATTTATTCGACTCCAGTTTCTAATATCGGAAACCCTTTTTGTTATTTACTCTGCCTTGGCCAAGATCTTCTAAACTCGGTCTCATAAATTACATAGGACTAACTCCCTTATCTACTAAAGGCGATAGATTCCATATAGATGTACACCCTATTCCTACAACGAACCTACTGCAGCCAACATGCACTGCAAGGACCCAAATGGCTAGGAACCAAGTGTATGTACATTCAAACTACAGTAACCCCATTGTGAATAGCCGAGGCATCGCAAGTCAAAGGACTAGTCACACTACTGCAACATCGAGTAAGTCACTGACGAGTGAGTAGACATCCAAGTGACTTCTCGTATTGGTCACTCTCGGTACCCTTGTTCTCCAACAACCACCTGCACATTCGCTCTAGTGTCCCACACTGTTGACTCGAGACTCGTCTACCCTAAAAAGGAAAGCGACCTGTGTACCAATCTCACCGGATCGATCACTGTCCACATGATGATCCATTGATCGGGAGTATTTAGGAATTAATCACTAATGATACATGTTTCAAATTCTCAACTCTTGAGAATAGGTATCATCAACTTAATTATTCCTTGGACAATTCATGGGCACATACACAACATGAATGAAAATAAAAACCCAATAACATTCATAATGTAAAATATCAAATACAAATTTATATCCTAGAAAGAATACATGTGTCGGCCATGTTGGCTTCTAGGGCATACATCTAACAGTACCTTCATATCACCAGAAATTTCAAATTAAATCTTCAAATTCAAATTAACTAACTATTTACGCCCTTTCAAGTGCCACTATCTCCATCTCCTCCTATTCAGGCCCCTATGATATTTTTCTCGACTTCAGAGTCGCTCCCGCATCCTGTATCACGGACATATTTTGCTTCGACATATTCACGTCGTCGTCACTCGTCATTATCGCCACAGGAGATCCAACATATTGCTGAGCATGATGAAAGTGGTACTATCGAGGAGCTCGATCAGTTGGCAGCCGTCGAGCATCTTGATGATATACCGATTATCGAGCTTGCTGTTTCTCGTGGGCGTGGGCGAGGGTGTGGACGCGAGCATAGCCGAGGACGTCGAGGGAGAGAACGAGCTCAAAATTGAGTTTTAGCTCAATTTTGAGTGTGAGGTTGTATTATTGAAATTTTTGAGATTTTGATTTTTAGTTGTTACTCAACTATAATTTTTGAATGTTGTGATACTTGTTTTACATAATTTTTGAATGTTTTAGCTCAAAATCTGAATATTGTGAACTTGTTGTACTTTTAAATGAAAATTTGAATGTTTCGAAACTTGTCGTACAAAATTTAATTTTTTTTACTTGAAAAAAAATATTGGTGATTACTGTGGCTAAAGGCGCTGAACAATTCAGCGCCTGAAAAATGCGCTGAATTGTTCAGCACCTTTAGTGCAATGTTAAAGGCGCTAAACCGATCAACGCCTTTAGTGCAATGTTAAAGGCGCTAAACCGTTCAGCGCCTTTAGTGCAATGCTAAATGTGTTGAACCATTCAGCGCCTTTTTTATTGTATTAAAGGCGCTGAATGATTCAGCGCCTTTAAGACAAAAACTACACAATAATTTTTCAAAAGAAATTGGCTTAGTCCTGAGGCGAAGGCGAAATGTGGCTAAGTGGTGGGAAATGCGCTGAAGGAAAGCGGTGAATGATTCACCGCCTTCAGCATGTATACTGAAGGCGGTGAATGATTCACCGCCTTCAGAAGGCGGTGAATCATTCACCGCTTCAGAGGATTTTTGTGAAGGCGGTGAATAATTCACCGTCTTTAGCAAAAACACTGAAGGCGGTGAACCGTTCACCGCCTTCAGGTGGTCCACCCGACGAGGCGTCGAGCTGGCAAAAGTAAAGTTAGTTTTACAAAAAAAATAAAATAAAAAATAAATAGAGGGTTAATTTGCAAATTTTAAAAATTTTAGGGTTAGTTTATAAAAAAACTTAACGAGAATAAAAAAAAAATTATTATAACTACATATGACATGCCACTTATCAATAATATTGTGACATAAAGTAACTCGAGAGACTACGTCATGGTAAAATTATATATGGCACCTTAATAGTTTCATATCAGATAAAAATAAAATTGTGATTGAATATATAAGAGACAATGGATACTAATAATAATAACCGGACTTAAGTATTTTAGGCCTAGACGGGGGAGTGTCCCACATGTCCAATATGTCCCCCATCAAATAGAAATAAAGTTGTTATTGAGTATATAAGAGACATTGACATTATAATAAGTTCATTAAAATATAAAAATAGAGTTGTGATTTAAAATATAAAAATAAAATTATGATTAGATATATAAGAAATATGGACATTATAATAAGTTCATTAAAATATAATTTCTACAATCAAGCTGAAAAATAGAAAAATGTATATTTATATACTCTTAATACTTTGGTACCAAAACAATTTGGAAACAATATAATAAAATATGAAGATCATTGATTGAAGTGTAATTATTTATATCCGACATAAATAATTATCATAAAAAAAAATTTCTCCAAATTTAGAGATCTTAAAATTTAATTGCTACCTTCAATTACATTGTGTTACATCTAGGCTAATAATTGAGAAAAAAAAATTATTTAAATTATACATATATAAAATACACTGTTGAGATAGGATACTTGAATAACTTCAACTCTTTCAGTAAATTTGGTAATTAATTATTATGTTTTAAATATATCATTTGATTGCCAAAAAAAAAAAACAAAGTTGTGTAAAAATTTCAATTCAGTTCAATCAGCATAGTTTTTCTTGACCATAGTATATAGCAGTCAAAAAAAGGAAAATTTTAAAAAATTTATATTATTATTATTTTTTATTTTTAAAATTTGAGTAAAAAAAATAAAAATTGCGCAACAATTGGAAAAGTGCAGGGCACGGTCCATGATTTATATTTTAAAATTTAAAATTTTGAATTCTGTAAATTTGACAATTTGAATTGAATTTTGATGACGTGGTGGACCGGGACAAGGGACCCACAGCGCCGCCCCGTAGGTCGTAGCCGACCCATTTTGACCATCCCACATTCGGAAGGATACGTGTCCTATCATGATCAAAACGAACGGCCCAGATCGCGCTGTTATTTCACTGCGAGCTCTACCGCGTCGCAACGGCGCGACAGCTCCCCTGTCCCTTTAGTGGCTACCTGCTTACGTGTCAAATTTTGATTGGTAAGCAGCTGAGCAGCTGAGAAACTATTGCTTGCACCGGGTGTACGATTTTCTCTCATACACCTTTCTCCTTGAAAACAAAATTTAAAGGGTCTATATTAAAAAAAATATATATATTTATCTCACGAGCAATACTATCCGTATATTTATTTTTGGTTGTACAATATATATTTCATCCGTCTAAAAATAGAGTGTACTTCACAGGTTACTTCGAAGTGACCAGTAAAATTCACCATACTTTGAAATAGGTGGAGTGTAAAATGTAAATCCATTTCAGAGTGTACATCTAACATTTTCCTTATCTCAAATATAATATTTTATAATTATTAAATCTGAAAATCTCAATTTATACATAGAATGCCTAGGAGTTATCTGCATAAATATTTATGAATATAAATACAAATTTTTTTATCCAAAAAATTATTTCACTTAATGCTAATTTTTTTATTTTTTTTAATATATATTATATGTTTTGATGTTTTAAATAATAAATTAAGTTTTTATCTTTTAAAAATAAGTTATATATTTTATTGTGTATTCTATAAAAGTGGAAAATTTTGGAGCCTAATATATTTTTTTATCTCATAATATTTTTAATATATAATTAATTTTTGCAACTCCCTGGTGAACATTTTTAAATTTTTGCACACAAATCTCATAAAATGGATCAAAATTTAATTTTAAGATAATAATTTCAAAAAGCTAACTATAAACTGTTCTAGTAATTTCTAATATATTTAAAGTATTAAATTATTTAGTTTGTAAATTGTTGTAAAAATTTGTTTATTAAGACTTTAATAAGAGGCTTCTGTACACAGGTGCACGTAAATTTTCCATAAATAGAGGTGAAAAAAAGAGAATTTTCCCACTCAATAAAAATAAAAATAAAAATAAAAATAATAATAATATATATATATATATATATATATATATATATATTTCTAAATAAAATATAAAATAAATATATATTTAATAATTAAATAAGAGGAAGGGAGAAAGAAAGCGTTTAATTATTATTTTTTTAATATTTTAATATTTTATTTTCCTATCTCTCCCTCTCTCTCTCTCTCTTTCTCTCTCCTCAGAAGAACACTACAGCGAGGAAACGCAGAGAGGGGGAAGCGAAAAATATCGTGGCGTAGGAAACATCGGGAGCTCTCTCTCTCTCTCTCTCTCTCTTCTCTCTTCTCTCTCCAGAGCCTGCGCGATCGCGATCTCGATCTCGGCCTCTAGGGGTTTTGATCCCTCGTGGCTCCGATCGCGGTGGGATTGGCGGGGCGATCGCCGCTAAATCGCGGCGTCTCCGCCGATCGGGGGAGGGTTTCTAGGGTTTGTGGTTGGGGGAGGGGGGGATTCGGTGGGTGTTTGCTCTACTTCGGGTCGATTTGTGGGTGGGGAGGAGGGGGAGGGGGAGGGGGAGGGGGGGGAGGGGGGAAGTGGATTGGATGCTGTCCGTGGGGAGGAGCGATGATGGGAGGGAGAGGATAAGGCTAGGGTTTGGGATGGAGGAGAACGAGCTCGAGGAAGGAGAGGCGTGTGATGATTCACTCATCGATCCCGACGTTACTCTCTCCTACATCGTGAGTGCCCCCCACCTCCCCGTTTGTTCTAAGTTTTCGGTTCTTGATCCCTTTTCACACACATTATTGATGAAGTACGGTATCAAATTATGTACGCAAATCCATAATTTGGCGCCCCTTGTAGTCTCTGATATCTAATAAGGAGTAATACTCGCGTGTCTGTTATTTGTTTACTTTGTTGTTTTAGGGAGTAGTTGTAATTTGACTATGGTAGCGTTGATTTGCTGGTCGCTAATTTAGGAATTGATCAATCTTGGAAGCGGTAGCATTTTCAGTGAGAAATGCAAAGGTAGGAGATTTCAATATTTCACTTGTTCAATTTTAGAGAGAATCTTTTGCCGTTGATCCGTCTCCTCGTTCTGAGGCTACAGTTAGCATTAAGAACTCCCTCAATTTCGCTTCTTAAATAAGAAAACTGAAAATCGTGCCTTTTTTGTGAGAGAGAGGGTCGACCTGAAACCTTTTGATTTCTGAGTCCAGAAATCATCATGTCTAAGCGTGTGAAATTGCCACCCAAAGAGTTTGTTTGTTAAAGAGCTGTCTCGTCTTTCCTCTTCAGGATGAAAAATTACAAGACGTTTTGGGACATTTCCAGAAAGACTTTGAAGGTGGATTTTCTGCGGAGAACCTGGGTAAGACTGAATTATGGTTGACGCTATCAATATTGTCTCTCTGATATAGAATAGAAGTAAACTCATTGCTTGATGATGGTGGTAACTTCGTGCATTATTTTGGTTCTGTGATAGGATCGAAATTTGGGGGATATGGTTCTTTTTTGCCAGCTTACCAGCGTTCTCCTTCGGTTTTTTGTCAACCTAAAAGTCCGCCTAAGGCGACAAACCACAGTGCCTCAAGATCCCCTTACAACACACCATCGGAGGTACACTCTTTTGATGTTTCTACAGATTGTCATGTTCCATTTTCCATTTGTTGGGAAATTCAAATGTTGATGCCTAGACTACTTTTACATTTTATATTACTTTAACACATTGTCGCAGGGCGTACGGCAGAACTCTTCAGTTTTGACATGTTCTTCTATTACCAAGAACAACATTTCGGCTAGTACGGTTCCATCAGCAGACACCTCTAGCAAAAGGGAGGTGTGTTTGGGCATACACAATGAAAGGGAGTCTGTTCACCAGTATGATTCCATAACTAGACAAGCTAACGGTGGTGACCAGAACTCGCTGAAAGTTCGCATCAAAGTCCTTCCTGATGACACTGCGGCTAGAAATAATGCGGCTATTTATAGTGGTCTGGGCCTTGATATTTCTCCTTCTTCATCCTTGGAGGACAGCCCAGATGATAGTGCTGAGCTTTCTCCCGAGTTTCGAGACATGCCTTATGAATCTCCACATACAATTATACAGGTAAACTTCCTATTTTTGTTGTTTTCTCTCTCGTAAAAGAGTTTGTGCGTGAATTTAAGCAGCTAAGTATGTTTTGCTCGCCCGACATGATTTAGCAGATCATGACGGGCTTTCCAATTCCCGGAGGGTACTACTTGCTGTCACCCCTCCATGACAATGTGCTGCAATTGACAGAAAGAACTGGCCCTATATTCAAAAAGTGCAAAACAAGCATGATCTTGAAGGGAATTTCTGAAAAATTTCAAGCCTCTAGTAATTTGAATCTCCCAATAAGAGATGTTAAAGGTCAAGCAGTAAAGAGAACGAAGCCCAATGAGAAGAAAATTAGGTCCTCTGATGTGAATAGTTCAAAATGCATTAATGACGTCAGTGCTGTTTTGAATAGAAATATTGACATTGAAACTCTAGCTGGACAAGAGCTTCTTTCTGATGCCTTAAATATCCCACTCTTGGCTGGTTCAAGAACAATCGACAAAAAAGATGGACACTTAGCTGAAGAATCAGCTAATGGTTCTGATATAATGTTTGATTGCCCAAGGGGAACAAATAATTTTCCAGCTAGTGACCGGATGAGGACACCTGAATTTGTAAAGGGTAAAGAAGAATTGATGGAAGGCATGGAATGTAATGGGATTGGCAATCTAGGACATGAGGGGATACATCTGAAGGGCAAAATACAATCAAGAACAGTTAATGCAGAGAAAACATTGGAGGAACAAACTATGTCTAGTCACAAAGACTCTTCTGTTGATCTGCAGAGAGATAGGAAAGAAAAAGTAAAGAAAAATGTTGATACAGTAAAAGTTGATTCTGATGGATATAAGCGGAATAAAGATCAGACTGCTGGACCTGTAGATAATGTGAAAAATATTTCATCCCACAAAGCCATTTCATATGAACCAGAAAAAGTAGTTCAAGGAAAGTACCAACTTCCGGAAGACAAAAGCAAACAGCAGGGAATCCAACCCAATACTGCACCATCTCTAGAGTCCACAAAGGATAGTATTGGTGTTCAACCTTCTCCAGCTGTAAAAGAAAGGAAAAAGGGCTCTCTTGCAAGACAAAACTTGGCTGATAAGAAGCCCAAACCTAAACTCTCTAAATCTCACAGAGATGTTCTTGGTAATGCAATGGTGAATGAAGGTGTTTTACTAGATACACAACATAAGGAAAAACTGAAGTCTGTTAATCCTGAAAATGAGGATGAGTCTATTAGGTTGAGGGAAGCATCAAAGGAAAGGCCAGACAATAGGAGAGTTGATCAACATTCGATTTCTGAGACATATGTGAATGCGCCATTATCTGTGCCTTCAACTAGCAATGCTGCTGAAACAGCAGAAGCTCCTGCAAAACCTGCTCCAGTTGTAATAGAGGATCATTGGGTCGGTTGTGATATATGTCAAAAATGGCGTCTCTTACCCTATGGCACCGATCCTGATAGTCTTCCAAAGAAGTGGCGTTGTTCGTTGCTTAACTGGCTGTAAGTTTCTACCAACTGCACTCATTGTATCTTAACTTACTGTCCTTTCTCTTGGGTTCTTTACTTTTTTATTTCCATGTAAACACACTTACTACTTGTTGCTGCTTCGGTATTATTTGTTTACACATTTGTGTTTCATGTCGCGTTCTTTTTCATTTCTGTATAGCTGGGCGTTGTTGTTGGGGTGGTTGTGTTACCTGCAGAAAGCAGCTTCTTTTTCTATTAATATTTATGCTGGCAGTTCGTTTGCTCCTACTTATTGAATATTTCATACTCTTGGCAGACCGGGAATGAATAGCTGTGCTTTTAGTGAAGAGGAAACAACAAAAGCCTTGAATGACCTGTACACAGTCCCACCCCCTCAGATTGGCATTAGTTCAGATGGTCGACATGCTCCTTCAAGCATCACTGCAAGTAGCGCGCTACATCTGAATCAAAAGCTTGGAGATGACATTGTGACTGTATCGGTGAAAAAGAAAAATGGACGCAAGGATGGGACAAATATAGCCAACTTTTCTGATATAGCACAAATTTCAAATTCTGAGAGGAAGAACCAGCAGGCTTCTGCCAAAAGTAGAAGTTTAACTGATGGTAGCGGTTATCCACTCGATACGAGCTCATTGAGCAAAGCTGATCTGGAACCTGGGTGCAAATCAACCGGCTACAAAAAAGAGAAGCTAAAAACTGGGCACAAGAACCTGGGACGCTATTCAGATGGAGGTGCCCTTACTTCCTTTCCACATAGTCCCTCTTCTATGCATCTTCTTATCTTTAATGTTTTTTTTGGTGGTGTGCCTAATTATTATTTCTACAGTGACATGCTTAATTATTTACTTCTATACAGGAGATTCCATGGAAAAAGGGGACAAGTATTCAAGTTCGAAGAGCAAGAGAATGGTGGATCAAATTGATTCTAAAGCATCTAAGAAAATCAAGATAGAAGATGTGAACTATCTTGTTAAAGATTGGAATTCTGAGTATGAAGCCGCTGGAAAGCCATCTGCAGACACGACTAATGTGTCATCTGCAAAGGCAGTGACAAAAACTCTTGACAAGTACGATGATGTACCTTCAGGCAAGGAAAAGATAGATTCAAAAGGAAATATTTCTGTACTATCTAAGAGGATCAAAGGAGAAGATCAAGCTTTCTCAAATGGGGGCATTAAAGATTTTAAGACTTCAGATTTACAAAGATCCGATAAGATGGAGCTTTCCACTAAGAAGAGGAAAGTGAAAGAGTGGCAGGAGAGTCAGCACACTCTAACATCTGAAATGAGAAGTCATCAGCTAATCGACGGCAGGACTGTCACTAAAGACACTTTAAGAGAAGGTGAGGCCTTGAAGGAAAAGAAGCCAAAGGCAGTTAAGTCTGAAGAGAAGGTCTCAAACGGACAGGCTTCTACAGCAGCTACTTCAAGCTCTTCGAAGGTCTCAGGCTCTCAGAAGAGTAAACCCAAATTTCAGGACATAAGGGGCTCTCCTGTAGAGTCAGTTTCTTCATCTCCAGTCAGAATTAATACTGAGAAGCTTCACAATAGAAGAAATTCAGTTGGAAAGGATGAAATGTTTAATGTTGGTTCATCTACCCTGGGGAGCCCAAAAAGATGTTCAGATAGTGAGGTTGAAGGAGGAAGCAACCATAGTGGAAAAGCAAGGAAAGAAGCAGCTTCTCTCAACCAACTGCCGTCTTTAGAGAGCCAGAGAGCAGGTGAATCTGGAACCCTTGATATTTTCAGAGGGCCATCTGATTATCACGATAAGGAAACAAATGAGCCACCTGATGCAGGAGCCCCAGATGAAAAGGTGTTGCATAGAAATAGAAATGTACTGGATAAAAATGGCAGATATAATGAGGAATCCCCAGACAGAAACCATTCTCACTATTTTGATAAGTTAAATAATCACCAGCATGTTGACACTTTGAATCATCGGAAGTCTGGAAGAAGCTCTTCTTCACATTCAAAGGAGAAACATAGAAGTTATAAATCAGACGTTGATTCAGATAAGGCTAAAATTTCCAGACCCTTTAATGAAAACAAGGATTCACATGTTGCAAAGAAAGGTGACAGTCGGCACATAGATCAGGATTTACTGGGAAAGAGAGATCGTGCTGTAAAAAGTTCTGGTCTCGCTAAAAAAGATAACCGCTCACGTTCTGGAAACCTAGAAAGTAAAGATGCTAATGGTCCTTATGCACATCTTGATCAGCAAAAGGAGTTTGACTCAAGAGCTAGCATTGTAGAAGCTAAATGTGTTCAGTTCAGTGTAACTGGAGACCTTAAGCAGATGTCATCATCCAGAGCTAAAAAATCATCGATTCGTCTTCCCGCCAATAATAATGATCGACCAGATTTGGCACCTGCAACAGATAAATTACAACCTACCGGGGATAAACAAGAAACACATAAGCTGGGGCCTCAAATTGTCTCTTCACCTGTCAAAGAAAGCAGGTTGGAAGTGTACTCTACTGAGGCATCCAATATTGATGTATTTAAAATGGTCAAACGAAAGCAGGACATTCCAAATGGAGTTCAGCAGAACAGTTTGAGGCAATCAACACCTTATTCTCTGGACACTTCCAGTCCACTTAGAAAGGAAGGTCATTCAGCTGCATCAACAGTCTTGAAAGAAGCTCGAGATTTAAAGCATACGGCTAATCGTTTAAAGGTAAAGTTATCCTTTGCAATGTTGATTCACTTTCTTTGTTATATCGTCTTTTACTTGCTTTCTGGGTTTCTAAATTAAGTGACATCTAGCAGAGTGAAGGTCTGGAGCTTGAAAGTACAGGACTATACTTTGAGGCAGCCTTGAAATTTCTGCATGTTGCCTCTCTTTGGGAGCCTCTTAGTTTTGATGGCTCAAAACAAGCGGATGCTGCTCAGTCCATTCAAATGTACTCTGACACGGCAAAACTCTGCGGGTAAGCCACAATGTTATGCAGAATTATTGTTATTGATGATCTGCAAGTAGGCTACTATCAAGTTCGTGACTTCATATTAAGTTGTAAATACGACAGTGTATTCCTTGATCTTCAAAATGAGAACCCTTAGTATGTGGCACAAGCATATTTCTTCTTCTCTAGTGGTATAGCAAATATAATATTTCTAAAAAGATTTTAATTCTTACGAATTGTGAAGTCACCTTCTAGTGCTGCGACTCCCAGTTTGCTGAATCACTTGTTGCCGTAGGTCATTTTAGTGCAAAATCTAAAGTTCTCTGAATAAAATTAGGTGGAGTTAGTGAGGTGAGCGAGGTGTCACTTTTGCAAGAAAAGAGAATAGAGAAAGCGAGGTTTACTTTGTCTAATTAGGTCAAACAAAAGGTTGGATATGGATTGTATCTTATCCAGGTCTAACAAAGTTGATTGGCCTGGTGCAGTCAGCTTGGTCTATCATTGAAACTCTGATGTTGGCTTTTTAAAGGCCAAGTCCTTTACATAATTTACTTCAGGAAGTTTTGGGACAAAGTTGAGCTTCCAACTTCATTTCCTTCAAAATAAACATATTGATATTCTCGCTACTGGTTGAATTCAAGTTAGACATTACTACTCGCTGTGATGTCTTAGCTACTCACTGTGAAAAAAATATGCTCTTACACGCATATGATCTTCTTGCTAATGCAAAGTGACTCAGTGTGTGCAAGCTGGTTATTTCATACTGGGAATTTACTTCCCTTTCATTGTTGTTAAAGCTTGAGAATTATGATTTAGGGGTTTATATTAAGTAACTTGATATTAAGTGACTGGCCGATTGATATCTACTTATGAGCGTAATAATTCTTTGTGCCATTTAAGATTGAGATGTAATTATGCTTTTATCACAAAAATGGGTTAACATTTTCTAAAATGCTTGCAAATGACCATCTTTATCTGCAATTTTATGGTACTATGGATGTTGAAATTTGATTTCATTTTAAAAAATAGTAATTTACCCAGTCCTTGATGTGTTCTTCTTTTAACTTAAATGAAATAAAAATGCCGTAATACTTTTAAAATTTTTGAGACATCAGTTATTTTAAGTTTTTAACTTATAACTAAAGCAAATATTATTCATTCATTTATGATCATCTAATATTGATTTGTTTTAACAGATTTTGTGCACGTGAATACGAGCGTTGCAAAGAAATGGCTGCTGCTGCTTTAGCATATAAGTGTGTTGAAGTGGCCTACCTCAAGGTTGCATACTACAAACATCCTAGTGCAAGCAAAGATGGACATGAATTGCAAACAGCTCTACTTATGGTTCCACCAGGTTATTCAAATTCATAAAGCTGAACTTTATTTTTCATATATCATAGTAGCTCTAGAGTTCAGGCTTCAGATTTTACTAACAAACTGCTAATGGATTCTGCCAATCATGATTATCAGTGTAGTACTGTATATTGATGTAAATTGAACCATTTGTCGATCTCTATGATTGACGTGGGAGCAGTGTTTGAAAAGGCGCCCGCCTCAGGGCATGAGGCGGGCACCTCAGACACACCTCGTGATATTTAAATTTAATGGGTCTAAGGTTTGGATTTTCGGGTCTTGGGTTTTTTCAATATATATTCTAAAATGTTAAGGGATTGAAAAAAAATCCTAATTTGAAGTCTTTTATTTCTTTTTTTCTTAGTTGTTCTTTTTTCCCCAATGGTAATAAAGGCAGCAAGCACTTTTAAGTTGAAAGTTGGAACATAATTTTTTTTTTTTTAGTTTGAGAACATTTATCCATATGATTTCTTTGTTTTTTTATTGTTATTTTATTTTTGTATGGTTATTTTGAAAAAAATTTTATGTAAAACATCAATTTAAACTACACTTGTTAAGAATGTTTTCTTTTTATTAAAAGTGCGCCTCATCTTCTTGAGGAACACGCCTCACAGTGTGCCTCGCGGCTAGGTTCCAAAAGGCCTTTGCTTCATTTTGCATCTCGCGTCTTTTCAATCACTGCGTGGGAGTTTTTTTTTGGCTTTGGATATGGTGTTGCTTTTCTAATTTAAGTATTCTGAGTAATATTTTATAATTACTGCATAATGTTCAATGCATGTCCTTTATTGTGCAGTATTTCAGTAATATTTTAACCTTAAATAAGATATCAACTTTACAATTAAAATTCAGATCTAACTATTTATTCTCATGGGATAATGCTTTATGACCTTTTGTGGATAACTGCTAGGAATCTCGAAAATTATGATGTGAAGTAACCATTTTGTCATTACTTCTCAGAGTAATTAAGTTATTTATCATATCCGCATTAAGATACAAGCAGATTAGTAACTTGATAAAGGTAATAGGTGCTCTATCGCACTTGTCGGTCTGTATGACCTGGACATGGCTGCTAGAAGTTAGATGAAAGCTATTGTCCTTCTACATTCCTTTAATATGTGACTCTGGCGTAATCTTTATTATAGTTTTTTAGGTTATGGTAGATCATTCTGTTAAGTGATTAGATGTTTGAATTTCTAGCTAGATTTTCTTTTTATGAAGCTAATTTTACTCTTCGGTTTTGTTGTCCTGTATTGCCGATTTCTTTTGTTCATATCTCATATTCTTTTGGTTTCATTATCCTTGTGTTCATGTTGGTTTTATCTGTTGTTCCCTGTGAAGAGCTTGCTTGCTATCATTTTGAAACTTCTTTTTTTTTTTTTCCTTTTTTCTTTTTTCTTTCCTTCTATACTGTAGGTGAGTCACCATCTTCTTCTGCTTCAGATGTTGACAACTTAAACAACCAGGGTACCTTGGGTAAGGCTGCTTCAGCAAAGGGTGTTAACTCTCCTCTAGTTACTGCCAACCATGTAATTGCGGCTCGAAACCATCCACATTTGATGCGGTTGCTTACCTATGTAAGTTCATATGCCGATAGTTGTGGGTTTCTATGACGTCTCGTTTTTACTTAATTTGGTTACATGGGAGAGTCCATACTCACTCTTCTTGTTGTTCTCATGCATAAAGCATATCGATGATAATGCATACTATTTATCATTGGTCAATGATTTATACGTGCAGAATCTGATACATTTTCATGTCATTTGGTGGCAGACGCATGATTTGAACTGCGCATTTGAAGCAACTAGGAAATCACAGATTGCTATTGCTGCAGCTGCTGGTGCCAGCCTCGAAAAGCATGGGGCTCATGGCATTGACTCAGTTAGACGGGTTCTTGATTTCAACTTCCACAATGTAAAAGGGCTATTACGGCTTGTACGATTATCAAAGGAGTCGATCAGTCGATGAAGTATTCGAAAGGCTGAGGCGTCATCTTCCCTGTGTATAGAATCTGTAGGCTACTAGGCCATGTTTATTTTTCCGTCCAATTCTTTTCCCTCTAATATGCTGGTCATAATGAGGTGATATTTACCAAATTTTCACTTCTTTGTTAGCATGTTTTCTTTTGCCCAAAAAGAAATTGGGCTTCATAGGAGCGTGTCCTGTAAAATATGTACAAAGAGATTTACTTGCAATTTTTGTAAAGTATTCTTTTGCGGCTTCCGATGCTTTTTTAAAACAGATAACGGCATCGACTGATGAGGTAGAGACATCCAAAAATGCAGCGGGTTTTCCCGCGTCCTGCATTTGCAATTAGTGTTGTAAATCTCTCTTCAAGCACAAATATATATTGCCAGCCAAATAGACTGAGTATCAGGCTTTCTCTTTTCCTGCTACTCTAAATTGTGTGAAGCTAATGGAACAGTTCTGTGCAGTGCATACAAATATCATTTTTGATAACTGTCAGCTGGTTTTAGCGTTTGAAAGATCATGTGTCTCAAATATTTATGAAGCTGACTGCTGTTGACATTAAAGATATGGGTATGTGATTTTCTCTCCTTATTTATGTTGCACATCCATGAACTTATTGATATGAACTAAGTAACATCTGATTTATTATTGCAGGTTTTTCCTTCAACCTCGTTAACCGTGTTTAGGATATTAAATTATTTTGTCTGAGGCATTGTTGTACTACATTGTTTAGGGTTTCTAGGCTGTAGCTCCCACAGAATATTACAGATGAAGTTTCATGGTTCTAACTCTTCTGGAAGAGGTATACTTGTACTGAACCAAAAATCTATTTCCTTTTTATTGTTTCACCTTGCATCATTGTGAAATTTTCGACATGTTTATTTTATGGAACAGGGCCAAGAATGCAAACTAATGACAAAATTTAATGCTAACAAAAGCTTCGGATTAGTAGTTGGTCTCTAATTCCCTTCCTCTCCAGCTTTGGACAGGTAAAAACTTCAAACTAACTGATTGTTATTTGCATCCTGAGATCTTAATATGATATTTAATGTAGATAAAACAACAGATTAGTTAGACAATGAGTTTCTGGAACTTTTCAAGTCCTTATAGCAGGGAAAAGAAAAAATATATAATAAAATGTGGATCTTTTCCGTGCCATCGGGGCACGGGCATAATATGCTCTGATACCGTGGGCAAACTACATGATGCCTAGTGGTATCCAATGGGGATACCATTTAAATTCTTGGTTATGCAGTGTCTAACTTTGCCCCAACTATAGTCATAACTTGTGCAATTGAATTGGTTTCTTACCATTTGAGATCCCTTTGAGTAGTACTCGAGCATTCTTGGGATTCCATCCTGTCGTTCAGGAGTTCTGCTATGGGTACACCCCTGTTAGGGGTGTACATCATACACTCCTAACAGGGACGGCTCGGATTAATCTGAGTTTTTTTAAATAAAAATTTCAGATTAATCTGGGGCATTCATGCCCCAGGTGTATGATGTACACTCATGAGAGAGGGGGTGTACAGGTAGTTTTTTCCTTTGAACAATGCTATGTGCACACTCCTAGACCAGGTGTAAGATTTATACTTCATCCATTCTAACATATTCTCTCTCTAGTCTTATCAACTCTTTTTTTTTAATCCAAAAGAAATTTCGTTAACCCTTGGATGACTAGAGTGTAAGATTTACATTTACGTGTATATGTGCCTGCGTACATGTAGCATTTTCCTTGTGTTTTTTCTTAAATTACAAGATTCGTTTGTTTTACTCTAGGTACTCGCGCGCATTATTTGAATATGCCATTAATCATTTCGTGTCTTTTTTTTTCCCCTCTATTTCAGACCACGGTGTGTATTTAATAATTTAGATATTTTGAGGTACTCTATACCATCTAAAGCTTGATCTCAAATATACCAGTAGGAAGTTCACAATAATGACCAATATTATTCTGAACTCAGAAGAAAATTGTCTTTTACTTACTCTGTTTGGATGTCGGAATAAATCCGACTAAAGATTTTCTAATATGATAGTAAGGAGTTTGATTTTTTGCATCTTTGAAGATTTTGCTATCCATGATTTGATGAGGTATCATATTTCATCTGCAATGTGATTTATTTTATTCTGAAAAATAATTTGAAATCCGAACATACTATTCTCCATTCTACATATTTGATCATACTCCTCATCAACTAAATATATAAATTGCTTAAGTAAATCGAAAAGGGCATTATTGATATGTGATGAGATTAAGCTGTCCCTATCCTTGTAATCTTTCCACTAATTGTTTGTATTAAAGAATTGCTGTGGCCATGCATTAGATGCTGCTCTATATACAGAGATTACAATTATTGTGTCCTTATCAGATGTGAATGAGCTGAGTGAGACTTGGCCAGCATTTGTAGAATGACTTGGACTCGTAAAAATTAGAGTATTACTACTACTACCCAAAACCAACCTTTCTTCATGTACGTAAATTTTAGTAAACACTTTTAGCTAGCAAGGTAGAACTTAGGATCTGTAGTGCATGTATGGGTAGATAACCACCATTTGCTCTGCTTCATCGGGTTATCTCTGTCATTGAGCCAAACACCAGATTACTAATTTAAGGCTAGGGACAGTAAGGTCGGCGAATAGGATTTGTCTATGAGATCAGCTTATGCTATATAATACTAGTGGAAATAAATAGAGTTTATGTTCTCTTTGATTTAATTGATGATAGGGCAGTTGATCTGCATTGTTAAATATAGTTTTTGTGATCTGAGTCTTTTGTAGGAATCGAATTTTATAATTTTTACGGGCATCATCATTTGGTTGGTTGGTTGGTTGGTTGGTGATCACTTATATCAGCCATTAGAATTTATTAAATTTTTAGCTATGGAATGAATACCAGGCAAATAATAACTCAAATATTACAGAGTCAGACGTCTCATCGCTAAAAATAATGTACGAGTAAGAATTTTTGTTTGCTTCTAAAAATGTTATAACGTGACTCATCTATCTATCTAATTATTGAAGTTTCAGTCTAATCTATAAAAATCGAGAAAGATTCACGTCCATGTAAATATTGTGCTGTGGAGTACAATTTTGATTGAATAAAATGGATGCGTGCAGTTTTTCACATGGGTTATTTCTTTATTCCAGCACCCACCTTCCTGCTCGATTCCCAGGTTTTGTCCAAAAGCTGCTTTCGAGTTTGTCCAATCTAGCGCTAAATTCCGCAACCTCATAACCCAAAAAAGTGTTTTGTGCACCCACCAATTTTCGTTTAAAACGACTTGTTTTTTGTGCATCCACTAATTTTCTTTTAAAACGAATTAAAATCAAAACTTGCTGAATCGCCGCCTACTTTATAATGAATCCACGAATTCTGAGAGAGTAAATTTTACATACAAGAAAATTAATTCTTAAATCCCACAATGATTCTATGTAATTTCTTTCTCCATATTTTTGGCTGTTTAGACGTAAAGAAAACAAACAAGTCGCCACAGAAAAGTCACTTCGGTTTTATAAGTAAGGAATTTTGCCGGAGACAGCAAAACCTACGAAAAGAATTTCTGGTGGACGTAAGAAAACGAAAGAAGATAAAACTTTTACCTCGCCACCTATGTTCTAGCGTATTTTTACTTTTTTACCATCCAGTGCTTCATTAAATTGCACTTCGCTATCCCCTGGTTACCAAAAAAACTTCACTTGGCTATATCCTATTTGATAGTAGAATTTTTTTTTTGTGGTACAAATAGAAATAAAATTAGAGAATAATTAAATGTAACTTTTTGAACCCACAGAGTGATCAAATAAAAAAGCACCTAAACCATAGGGTGATGATTAATATAAAAGTAAAACATCCTAATCGTCTGAACATGTGGAATTATCAACAACCAACTCTTACAATAGCAATTTGATGATCCTATTGATTCAACAGAGCCTTTCTAAATATAATTATTCTTTTAAGATAAACATGGGTTCACATGAAAGTAACAATGGAAGATCAAAACGTTGGACTAAAAAGCTGATGCTAATTTTCGATTATGCAAACATATTTAGGTTCAGAAAAAGCTAATTCCGTGCTACCTATATCATACTATATAGTCTATAATTTTGCATTATAAAGCTATATAGGAAGGTAGGTAGGTAGGTATACGCTTAGCCGAACCCCTTTTGCTCTAGTCCCTTAGGAGGATTCGTTGGAGATAGTCTGCATCTATCTAAACATAACGATACTGAACATAAAAGTAAACACTTCTTCAACAGTCTGTCGTATAATGACGCGCCGAATAATGATTGTAAAACCTCAACTGAAATGGAGAACTAGTTTTCAGTCGAACATTCTGTATGACAGACTGGAAAATACAACAAACACGGTTTTCTAAAATGAATTAAGTTAATAATAGTAATATTACCATTCGGTAGTTGGTCTACACAAACCTGAATAGACAGCTCCGCGGATAAGCGGATGAACGTCTCCAGCAAAAACCTCTGAATCTAGCACTTCAACATGAGGCCAGATCTGCGAAAAATCAAAGGTGCAAACAAGTAGAAATTTAACAAAACAAAAAAGTATCCCAAGGTCAAAAGAGGCTTACAGGGGTTAAAAAAAGAAGGAAATTTTATATGGTTCTGTGGGTTTCATTTTAGGCACATGTGGCAGAGATTTGGATAGAATTGAGTTCAACAATTCATTGCGCTATCGTCTCGGTCGAAATCTACCATATCTAGCCTCAATGGAAGGGGGAACCGACACAACTATCAGTTAGATCCCATTCCTCAAGTTATTCATTGTTGTCACAGTTGTAATCAGATCAATCAAAGCAAAGACGGATAGCAAATATGCAAACCAATCTTTTCCACCAGCTCTTATGGAATTTGTGTACTAGTTTGTGATTTCTTGCTAGTTAAAACTAACCTCAGATGCATATTGGCGTGAAAATGCCTTGAGATAGCCCAATGTGGTTAGACACCATTGCTCACGCTCCCCAATATTGTATTGCTTTACTCCCTCACCATTTGCTTGGCTGTTCGAATGATAATGCAAATAGTATAGTAATTGTCAAAAACCAATGCACAAACACAGAGGGGAGAGAGAGAGAGAGAGAGAGAGAGAGAGAGAGAGAGAGAGATGGTAACAGCAATGATCTTGCCTATCATCTTTAGTTCCATTCTCATTGTCCACATCCATAGTTGCCGACTCTTCAAGGTCTATAGTCATGGAGCTTACATTACCAGCTCGTAAATCAGGCAGTTCTCCTTCGGGAGACACTGGAGGCAAGCGTTCTGTGAGCAAATTAACGAAGCTTTTGTATACCGATATGAACAATGCCTGTAATACATTATAAAAACAGTGAAAAAGAGGAATTTAAGAAAGCGTCAGTCAAGGCAGAGTACAATAACAAATTTCCTTATGAATGTTATACTAGCACATGATCCTGAGAGCAACGCTAGTCAAGGTTTGTTTGGGAAGGGCGAGACCCAAAAATTGTGTGTTTGTTTAGTATAGCGCTATATATGTTCGACATAATACACATCTCATTATATATCCAATATAGCGTTATGTAAAACTAGGACAACACAAACAATAAGCTACTTATTATCAACCCCAAGTTTATATCAGGAGCATATTTTCAAATACTCAACATCAGTTTGAATATTACTTGAAATTGCAGTCCAGTAAAAAGAATGCCAATTGCAACTTATAACAAACCTTGTTTTCCTCGAGCGCACGATCAAGAAGAGCCCCTTTTGCTTCTATTGATTCGCGAATAGAAAGCTCCTCATCTTTTGCCTTCTCAATATACCCCTTGAGCCGCTTCAACCTCACTGGTTTTTCGGCCTGCACAGGCTGACCACCAACAATCTCGAGCCTTACTTCAGCATCCTCATACTCTTTAATAGCTTTCGCGGTGGCTTCCTCAGCTGCCGGAACACCCTTCTCAAGCAACTGGATATCCTTCCGAAGATCAGTAATGCGATTGTAAGTCTTATTGAGGGCATTCTTGAGAATCTGTGAGGAAGAAGAAAAAACAAGACCAATTCATTATGATAGGGAAGCAAACAAAATAGGGGAAAAAAATCTTTAGCCTCACTAGATTGTTTTTCTCATCATTAGTTAACCATCTGTTGGAAAAACAGCCAATTGTTTTCTATATTACAGTGAGTTATCAAACAGTGGGGATCTTCAGAAGTTACATATAACAGCAGAAAATCAGATTCTGAGAAAACATTTGCGCAAAGTTCATCACTACTATCAACTCAAATTTTAAGTCATAAAAAATCGATTTTGCGGTCTCTACATTATTAATCAGGTCTCAAAAATACTATTACCACAAAAATTTAAGCTATATCGCACCACGCAAGTACCTTACATGTCACAAGTGCATACGATCACAGCTGCCAAACATGCATACAGCACAAACAAGCAAATACTGCCATAAATGCAGTATACACACGTGCTACCATTGTTCATATTTCAAGTAAATATAAAAGTCAGCAATAATGAAAGCAAACTATTTCCAATTGAAGATTTTTTGTGAAACTTCAATTCTGTATATTTTACAAATGCAATGACAAAGAGCCTACCTCCCATGGACGATCTGAAATATGGAATTGCTCCGTATTGGAGGGAGAAAATACCCATTTTACGATTGCCAAATTGGATATGAGTCGATATCCCATCATTCTATCAATAGCTATAGCAGTCATTTGCGTATTATTCTTCCAATAGGAACCAATTTCATCCATTAGAAAAACTTGCATATCGTGATCAGGGCATAACTTGCCAATAATTTGACCATATCTTTCTAAGACAGTGATTAGATGAGTGAAACTTTTTGAACCAATATCAAGGAGAGTCTGTGCAACAACTTCAAGCACAAATTTGGTGCCGTGCTCTGAAATTATATTTTCTTCTAGCCATGAAGTAATCTCCTGTGCATTTTTCCTCCCTCTAACCATGTTGTTTAGATCCTTTGATAGCTTGTGGCCTTCCGTACCTTCTTGATTGTCGTCAGCTTGATATTTAAAGTTAGGCCCACCCTTTGGGGGCAGCAACTCTTCCAATCCAGTTGCTTCTTCAATACTCTGAATAAGATGATAAATAAGGCAAATGTAAGAGTCACAACAGCTACATGAAACTCTGATTATCAACAATTGTATCCTTGTGTTCACATAATTCAGAGTGCAATGCACAATTAAAGTATTAGGAACTTTAAAGTTTCCTTATCACCCCAAAGGTGGACAGCATTGACTATCAAGACATTAACTATGAGTAAGTTCAATGCACAGAATCAACAAAATTGGCAATGCTCCCATACTATAGCATACAATAACTGAGGCAAATTTATGCTTTATGCATACCGCATTTTTGGTAAAACAAGATAACATAATGCCACCAACAATGAGCAGAATTAATGACCATGACTTGTTTTAGTAGTGACAAGTTTTTTGTTCACTAATTGTTTAATGGACCAATGTCATGAACTCATGATGTTTGAGAACATCTATTTGAGAAGTAAATACCAGATCTGATGACAATGAACAAACCATACTTAATAAAAGAAAGAAAGAAAAAAAAAAAAAAAAGTCGCCATCACTACTAACCTGTTTGATTTTGTCAAAGTACGATAAACGAATTTCCCTTTCTAATACTTCTTGAACAAAAACCCGTTGCGGTGCCCATTTTGGAAGGTCTTTGACATAAGCCCATTCTTGCCAAGGCCAAATGTACTGAAAATTTGACCTGCATCAGCAATGACATTATCAGAATTAAATAATTATATCCGAATATCATAGATCATAAAGACTGATAAAAGATACACAAATATCTGATATTGGTGTAGGAGAAATCCAGAAACCACAATAAGCCAGAAGGATGTCTTTAACGATTAAATAAATCCGCTCAACATGTACTCTTGTGATGCAAGAAATTGACACCTAAAGTAATAATGGAATTCTAAAAGAGCATCTACTTTTTCAAATAGATAACTGTATTTTAGTTTAACCGAACATAATATTTAAGCATCTAATTTTGCATCTAATAAATTAGATGCTTAAATACAATGGAGCTAGGCTTAATCAAGCACGGGTCTCCATGACCTTCTTGACAACACTTCATTGAACACAATTCAAATCAAGCTTCAATTCACATGACACAAAAATCCAACAAAAATATCTAGAAAGGGGTCTTTCTTGAAGAAAAACCCATTGCAACATATGCACTAAAATATAGGTAAGGCACCTAGCAAAAAATGTATAAACCACTAAAACCAATTAGCAAATCAATCACATATAAATTATATGTCAGCTATCTTTAGAAACCTCTTCCTTATAATCATGCAGTATTCAAGTAAATAAACAGACAACTAACTGTTTCTAGAGTGCTTCTTCAGTAAGCTGGCTTACTTTCAAATGCCAAACAAAAAAAATACAGAACTTTCACAATGAGAATAAACTTACAAGTGATGAGAAAACCACAAAATAAGCCTAATGCGACATTCCATATCCAGATCGCCTATTCTGTCAAAAAGAGCACGTACAGCTCCTGCTACAACAGCGGGAAATGCACCTGGCAGTGCCTAGAAAAATAGCATATAGAGCAAGAATCAAAATGGAAGCCATCTTCACAGCCAAGTATATGGACTACAAAGCAATAGTAGTTATATATATATATATATATATATATATATATAATGCATACAATGTAAACAACTCACACTATCAACAGCATTATGCAATACATACATAAACATGAGTATATAGAGATCCATATATATATATATATAATGCATACAATGTAAACAACTCACACTATCAACAGCATTATGCAATACATACATAAACATGAGTATATAGAGATCCATTCATCACAGCAAAGCCAGGTATAGCATGCTTTCACAAAAGAGGTTGACTATGAGTATCAATAATAAAAGGAAAAACAGAAGTTAAGATGAGGAAGGAGATCCATTCATCACAGCAAAGCCAGGTATAGCATGCTTTCACAAAAGAGGTTGACTATGAGTATCAATAATAAAAGGAAAAACAGAAGTTAAGATGAGGAAGACCTTGAACTAAGGGATCATTGAGATTTAGGTTCCATTACCTTTTCCTTTTTGTTTTTTTCCTAAGAAACAGCTTAGATACGCATGACAGCGTGTGGAAAATCACTTTTAATTCGTCACCTAGGCAAAGATAACTTCTTAATTAAAAATAAATAAATGATAGTTAAAGGATATGCCCATAAGAAAATCTGAAAAGGGCATACAATCTAAATCAAATGGCTCCAAACATTTTCAGCTCTTTTTATCGCCCACCAGAAAATCAAAAAGGGACGTACAATCTAAATCAAAATGACCCATAACATTGTCTGCTATTTTCATTGCCCATCTGAGAATCTAAAAGCGGCATACATTCTAAATCAAAATGACTCGTAACATTTTTATGATCCTTTTCTTTCCCTGGGATAGGGATGATCCTCATACTTTGCTTCAAGACACGAAATATCCCTTTCATTTAAGATCCAAACATACTAACCGCAAAAGTCTTCAAATTGCAAATCTCAGATTTGATTGAATCTGAATCGTGGATCACTCGTCACAATTAGGAAGAGCAAAAGCTTGACCCTAAGATATGTCAAAAGAGCATCTAAAAAATATAACTAGTTGCACAACTGGCCATTTACCAAGCTAGTTTGTGACAAAGAACAGCTTTAAAACATGTATTATTTTTGGCGAACAAGTAAGTGAAAACGAGCGACCAGATGCCTATGAGTAGTCAGAAGTAGGACAAAGTTATCAACAGCAACAGCTTTTAGTCAATATTGAACCCATACAGCTTCAAAAAGAATGGCCTCTATATACAAATACGGAGAGGCACAAAAGTTCATAGTCCTAGATAATTGCATGTGTATGGTATAATAGAAATGTTCAATGTTTACCAAACAATGCAATTATTCTGCCTCGTGCATCAGAAACTGAAATACTAAAACCACACAAATACACATAAATGAACTCAAATAAAAATCAATTATCACCGAATACAGAAAATAACAAATCCACAGCAGATGCAACTCTCAAGTTTATCATGTTCAGTTTGAAAATATCATCCTAATAAAAAAATTCATAAGTTGGAAGCCCATATTTTGAATTTGATAGTAATATGCTGATTTTGACAAGTAATAACTTTCCTCATGTAAAAATTACCTTACAAAGATCGATGATGACCAACGTATAGTAGATTGGTTTAAAAGGTGGTTGAGGCAGCAATAGTAGCTGGATAAGGATAGAAACAACAAAATACCATATATATCAGCACATGCAAGTGGCAAGGTCCAAGAAAAAGGAGGCAAAATTAGCAAGAAATTTTGCACATATTGTAATAATAATCACATTAATTTCCAAAATGAATATCAAGCTAATCAACCGTGTAGTTAAATTGAATAATCAGAATGAGTTACAAAGAATGAGTCAAAATATAAAGAAATTTACAAAGAAAAAAGGATAGCAGAAGAGAAAATTAATCAACTAAGAATATAAACCAAACTTCTATGTATGCCTGGTAAAAAAAAATTCAAATATTGTCAACAAGATCTACTGTTACAACTTCAAGCATAACATGACTCGTAAACTAAACAACACGTGATTGCACATAACAGACAATGTTACGGACTATGTTGACCAGCACCTAAATCCTTATACAATAGACAGATGTGGAAAGCCATATCTGCTCAATAGGGATAAAGAAACCAGTTTAGATGGATAATGTTGAATTCTTTTTCACCCATTTTTGCAGCAGACTAGAAAAGAAAATTTTGCAACAGAATTCAAGCTATTCAATATGATCGGCTGAACTTAAACAAGCCTCTTTCTTGTAGTGTTTTCGGTTGAAACCAAATTAAACCAGTTGATTGAAGTGCTAAAATATAGTGTAAAACAGTTGAATGTATTTGAGAAGAACATCTACCTGTGAAAATATCGTCTCAGCCATCAAATATTCATAACGGAATGGCACAGGCAGGCCAACCATGTAGAAAGCACATTCTTTGCGGCTATCTTTCAAGAAAAAGATAAAACACAATGGATTAAGTCAACTGTTAGCAATTGAGTATTTCACTAACAAATGGGAAGTATAACTAAATACAATATAGTTGTCCAGTGTACTAAAACATATATCATAAGAGAACACAATCTCTACGTGCAATGCTCAATGTACAATAAAAGATCACTTTGCTGCAGGAATAGTGCTGCCTGTACAGTATTAATGAAGTTTGACAGCCTCCTTTTGTAGAGCCCACATGATTTCAAATATGTTTAGATTATGATCCACAAGGATATGGACCTCAAAAACTTTGATGAATTTGGTAACTGAAAATAAGCATGACCAAGTTTAATAATTGTTCCTCAAGATATAAGATCAGAAAGTTGCTGAATGCAACTTTGGTATTCTAGAAAGCACACAAGCGCCTTTTAAGTTACAAAAGATGCATTGTCAATTGTTATTACAGAAGAGACATTCACACAGAAAGTTCTCTTTTTTCTTTTTTTTTGGGTGAAACAACCATAGCAGATAGGAACTGATGGTGTCGTTTCAAAAAGTTGTGGCCAGCATATATTTCATATAAGAAATCTTGAATAGGTTCTAAATTAAACTAGAGATCTAAGCTATGAGCAAACTGAAGAAAAGGGGCAAAATTAACTATATAAACACATGTGAATATATAGACACATATGTGCATAAGCAAACACACATTTTTTTGTGTTCATTTGTCCGTACACAGCCAAAATATTAACATGTTAAGGCTTGATATGAAGAATACTGATCCAGTACTCGACTTTTCTTTAGCTTAACATTAGGAAAGTATGAATAATTAGATTTCTTAAACAACTATCCAGAAGCCCTAAGAAAAGCAGTGTAGTACCCAGAAAGACGAAAAGAAACTACCCTCCAAAATTCTAACTCCCACTTCCATGATCAGCAATTAAAGGAGAAGTAAGTCACTAACCATCCATTGAAGAAAAGAAGCACATCCAACAAGTACTCCTCAACAACGAAACGGTCTATAGGTTGCATATTCTGCCAAAGAAGTTGGTAAAATATCACATGATGAGACAAAATGTTAAATTCAAATTAAATGAAGCGGAAAAAAACAAGTTTAACAAATGCAGAGCATCATGTTCTTATCCAAAAAAATTTAAAATAAAAAAAGCTGATAAGATGTCTGTCACATAGTAATTATCACTTGCATTATGTTCTCAGCAATATTTCTATACTACACTATTCTTTCTTGACCAGACCAAATTGTGAAAGATTCAAAGTTTCTGCTACATCACCGTCTATTGATCAAAAGAGATGACACCATTTATAGTACTTTCAAGTGTAAGAACCTCCACATTGACATCACATTACTCCTTATTGTGTAAAATACTTTGCAAACTCCAGTATTAGATCACATCTCTAGAGTAACAAACAAGCAAGTAAAATGGCTACAAGATAAACTGTTAAAACTTCATGTTCAAAATGATTCATTCATTAAAAACCATGTGAGGCGAGTATACTTACTAGTTGACATAAACCAAAAATGGAAATATGACAAAATAAAGGAAAGCTTGTTTACTTTAAAGAAATAAAAGTTAGATATGGTTTAACAATCTAATTGCATGCTGGACAAGGCTACATTAACAATTTAAGGATAGGCCAACATGAGGATGTGTATAATTCGTGCATCCTACAATCCAAAGTATCCAACTAGCCTCAGGTACCGCTGTTGCCCTTCAACAGACAGCAACAATTAAATAACAAAATAACAAAATTAGCCTAGTCATACATACAAAACGCAACAAGCTACCTCCACTTTATTTGAAGGGAATATGTGAAGTCTATGGAGCCTATGAGAATATTTCAGCTCAGCTTCATGCTTCTCTTGCCCTCTAGAAATTTTAGAACGTGATGGCAAAGCTGTGGGTTGAGCAGGACAGCTTATTGGAGAAAGAACATGAGACTTCCCAGCCACTAGCTGTGCTTCAAATGACAGTTGAGGCCTTGGAACTGGAAGAAAGAGAGAGTATAACTATCACTCAGTAGCTTGTAGTGCTAAGAATACATAGAAGAGCATAAAAGATTATATCCTGCATCCTGATAATTTCCATATCCATTATTGCCCAAAGGTTCATTAGATAGAAATGACCTGATTGCAACAGCCAAGATGCTCCAATCAATTGCTGACTGTGGAAGGTGGCTAGTATGTTTCAGATACTCACCAAACTTATCAATTACTGAAAAAATTGATTTTAAGCCAGAAATGCGTCAAAAGGCAGAGAATACTTAGCCATATTTACTTACACATCTTATATTCTAACACATAACGCAGTCTTCGCCACCCCACATAGGAGTAAACCATACAGTACAACACGCGATAACTGAGACCCGTAGTACTATCACTTTCATCCATACATGCAAGTAATGCATCAAAAGGCAGAGAATACTTAGCCATATTTACTTTCACATCTTATATTCTAACACATACATAGTCTTCGCCACCCCACATAGGAGTAAACAATACAGTACAACACGCGATAACAGAGACCCGTAGTACTATCACTTTCATCCATACATGCAAGTCAGCCTTCTTTAGATGCGCAAATCTCCATTGCTCCTATATCTTTTCTAGTTATTTCACTAATTTGGTTACTAAGTTATCGTATCTTTATGAATTTAACTACTTTCAATTTGAGAAGCATATTATAGAATCTAATAAGCACCTGCTGACCACTTATGTGCGATGTAATCTCCAGAAAATTGCATATCACAACAACTGTTTAGAAAATTCCAAGCAAGCATAACTAGTTGCGAATTTATTTAAAATAATTAATAAATGGCCTATTGGCCCTGTTGTCGAGTGTATTGCTGTTCGGTGAAGTGCTCTCTAACTAATGCTTTTACAAGAAGCATTATGTTAAAATCCCTTCAACAGGTTCTCTCAATAGCACAAGTAGAAGCACCAATTGGAACTTCTGCTTTTCGTCCCAGATTATCCTTTCATATTCTCACTAATAGCACCCCAGCTTTTCTATTTGCCAAACACTCTACTAGAGGTGACAGTTGCTGAAAGCCAAAGCATAAGCAAGGCTAAACAGGAATTAATATTATGTTTCCACTGATAGCGTAGTTTTGCGAGAAAAACAATGAATATATCTTCCCATTTCCAAATATTACTCCATAAATTTTGGAGTTGCAACATTTTATCTATATATTCTGCCATAATTCTACTAGATTTTTCACAAAATGACAGAAAACCTTTAACAGTCAGTTGTCCCTACATTTCTGCATCAGAAACCTAACCAAGGGCACGTATCACCAATTTGTGATTCTAAAGGGCTGCTGATCATCATACTCAGTTATTCCCAAGGATTTAAAGTGCCCATCAGCACGTGCTATGCCCACCATAAGATATCGGCACGATACAACCTCCATGCTGATGGCATAACTCAAAACTCTCTGAATGTGAAATTAGCTAATGGTTACATCAATATAGTGCAAAAGATTTGATTAAAGTATATAATAAACAATTAGAATATATTGGTGCCAAATAAAGTAAATATTTCATAACATAGTGTGTCAACATACATGAATTTTTGTGACCAGCACGTACCAGCACATCACAGCACGGCATGCAGCATGTTGTACCGCACCAGCAAATTCTTGGCACAACCCCATGCCGCGATACTTAAATCCTTGGTAATTCCCAATGCAATTTGAACTTGAGATAGAGATGTAAAGAACCCTAGATTTGATCCAAATCCAACCCAATCACTTGATGGCTCATAACTACATTCTATAAATCAGGGTCTAATTAAATGGTCAAGTCAAGAATCAAACTATTTCTTGTCTGATCTAGCAGGGTAACCAAGTTTTAACGTGTCAGGTCCAATCATGTAATCTGCCATTTTTCACCTATCGATTTGTATACCTACAATTATATCAAAAATGAAAGGCAACTTTAATGCCCACTAACTAGCAGCATCAATAGCTGTACAATAACTTAGCTAAACATTCAATGTATAGTGAACTAGCCTCAAAGTATCTCAGTGCTGTTAACGCTGAAAGTGGTACAGGTTAGTAGAAGGCATATTTGGTAATATAAATACAATGAACAAAAAGAAGCACAGCGCATACCACTTTGAATTTTCCATCCATTGTTGGAAAGACCTTGTATACGATCCCATAAATCTTCAATAAAATCCTGATATATGTAGTGTCATCAAGGTAATATTATAACAGAGAGTGTTAGTTTTACATGCTTTTTGATATTATAAAAGGAAGATTTGGCGTTATCAAAGTGAACAAAATCACGATTATAAATAAATGATCATAATTATACGCATACAAAAGTTTCAGCTTTCGTGATACAAATATCAAACTTTTGTCACTCTAAAAGTTACTATTCATGACGCACTGGTCACGACGCACTGGCAAAGATTAGATATTTTATTAACATCTAGATTAAAATATTTGACATGATAATTGACTCAGCAGCAAAAGGAAGATATTATGCCGATAAATCATGGCTAAAAAAGAATTTAAAAGTTACAATTCCCAATCAATATGGAACTAAAACCCTACTGTGACAAAAACACTAAATAGGCCACTAAATTAAAGCTGTAAAGATAGTGTGTCTTAAAAGCTAGGATAGAGAAAGCAAAACATCAAAACTAATAAAACAATAAACTTTTGAACAAGGATTTAAGTGCCCATCGGCACGGGCCGCATCTACCGTGTCATATTGTGCCAACAAAATATCAACACGATACAGCCTCCGTGCTAATGGCATAGTTCAAAACTCTCTTTTCTTTAAATTAGTAAGTAATTTTTTTAATAAAATTCAAAAGATTTGATAAAGATATATAATAAGCAATTATAATATTTTGTTGCTAAAGAAAATAAATATTTCGTGCCATTATGTGTAAGCACACTTGTATTTTTTGTGACCGGCACATATCGTGCCGTACCGTGCCAGCAAGTTTTCGGCATGCTCCCATGCCACGACATTTAAATCCTTGCTTTTGAAACATAAAGAACAAAAGAAGCAGTACGAAGAATAGGAGAAGACCACAAAAAAGCACCAGCCACAAAAACAAGATAATAAAATGGTCAAACCTTCTCGCTAGAAGATTTACCCTCATCTGCCTCGAAGACTTTGAAAGAGATGTCATGAGAACGCCTTCTAATTCTTATATAAGACTGGATGCCAATCATGACTCTTTCCAACTCGTCAGGCACTTGCTGCAATTCAAAATCCAGAAGTTATTTTTGCTATTAGAATCTGATCCTATAGCACTCTGACGCTGTTTTACTGGTGATTTAACCATGATAAATGCAATTAAGGTTTCTCCATGGTACTAATGAAGCTCAAAAGAGCAGATACACAATCTTATGTAACGATATCCAGTGTATTCAAAAGAAAAACGTGAAAACAATTAACCCATTCTTCAATATTCTATAAAAATGGAAATGGACAAGGTCAAATAGGCCCTTATTTTTAAATTACAGGTATGAAGCCATCTGTCTAAAATCAAGTTTAACAAACAAAACCTAAATTACCAGCAAACAAACTAACAGAAGGGCAAAATCGAATACAAAAGTAGTACTGTCTTAACAAAAAAAGCAACAGGATAGAAACTAGAAAGAGAAATATATTTATAGCATTTATGTTCGCACAATTTTCCACAAATTATAAAGAGAAAACAAGTGGATGGCAAATAGGAACGCTTGCATGCTATCTCCGCTTCTTACGGGCTAAATAACAAATTAATACCAAAATTCAGTGGTCTGCAATTTCACATACAGCCCAGCATCCAATAGGAATGTTACCAGCATATAATGAATTGAAAATTTAAACAACAAAGCGTTAATGTTTGAGTTGCAAATGTATGACTAATGAACACCAATACACCATTATCTAATGAAAAAAGGAAAATAAATAACAAGATAAGAAATATGCATTAAAAAAAAAAACAAAAAAAAAGAATGCAAGGGAAAACTCTATTAAGTCTTGACCACGGTAGTAAGATGTTACTTCTAATATAATATAATACCTAGTAAGGATCTATATTACCTCAACCAATTCTGTACCACCCCATGGAAGAGAAGACAATATACAATTAACATAAAAGTCAGCTCGGGGCTGCCATGAAGGATTTCCGGCCTCTTCATCAATTGTTGTTGCAGCAGATGACAACAGAGTCTCAAAGGTCTCAATAATAGAATTTGCTGAAATAACTTTGCAACTCATCTACATTCCAACATAAAAAAGATAAAATGATTACGAAAAGCAGTATTTTGAAAAAGAGATGATCGCTCAAAGTGAAAATAGAGTATATAGATAAGAAAATCAAGAATTTTGCTCATACAGAAACTCAAAGATGATAAGAAATGATGAAATATGAGGAAAACGAATTCTTGCTCATATACGCCATAAAATCATATATTTCTGTAAAATCACTATAAAATAGGTGGTATTTAATAATATTTCCTGCTGCTTGTAAGTTGTAATCCATTTGCAGTTCTCCATATGTTGCAAGCTTTCTGCATTTTAGATCATATGTCAAGAGATAACACGCTTACTCAGCCAGGTTAATTGGGAAAAGAAAGGTCAAGTCCGATTCACAAGTTTTTTGAGCTTAAATCAAAGCACCCCAAATGTTTAGCATTGAAGTGTAGTTAACAGCTGGTAGGAAGCATATGTCACATGGATAAGTGAAATGACAAGATTGAAGAGGAGAATGCATGGAATACCAACAAATTTAAATTAGGACTATGAACACAACATAGCTACGAATATGTAAACCAAGTTTCGGATATTAGGAAAAATTGGGTTGCAATAGATATTAATTAACCCTGAATGGACGAAGAAATAACAACCAGCCGGTGACCAATAAGTAAAACTCACAACTTGATGAAAACAAAAGGTTTATTTAAAACAATAAAATATTGAGATCAATCCTACCAAAGAACCATAACAAGCGCTCAATCGATAGTGCAAATTGTATTTTCTCTATTCCAAAATATAACAGCGCATTTTCAAGAATATATACAAATTAATAAACATTACCAGGATGCAGTTGAAATAAACTGAAAAGATCAAACAGAACTAACTATCCATATGTCAGTAGTAGCAAAAATAATGATATGGGCAAAATCTAAAGAACAAAAATCAGTAGCCTACCAGACCAGTTAGGAACCGCATAGATATCCGTATCTTATTACAATTTTCCTTGTATAAGGCATCCTGAAAAATCCAGTGCACACGAAAATGAGCTACAAACAAATATACACAACATAAAACACAGATTTTCAACACACCAACTTAAATTCTCACACTGCATGATGTCATCAATAACAAATAAAGAGATTCCAAACTATTTCTTCCTTAGAACTTAGAACTGCTGACATATTAACTTCTGAAAACCATAGATGGAACTAGATCCAAAGCACAAGTAAACCAATAAAAGGGATAATATTATAATGCTGAAAGTAAATGGTAATTTTAGTTATTGGCTATTGTTCACTTTTTTTCAAATGAAAAATAAGAGAAAACAACAGACTACATAGACTGCTATGAGTAAAGCTGCAGCAAAATTACCTGTAAGTTAGAATATGCAACATCCACCACTCTCTTGGCAAATTCTTCACTTTCTAGATTAATTAAACCAATCTAGAAAGGATATAACATAAAAACAAAAAACAAACAGCACATTATCAGATAAGAATTAAGTATACAAATACATAAGAAAAAGTAAAAACTAAAAGAAAATACACTTTTTTCTGCAAACGAATTTCCAGAATGCTCAGCAAAAAGCAACGAAAATACTTAGTAATCAAATATAATTAACTATAGATAACTCTTTAAATACTCGAACAAAGCAATTTATGCTAGATTTCAATGCACCGCCAGCAGCATTGGACTAGTGCTTATGACATTGGATCGCATCAACAATCATTGGAAATTTGAAATGCCATATGGGTTGGAATACCATGTGAAACTTTATATATGTCACAGAATCTTTATTAGTTCATTAGGGATTAGGTCGAAGAATATCTAATCTAATAAAATATCGTTAATGAGAACAAGGTGTTGTCATTCAAATAGAAAAAGCGGAGAACTGGATAGCACTAATCAGAACCAAACCCAAGCGTTCAGCATTTTCACCAAAGCCGGTAGAGCTGGTATGGGCTTCACAGAAAACAATAATTTTGGTATGGTACTACCTCTCTAGTTCCAAAGAACCAGTTAACAGAATCAAATGGTCCCTGGTTTAACTATTCTCCTCCCGATTATCATGCTTTTTTAAATTGCAATTGACTTATAAACTATATTGATGTTTCTTTTCTTTATTTAACATTTTATTATCAAATGGATTTCACGAGTCCATAAGGTTCATTCCATTATAATAAAATTAAAGCCCAATTAACCCTCAAATAATTTTGATGATTTTTGTTATTTTTAAAAAAAAGGGTTAGAAGAAGAAGAAGAGGAGGGGGGAAAAATAACAACGTTAATCTGGTTAGCTGTTAAACATTCAATGTAAACTGTTTGAAAATAAGACCCGGAAAACAGTTATTTCAAAACTGGTTTGACACAAAAAATCTAGAATCATTTGTCCAAAAAACTACACAGTGGAAACCCATAATAAGAACTCATATTTTAAATACTGCTAATTTGAACTCTAGTTTAATGAGCTTCATTTAATGTTCCATTTGAATAAATGAATATCTCATTCAGCATATCTTTCTTTACTTAAGGAATATGTGGTAATTGGTTAATAGAGATCTAGGAAAAGATTTCTTGCAAATGCATATTATAAAGGACATCTAAATCATTTTTCGCTGACTATGATAATTCACCTCCTAAGTGGAACCTAGTACCTTGAAGGTCAGAATTATTAAGATGTCACAATAGCTAAAAGTCAGACATCTAGACTGTAGTCATGAAAGAAAATCCCCATAATGCACAAAATGTCACATGATATGTTGTTCCTATCCAAACAGACCCAATTGTTTGATTATAGGATATTGGAAATCAGCAATTAAATTTTAATAAAGCATAGTCTATGGAAACAGCAGAATTTGAACCACCACGGAATTACCATCCCCAAAAATAGTGCCATTGAGGACATTGGAGCTGCCTGATTCTAAATTGGAATTCCGAAAATACCAACTATATTTGGTCAGATAGTGGGTATTTCTAACATTATCCCAAATTTATTTCCCCAACTAATCCAGTACTAAGTATTAATTAGTTGTTGCTAAATAAGCTAAATTTCTCCGGAACTTTTATTTAAATGAAATATTAGCTGCTGATAATTGGCACCAAAATGATACAATAGGAAAATACACATAATTCTCAAATATTACAAGGTGTCAAGTTGTACCATGATAGCATATGTGGAATGGTCTAATAATCCACTAAAATAATTTAATTGCCAAATTAGCCAAACAATCATCATTTGAACAAGTTCTGGCATTAGAAGCAACAGACAGTCAGAAACCATGAGCGAGAACGCTTCATTCTCAACGGGAAGAAAATCACAAAACACCAATTAGCCAATTATATAACAAAGAAATCATTTTATTTTGTTGAATTCTAGCTTTAAAGGTCTATGAGAATGATCTGCCAAGATTTACTATTCGCTTTATGGAATGTTGAACATTTTTCTGAACTGTTTAATGTAAGTAATATTATTGGACAAATATGAAAAAAAGGAAAGCTCCAGAGTACAACCGTACAAGAAAATGAAAATAGAGTAAAATAGCATCTAATGTATCTCAGAAGCTTACTGTTTATGTGCATTGACAGAAAGTTCAACATAATTATGCACGTAAGTCAGCAGAAAAAGAAAAAAGATATCAGGATATGCATTTTTGAGGCAGAAACAACAAATCAGAGAGGTATCAAACAGCTAAATAATGCCATACCAACACTCCATACAGAGGAATCTTGTGCGGCAACTGTTCGGCACACTGAAGAAGGAACTGTTTAAAATAAAAATACACGAGTCAGCACTTCAAATAAAAAAAGCTAAACATATAGATTTTATAGACAGTTATACTATCAAATGACAGTTACTTATTTCATGCAACAGCATAGTAATATTTACAAACAATTCTTTCTAAATCCAAACTCTATAATACAAACTAGCTAAAAAGGACTTTTATCATTACAGGCAACCATATGAATCAAGTTCATGGCAATAAATGAATAGGACAAACTATATTGTAGAATGACAATTTACTCAACTCGATCAAAATTTAGCATATTCTATGGTTCAATAACAGTTTTTGTCACTTGAGAAAGTACAAACGGGCTTTCGTCTGACTGAAAAGAAGAAGAATACAACAAAATATAAGCCATCAACATAAATCTCTTGCAAATTTTGAGAATGCAGAGATTACACAAAGTCAATCCAAGAATTAGATAATAGATGTATAGTAGAATATCATTTGATCATACTAGGGGAGTAAAAAAGCAGAGGTCGAGTATTCTTTAATACTTATAATTTTACTCCGTGTAACATATATCAACTTAGAATCAACTAATCACGCTTTTCTGAGTATTAAGAAAATGAGCCCAGATCAGTCTCAGTTCCTTTAACTAATTGAGATCAAAAACCTGGCTCAAGCTTAGTCACCTGATAAATGAGCACCTCATGAGCGAGAAACTATTTGACACCCTGGATAGTACACAAGGATACTAAGGTCATCAATTGCTGGGGTTTAAATACGAAGATCCTCATTATAAAGTTTTTAGACCGATATAGATTGCAGAAGAAATAAATTAATGAATAATTAAAATTGTGATTTCCCTACTTGGAATACTATCATGAGATTTAAGAAGAACAGCTTAATAAAGATAAGGTAATGTGTCTTCAAATACACTTCCATTAATGTAAGGAACGAACAAGTTGAAAAAACATCTTTAGTTATTGGTATAATGTAGCACATAAGACATTTTTGGACATCCACGAACATCAGCTGGAGAACAATTTCCATTAATTCTTCACCACGAGCTTGGACCTCTAGAGGAAACTAGATCTGGTTCATGAACGAGCATGATCAAAAACATCATAAACCTGTGAATAACTTAATTAGTTTATACAGGAAATAATAGTTATTGGCACAAATATCAAGTGAACTTCCCAAGTTCTCTCTTGATTGGACTTCTCATGCAAATGGTTGTTCAACACTCAGTTCAGTTTGGGTTGGGGAGAACTTAATCTTAAACAGCCCCAGATCACGAGGTCAGACCATAAAACAAAGAATATGCTCTGTAGCTTCTGCTAAATGAACCGGCGTAAATATGTAAACTGTTGTCGATATGAGAGGAAAATAAACAGTCAAATGGGAAGCAAATGAATTTTACAGGACAATTATCTTAAGGCCTATAGACTAGTTTGTGTGTTCAATCAGCTAATATTTGGCTAAAAAAATGGATTAAAAAAAAACATAAATATCATCTCACCTCGAAGATTGCATCTTTAGAATGATCGAATTCCCGCCAGAGCACCGTATAACACGTATCCTATGACATTAACATCATAGCAATTAGTGTGGATTAGAGATGATTCCAATAATATTAAACAACCAAACACAAAAGATCCATCAAGCTACAACATGCTATCAACTCTTCATAAATATAAAGGCATTCCAAACGATTCATAAGTATGTTTTATCCCTTTAATCATGACCGGTCCAAAATTAAACAAGGACTCGCAAAAAATCTCGACCTTAAACATCTTCTTGATTCATTGCCAACCATCAGCAGCATTTAAAAATAAAAAAGATGAAAATTTGGCCGTAGAATCCATATGGCACGCCAAATTCCCATTCAAAAACCATTTATTGATCCCAAAAGCCAAGAACCTATGGTTTCGCGAAATTGCCCGATACTAGAACTAAGATCAAAAGGAGCAATGCAAAAGAGGAGCTGGTAGAGGTGCACGCAAATGCATTCTGAACGACTCGCAAATAGGATTTATCCCTTCGTCCACGACCAACAACCAATTCCAATACTAAACAAGGAACCGCAAAAAACCCAAGCCTTTAACATCTTCTTGATCCATTCCCAACCATTCACAGCACTAAAACCTAATCAAGATCAAAACTTTGGTCGTGAAATCTACATCCCATGCCAAATTCCCATCCAAAAACAATCCAAAGATCACAAAACCACCAAAACCTATCTCCTAAAAGCTAGGGTTTCTCGAAATCGCCCGACGCCACTAGTAGGATCACAAAATGAAGCGATTCAAAAGAGGACCGAGGTAGAGCGCACTCACGATGTGCTCCTTGTGATCGGCGCCGCCGCCGTACTCCGCGCACTTGTCGCCGATCCGGACGAGAAGCGTTCTCCAGCTGCTCGTAGCCATGGGAAAGGGGGAGAAGCGCGCGCGCGCGAGAGAGAGAAAGAGGCGGAGGAGGGTTTTGGTTTTTTTTTTGGAGGGTTTTGTGGAGAGAGAGAGAGAGAGAGAGAGAGAGAGGGAGGAGGGAGACGATGGGAAATGGGTTCGAAGCCGAGCGAGCGCCTTTTAAAGAGGACGAGGTCGGGTTCGGGCGTTGGGTTCGGTGCGTGCGACAGGATCGAAGCGGTAAAGTGGGGAGTATTTGTTTTAGAAATTAATCCCAAAAAAAAAAAAAATTACTCAACGGTCAAATTTTTAAAATGGAAAATGCTATGTGTACACCCCTTTCGGGGTGTACATCATACACCCCACTCATCTAAGGGTGGGGGTGTGATGATGGGTCACTCGATGTGACCCGTAAAAAATATCGCCACCATTAAAATGGTGGAGGTGTATGATGTACACCCCTTCGGGGTGTACAGGTAGCATTGCTCTTTTAAAATTTTGCAGAACATAAATTTTAAAATTTTCTAAAATATTTGATGATCGGATATCTCCTGATAGTATGTAAAAGACAATTTAGATTGGTGTTCTAACTATTTCTATTGCTGACCAGTTAAATTTTTAATTCTCGTATCTCAAATACTGATACATTTTGTACTATTAATTTTAAACACATATATGATATTTTTTATCTCAAATGAAATTTATTCTGGAAATAATTTTTTTAACATATTTGTTTTATAAGTGCATCTTTTTCTTAGGCCTTTCATGTTATTTTGAGCTTTTTATTGTTGTGGTTTTGTTATGTTAATGTATGTAATATTGTTATGTATGTTGATGTAAAATTTGCAACAAGATAAAATTATTATAGTATATTATGAGCTTTACAGAGTAATTTAAAAAAAAAAAAAAAAAAAAAAAAAAAAAAAAAAAAAATTAGAGCGAAGTAAAAAATATATATATATATATATTGCATACGACTTCTCCGATCGCTCTCTTTCGCGTTTCGCCCTCTCCTCCTCCTCCTTGCGCCTATCATTTCTTCGCTTTTGTCATTTTATTTCTAATTAACTTTCTTCCTTCTCATATAATAACTTAAGCTATTTTTTTCTCTCCTTCTCATTCTTCTCCATCTCCTCTACCTTCTCCTTCTTTGTACATGTGCCCCTAATTTGCTTTACAAAACTCTTTTTTATACTCTAATTTTACATTCATCTTCTCTATAAAATTATATATAATTTTTTTTTCTTCCAAAATTATAAATTTTTTAAATAGAACTTTTAGAATCTTTAGATTGCATTAAATTTAAATTTTTTCACATCGTTGCAGATTAAAAACACAACATTTTATCCAAATACGAAAAAATAGAATAAAATATTACAACGTATTCAGAATTTCATACCAAACTATTGCAACAAAATATAAAACTCTATTTTTAATTTTTGTAATTGCCAAACGACTTAGTCGAGAAATATTCTTTATATGAAATGTGATTGTATGTAGCTATCTACTCTTATAGTTTGCATTTTCATTCCATTCATATTTATTTTTTGATGATATATTAGTAGATTCCGTTTAAATTAACTAAATGACGGTATTGTTTGTGGTCTTCAAAGAGCCACTAAATTTATGAGTTAGTCATTAAGCGGAGTTTTATTGTGGTATTTCAAATTTAGATCCGCCAATATATATTATTTTTCTCAAATCAATAGTCATATCATCTTACTTCTTTATGTTACACATACATTCACAAGTGAATATTAGAAAGTAGTACTAGTTGTAATAAATTGCTATTTTTGAAATAGATTTCAAAATTTGAGACGTGTTCTTTCTTTTCAAATACCAATTTATGCATGAAACATTAAAAATATTCATCCTATGAAATACGTTAATTTGTTTGGTAGGAGAAAACTTACATCACCTGTTAGATGTTTCCAAAATATAAATAACAAAATAAACTGTTAGATGTTTCCAAAATATAAATAACAAAATAATTTAATTATTACATTTAATTAACAGTAGAGTCTTGCAAGATTTGTAAATCAGAAAATAAATTGGTGTTAAAAATATAGTTAACCATGGATATAGTAAACCCAATTTAATAAACATCAATTTTACAATTTAAATATAAAATTGTGTAACGACCAAAGCGATATGACGGATAGATATTATTAAAATAAAAATTTTACATAATGCCCTTTAATAATTAATACTATATAAACAAATAATTAAACATATACCATTTTCATTCAAATTTATAATTGATTGATAGTATAGTGATTGCGCTTTGTGGCAGATAGCTGTTATTATAGAGCTAAAAATATAATATGTTGAACAAACGAAAAATAAAAATGTAATATATATATATATATATATATATATATATATATATATATATATATATATATATATATATATATATATATATATATATATATATATATATATATATATATATATATATATATATATATATATATATATATATAGTCCGGTTAGAACACTATCGATAGCACCAAACAATTGGTGCTATTAAGTTTTCAGCCGTTGGATGAAAAGATATGCGGTTGGGATTATAGTGATCCCCTAAGATTTTTACTATTCAACCAACCACTTAGTAAATCCTAGGGGACCACTATAATCCCAACCGCATATTTTTTCATCTAACGCCTAAAAACTTAAAAGCACCTTGGTGCTATCATAGTATTCTAGCCTAATTATATATATATAAAAGCAATAATCTTACTTGATATACAAACTAAATTATTTTGTCAAATTAATTAGTAAAAAATTAATATTATCTCACCTATAGTAGAAAAAAAAAATCTCAAAATAAATAAAAATATTTTAAAGTTTGATAAAAAAAAAAAAAGAATAAAAGAAATTTGGAAACAAAAATACGTATATTTAAATAAAAATAGAAAATTCAACTCAGATTAACTTGTCTTTTTCATTAAAAAATTATTACATATATATTTATTCTTAAAAGACTTTTCAACTTCTCTATGTATTAACTCACTCATAATTTTTATAGAAAAACTAAAAAATATTTATAAAAACTAAAAGATACTTTTAGGAATACTAAACGACACATTATTTTAGGCTATCATAATTTTTTTTTTTTAAGAAAACAAAAAGATTTATTGAAAAACTAAAAAGCATTATAATAACTATTGAGTAATTAAATATTTTATTCATCAATCCTGAGAATGATGTCACCGAGGGAAAGACAAGGGACATGAGAGAATGTCAAAGAGAGAAAGCCTATAATAGAAAAAAAAAATCTCAATATAAGTAAAAATATTTAAAAAAAAAATTAAAAAAAAAATAAAAGATATTTGAAAACAAAAGTATATATTTAAATGAAAGTTAAAAATTCAGCTCAATTTAACTTATTTTTTTTTATCATAAAATTATAATATATAGTATGATCTAACGGGTAGAAATAATCAAGGGGGCAGATCTAATGGCTAAAAACTTGGTAGCACCAAGTATTTGGTGCTCTCGATAGCATAGTAGCCGGACTCTATATATAGAACTAGACTACTATGCTATCGATAACACCAAGGCATTGGTGCTATCAAGTTTTTAGCCTTTGGATTAAGATATGTGCGGTTATGATGATAGTGGGCCCCTAGGGTTTAGTGGGTGGTTGGAAAAATAATATAATATAACGGGTAGAAATAATAAGGGGTAGATCTAATAGCTAACTCACTCATAATGTTCATAAAAGAATTAAGACACTTATAGAAATATTAAAAGATACTTTTAAAAATACTAAACGGCATATATTATTCTAAACTATTATAATTCATTTTTTAAGAAAACAAAAAAACTTATAGAAAACTAATTAAAAAGCATATTAATAATTATTAAGTAATTAAATATTTTATTCATCAATCCCGAGAATTGTGTCGCAGAGGAGAAGACGAGGGACATAAGAGAATATCATAGAGAGAAAGTAGGCGGCCCCACCCAATTGACATATGGGTCCCACCGCTTAAAGAAAGCTTGACACGTGGTAATTAGGCATGGAGATTAATTAATAGAGTTTTATAGAAAGATAAATGATATGTATCTGAGTACTATGTTCTCCCTACAAGACTTCAATTCACTTTGTTCAAAATCTTTAATTGTCACAGAATTTTTAGATTTATATAAAAACAAAAAAAAATCAAGGCATTAGATTTTTAATCTTATCAAATAATGAGTTATTATCTTCCACGATTCTTTCTTCTTCTATCTCCTAGAAACTACTTCTATATTAGTATTGCGCAATAGAATTCCTGATACTTTGATTAATTGCAAAAGAGGCTATGAAAAGATAGTCTTTTGTCATCATCTTAGTTCATTTTTTGTGCTAATATCCATCATTGAGTGCTTTTTTTTACAACTGTTGTTCACATCCATATCCAAACGCGTTTGGGAACAAAGCTGGAACAAGATCTTATTCCAGGTCTTGTTTCCGAAACAAACGAAGCCTTAGAAACTACTTCTATATTAGTATTGTGCAATAGAACTCTCGATACTTTGATTAATTGCAAAAGAGGCTATGAAAAGTGTTAGCACCGAGCACACAAACCAAACAAATCTCAATGCGATAACCACACAAATATAGATCTCAAAAGCAAGACAAATTCAAAACACACAGATTTACGTGAAAAATTCTTTGCAGAGAAAAAACCACGGGCGAAAGAAAAGAGGTTTCACTATGTAGAAAAAGAGGGAATACAAGAGTTCTTAATCGTACAATCCCTCGATCTCTCTCTAGGGCAATTGAAAAGAGAACTCTAATTTAACGGATTTTTGCTTAGCGGATCTGATCCGTACTTTCATGAAATTTGTCGTCGCACCGCGAAACTGTCGGCGAACCGGAATCATAATATCGAAGCGATTTCAGAGTCACATCTAACAAAAAGATAGTCTTCTGTCATCATCTTAGTTCATTTTTTGTGCTAATGTCCATCATTGAGAGTAGGTGATATCAACTTGCTACCCTATGTAGTTTTTGGAAACCATAAAGTTCATTCCCCACAATTTGTTGACGGCATGCTCCTCCACTTCGATGGCTTAGATATGTATGGCCTTGTAAAATAATTAATTACGAATACTTTTTTGGATTACTTGAGACTTTTATATAGACTACAATAATAGTTCTCTCATATTTATCAATTTTCATGCGACTAAACAACGTCTTACGCTAACTATTTGGGTTGTTTTCCACAAGTTTTCTTTTAACTATTTGGGGCTCCCCATTCTCTCGAAGCTTTGCAAAAACCTAAGTATATATTTTTTATCAAGAATATTAACAAATCGCTGGCAAGGTGTAAACGATTGACAATTTTAAGTGATTTTTTTTTTTTGGAAAGGCAAGACACCTATCAATCGCTCCTATTGTCTAGTTAAGTCGGAGAATATGTGTCATTCTAAGAGCTTAGGTGGACTTCGTATGTATAATTTGAAAGGGATAAACTCAACACTATTGATGTAGTAGTTACAAAAATTCTGTAGCGTACCGGCATTACCCTAAGTTAAACCACTTACACTTAAATACTTTCAGAGAACACCGCCTTCACTCGCATTCAAGAGACCTACTAGGTATTTTCTTTCCAAGGAAAAAGTGTTGGATGTGGCCCACGTGGTTTATTCAAGACGATTTTAAAGATACAGTCAATCCAATCAATTATGATGTATCTAGACACGTTCTTGATAGACGGACATAATTAAAACATCCTTACATTAGGTTATATATATATGGCAAAACGGGAGTCCCGGTCTAACCCTAATCTGAATTTCCTGTGACGGCTCCATCTCCGGGGATAAGGGAATAGACATGAAACATCTCACTCTTTTGCAGATTGCGCACGACGACGAATCGAAAGGAAAACCATCGTCTACAACAAATTCTAGAAATTGAAAATCATGGCAAAAGGTATGATCTAAAGTTTTTTTTTGGTATAACAAAAAGTTCTTAAATTTACTATGTCGTTTTATATTTCTTTCGATTCCTCTCTTAGTAATAAGAATAGCACCTCTTCCTAGGATAGAAGATGGCGTGGAGTGTTTGTTCCAAGGAAAACCTATTTCCAACTCTCTATGCCTTCATACTTTTCAAGTTTCTCTCGGTCAACAATTGGCTCACATGGCTTATTTCGAATGTGTTGGATAGCGAACCGAACTTGCGGGGATGTTGACCAAGTCAAGTCATTGACTAAGTCAAGCACGTCTTTCGAGTAGGGATTGATTTCTAAATTGACCCTCAAGTGCGCCACGGTCAAGCGATTTGACTAAGGAGGAATCGACTGAACCGGGTTGTAACTTAGTATACAAATAAAAAACGAAAACTAACAAGAGAGACGCAGCTGAATCGATTGTATTTCAAAGAACTTGGGTTTGGAGATTACAGATTAAGACTACTCTTAGAAAAAATTGTAAATGCTGAGAAAGGAAAGATTACAAGTTACTTTACTCTAAGAGAAGCTGTAAATTACAGTAAATTAGAAAGTGAGTAAAATATTGTGGTCTTTATATCATGTGAAAAACCCTTATTATAGGCTTATTCGTACTATTTATAATACTCCTGTTAGCCCGTGTTATTGGTCCTCTTCTGTCGTGGGGAACGCCACAATTGCGCCTTTATTAGTTGTGGAAATCACTCTCACGTTTTCAACCTGCCCAAAGCTCTTTCATTTTTAGGCGGCTTTTTCTCGGCTCCTAGTGCACCACCTATTCTTTTTTCCTTCGCCCACGTAGGCTGAGCGCGTGGTTTAGGCCAACTATCACTTGGCGCTATTTTTTTTACGCCAATACAATGTTGGCCTTAGATTCACTAAGCTTATGAGCCCTCAGAAGCCGAGAGAAGCTACAAGAGTTAAATTCCATGGTAACCAACAACCCACTGTTCAATTCTAGCAACTCACTCATTTATAGATGAAGCAATAATGGAAACTTCTTTATCCATTGTGCTTTCAACTTTCTTTTATTTGGAAAAGTTAACGACTCTAAATTTTTGTATCTTTGGAAGATCAAGACGTCTCTCATAATTAAAATATGGGTTAATTGTATACAGATTATTGAAAACATATCGAATAACAAATATATCCCTAAAAAATTTAACTTTTTCATATTTATCTCTTTAAAAATTTAACGTTATTCATATATATTCCTTTTTTTTTAGAGAGAAATATTCATATATATATTCCTACTGTCTATCTCTGTTAGAAAAATCTAGTTAACCATAGGTTAAATACTTAACCTTGGTTAGTTAGTGAGATAAATTTATCTTTTTACCCTTCCAGATGTTTTTGTATTATTTTAAGAGTTGAGATTTTTGAATGGACATATTTGAAAGCGCAAAACTGACATTTCACATATAGTCTTTTAAAAAATAAAATAAATAGTGAACTAATGGTAATAAATCGGAGGGGATAAGTTTACCGGGAGCTGTATGAAATTAACCCTTAAAATATTTATGTAGTTAGCCTCATGGAAGAGAATTTTAACTACCGGTAGATTTACCATACGCCATGTTGTGTGGATGTAGAAAATTTGAAACATTCTTTTTAATTGTTGCTGCTATAATTCTTTGTGAGCCTATTGTTACAAAATATTGTGAATAATTTAGAGATGATACTCAACCATCTAGGAGACATTCTAATTCGATGGAGTCGAGCAAGAAAATCTCTATTGGAGCAGATGAGAAATCTATTCGATTTGCACTTCCTGACAATCTAACTGAAAATTATGAACATAACAAAGTTTAAGAATATTTAACAATCAACAGATAAGTTGTGCTGATCTTGCAACAAGAGTTATCTTGAGAATTAATTTGTGATCCTCTATTTTGGATTCTCACTAAAATTTGATGCCTTCGCATTTTCTTTTCTTTTCTTTTTCGGACTGAGCCATTGAGGTAGCTCTATTCGTTGTTGTTTCTTCTCTTTCCTCTTTTCTTGTTTCTTTTTCTCATTTCAGGTAGGCAGCGTTTGGTTGGGGGATAAAGGGGGAATAACCCCCTTTATCCCTCTATTCTTGCCAAACACCATATAAAAAAGACAGGGGATAAATTTTTTTTTTATCCCCTTCTTAACGGGTTATCCTAGGATAACCCGTTAAGATTTATCCCATAGGGGAGCCGGAATAGTGGAATAAGGGGGGCAGGGATTAAATTTTTTCACTTTAATTTTCAATACAAAAACTTTCAATATAAAAAATTAAATTTAAAAATATAATATTTAAATTTTTAATTTTAAAATTTTAAAATTACGATTTAATTTTCAAATTTTAAAATTTTAAAATTGAATTTGAATTATAAAATTTTAAATTTTCAATTTTAAAATTTTAAAATTTTAATGTGAAATTTTAAATTATAAATTTTAAATTTCAAATTTGAATTTGAATTTTAAAATTTTAAAATTTGAATGTGAAATTTTAAATTTAAAATTTCAAATTAAAAAATTTCAAATATAAATTTTAAAATTTAAAATTTAAAATTATAATTTACAATTAAATTTTTAAAATTCAAAATTTAAAATAAAATTTGAAAATTAAAATTTAAAATTAAAGTTTAAAATTAAAGTTTAAAATTAAAATTTAAAATTTAAAATTAAAATTTAAAATTAAAGTTTTAAATTAAAATTAAAATTTATAATTTATAATTTATAATTAAAATTAAAATTTATAATTTAAAATTTATAATTTTTAAAATTCATTTGCACTTTCATTTTTAAAATTTGCAGTAAAATATACTATAAAATAAAAATTATTATTTTTTTAGGTAAGATATAATTTATTACTTATAATTAAATTGCTTCAAATTAAATATAATTTTTAAATTAATTTTTCTACAAAAAAAAGATAAGGGCAAAGTTGGCATTTTGAAAAAAATTCTATCTTCTTTTTTCACTATCCTCCACTATTCCATAATTTCAACCAAACACTATTTTAGCTATTCCAGAGAATACCAACTTTTCAACCAAACGCAATTTAACTTTTATACTTCTTTATCCCGGAATAGCAAGCCATCCCAGGTATAAAAAAATTTATACCTCAGAAATTAATCCCCGAACCAAACGGGGCCGTAGAGTATAACCTTACTTTATAAGAAAAGTATTAGTGGAGTTAATATACTCAAAATATTATGTCTAGCAAAATGTATAGAAAATTTAAACTAATTTAGCAAGTTGAATAAACGGTCAAGTTCACACGAGCAACCAAGTTTGAGTTCGTAAGCTAAGTCAAAATCGAATTTTTATTTCAATTCTATATTATATTATATTATTATTATTATCATCATCATCATTGTCGTCGTCATTATCATCATCTAGTTTTGACGAAGTTTTGATGAACGTAGTGCAAGAAAGATTAAATTTAAGATAAACCACACTTTTGGTCCTCAACCTATAAGGCATATGACGCTTTGGTCCTTATACTTTAATTTGTAATAATTTCTAGCTAGGGCCACTACAACAAAAACGGTATATAGCGACACTTTTAAGTGACGCTGCATGCCAAAAAAAGTGCTGCTGGCTAACTTACCAACACTTTTAAAAAGTGTTGCTATATGTGGGGTCGCTAGGTATATAGCGACAGTTTTTAAGAGTGTCGGTATAACCTAAAATGAGTGTTGCTAAATTACCGACACTTGTTTAAGTTTTTAGCAGCACATAAAAATGCTACAAAATTATAATTTAGCAACACTTTTTTTTTATTTCAGTGACACTTAATAAATGTCTCATTTCTTAAAAAATTATTCTATTTTTTCTTGATACGTAATATTTTTTAAAATATAATACCACTCTATGATAACTTATTATCATTAAGCATACTTAGCATATTTTTAATTTGATTTGTCTTGATTTTAATTAACAAAAGAAAATATAAAAAAAAACTTTATAGTTATACTAATTAACACCAAAATGTCTCAAAATAGTATATGCATATCTTTAAATGAGTATTTAGTCACTAAATCACACTACCAACAAATGCAAGTTTTTTAATCCAGGAGAAAGACAAATGATAACAAAAAGTAAAAATATTATATCAGATCTAGTCTTAATGAGCTCCGCAATTAAGATGTTGAACCTGCAAATTCAATAATACTCAAGTTAATAATAGATTAGTCAAATAATCTTTTAACATAAAAATTAATTAAGATAAGTTTAATATTTACCAGATGGGCAATGAGATTGTGGATGAATATTATGGGCGTTAGATACGTCTGAAACCTGAAAAAATATATTTTATAGTATTAGATTATCATTTCATCCTAAAAAAATGGCATTACTTGATAATGAACAAGACATTATTGAAGTGAAAGATTATCAAACTTAAAATACAATTTGATACATGCATCTCTATTTGGTATATAAATTTAAGCAAGAAAAATAGAATTTACAACTTTCTTAGAGCGTTTAAGCCTTTTAAGCTTTGAGTTACTATCAAAGAGAGCCGGCTTTGTAATAAAAGCCCACTACAACACAATAAGATTATAGTGACACATTGTTGGGACACTTTTACACAAGTGTCCCATATATCCAAAACCTCTTAAATTTTATTGTGTTGTAGGGTGTTGGATTTAAACTCAAATATCCAAAACCTCTTAAATTTTATTGTGTTGTAGGGTGTTGGATTTAAGCTTTGAGTTACAACACAATAAAAGCCGGCTTTGTAATAAAATCCCACGATCCAATTTAATTGACAAAATGCTTATATATCATTAATGTAAAAATGATGTGTTAGTGTTATAACTGATGACACAACAATAATAAAGATGGCATAATATTTTTATATAAGCAAAATGCATGTTACTATTTAGACAATTAAATTAGGTTGCAGTAATTAATTACAATAATTTCAAAAATTTGAGCCACAAATTTCTTCAAATTAAAATATGACGATCAAAGTATCACGCGTATTTTAGTTTGAGGGACCAAAAGTGTAAATTATCTTTGAATATTTATTTAACTCATAAATTTATTCTATATCTTTCTATTAGAAGTACTGCTAAATATATTCTATAGATTTTTCTATATCAAGTTGATGAATTATGATGCAACATAAACTATAAAATTAGCTACTATTATAATTAATAATTGTGTGACAATAATAATTAATTAATATGATTTATTGATTAACTCACGTTATTTTAAAAATTTTGAAAAAAAAATATTACTTTTTTCTTTCCTAATTTATACCATACTATGAATTCTCATATTTTTAAGGTGACGTGGCGCATTCTCCATAGTTTAGAATATTTTAATTGTCTACTCTCTCTCTTCTTCTCTGCAGCATGCACCTCCCCTCAATGTCTTCTCCTCTTCTATAACATCCGTCCCTTCATCTCCCCACATGCATGCATTGATTAATTTAATAATAATCTCCATATTTAATATGTTATTGTGACCTCACAGTATTAATTATTGTGGTGCTGGTGACGTTTGATGTTTCAACAAATCATAATTGCTATTTAATTTAATAAGTTAATTAAGCATGGTGTTAATTTGCATTTTATTCTTATATGCCATCCACTTCTCCCAACTCTCCACAGCCCTACCTCATCTTTTTCTTTGTAGAGTTTTTATAGACCCCGTACAAGATGCTTCGGCGGCGTGGTCATAGCGGTGGTGGAGGCAGTGAACATGATGGCGGTGGAAACCAAGACGGTGATGGTGGAGTCAGAGGCGTAGGCAATGGTTGTGGAGATCGATGTGGCGGCGGCAGCAGTGGCAAATCCTTCAATTTGAGTGTTGAATCAAGAGTTTTGGTGGTTGGTTTTGGGCTCTGCTGGGGTGATCTTGGTGGAGTTTTTCGCGCCCTGTTGCTGACATTGCCTGGCCATAGAACATGGGAGCGTGCTGCCGTTGTCTTCAAGTGCGTCGCCACATCGAGAGGTAAAAATCGTCGTCCCTTTCTTTTGATTCTTTGTGAGCGATTCTTTACAGAAACATCATGCAATTTTATTTTTTTTTGCCTCAGGAACCTATATCAGATGTTTCTATTTGGTGTTGCTGTAAACCCTAATGCAACTTTTTTACCTAATACTTTATTTTATCACTTAGTATGTACGTATTTTAATTTTTTACCAATTTTATTTTATTTTTTTGAAGAAATCGTTGACGATTTATTACAACGATTTATCTTTTATCTGCTGGTGCATTTCTCTGATTCTCCGGTAAATCGTAATTCAACACATGATTATGTTGGCGTAAAAAAAAAAATTATAATAAAAAAAATAGGGGGAAAGATTATGGTTGGTCCGTAATATTGATTTGTCTATATATTTCTAATAAGCTCCGTATAAGCCCAAAATTTTTAACATATTAATAATTTGGGTCCAACAAATTTTACTGCAAATTCAATCCCTTAATAGGTCATTTGTGAACACAAGCTTAGGTCATTTGTGAACACAAGCTTATGGGTCTCATCAAAGCTCCGTCGATTTTTTTTTTAGTTTACCAAATCAGTCGGATCCTATTTTTTTCTGCCTAGCGGGCCTTACATTATAGTCAACTTCTTATTTAAAGATTCAATTTCAAAAATTATGTTCAAATTAAATTTTGAATTTTGAATTTCAAATTTTCAACCAAATTTCAAAATATCTCTCAAATGCCACATATACTCAAATTTAAAATTTGAATTCAACGGAAATCCCTCAATAATATTTTATCTCAAAATATCTCTCAAACGCCACCTATACTTTAATTGAATTTTGAATTCAGTCGAAATCCTTCATCCATCGATCACCTCAAAATATCTGTCAACCGACTTATCCAAACTCATATTCGAAATTCAAATCTCCAACCAAATTTCAAAATATCTCTCAGACTCCTATTTCATTCGAAATTCAAATTTCCAACCCAATTTCAAAATATCTTTCAACCGATTTATCCAAACTTACCCATATCCTATTTATTTGGAATTCAAATTTGAATTTTTGAATCCAAACAAATTCTCTCGTTCGAAATTTGAACCCCACAATTTTGAAATTTGAACATAACAACATATTCAATTTTGAAATTTAAAATTTAAAATTTAAAATCATACTTTCTCAAATTTGAACATAACCGTTCGATTTTTGAACATATTTTCCTGACGTATTAAAATTTGAACATAACGGTTCGATTTTAAAATTTAAACATATTTAATTTAAAATTTAAATACAAACATATTTTTTCGACGTATTGAAATTTGAACATAACTATTCAATTTTGAAATTTGAACTTATTCAATTTTAAAATTTGAAATTTAAAATTTGAATATATATAACCATACTCCCTCAACATATTGAAATTTGAACATAACCGTTCAATTTTAAAATTTGAACATATTCAATTTTAAAATTTAAATTTTAAAATTTGAACATATCCTTTTAATTTTAAAATTTAATTTTAAAATTTAAAATTTAAAATTTAAAATTTGAATATAATAATTTCCTCAACGTATACAAATTTGAACCTCGTCTTTTCCTCACGCACGTCTTTTCCTCAACAAACCCACATTTCCTTGCCAATTCCTTAACAAATCCCAACAAATAGAAAGAAGAAGAAAGAAAAAGATTTTTTTTTTTTTTTCTGGTCTGAAGGAAAACAACGCAATCTCACAATAAAAAAACACCACCTCCTCCCAGATTCCACCATATATTCAACGAACGCAATATCCCACAAACAAAAAAAACAACCTCCCCAATTCTCTCACATTGTGCGTTCCCAATTCCCCAATTACATCTTCTACTTCCTCACCACATCATACAGTCTCAATTCTCATACCTTCGACTTCCTTACCGCCTCATCGTATCGTATCTTCTCAGGCATACTCTCTCAGGTAAAAAGAAAAATAATAAAAAAAAGAACAAAGAAAAAAAAAGAAGAATATTTTGCCAGAGACCTTGACGTTTTTTTTTTAAAAGCCGGTTCGGGTGATTTCTTCGGACACCCTAACGTTAGGCTCATTCCAAACCGGTTCGGATGATTTCTTCGAACATCCGAACTTAGGTTTAATTAAAAAAAAAAAAAATCATAATAAAGCCGGTTCGGGTATTTCTTCGGACGCCCTAACTTTAGGCTCATTCCAAAACCGGTTCGGATGATTTCTTCGGACATCCGGACTTAGGTTCAAAAAAAGAAGAAAAATTAAATAAAGCCGGTTCGGGTATTTCTTCGGACGCCCTAACTTTGGGCTTATTCCAAAACCGGTTCGGATGATTTCTTCGGACATCCGGACTTTGGTTCAAAAAAAAAGAAAAATTAAATAAAGCCGGTTCGGGTATTTTTTCGGACGCCCTAACTTTAGGCTCATTCCAAAACCGGTTCGGATGATTTCTTCGGACATGCAGACTTAGGTTCAAAAAAAAGAAGAAAAAATTAAATAAAGCCGGTTCGGGTATTTCTTCGGACGCCCTAACTTTAGGCTCATTCCAAAACCGGTTCGGATGATTTCTTCGGACATCCGGACTTAGGTTAAATAAAAAAAGAGAAAATATATAATAAAGCCGGTTCGGGTGATTTCTTCGGACATCCTAACTTTAGGCTCGTCCCAAGCCGGTTCGGGTGATTTCTTCGGACATCCGGATTTAGGCTCAGTCAAAAAGGATTTCTTCGAATCCCAAATCAAATTATAAGATAAAAATGATTTCTTCGGATCCCAAATTATTATTATTATTTTTTTTAAAAGGATTTCTTCGTATCCCAAATCAAAATAAAATAACAGAAATTTCTTCGGACCCCAAATTATTTTAAAAAGGGGATTTTTTTGGACCCGAATCAAAAATAAAATAACGAAAATTTTTTCGGACCCCAAGATAAAATTAGGGATTTTCTTCCGACCCCAAATAAAATAAAAGGGGATATCGAAATAAAAAGAAATTTCTTTGAATCCAGAGTCGATTTCAAACAAGATTCAAATGGGTCTAATCAACTTGGAGTCTAAGTCTAAGAGGCCTAATAAATAACGTGCCCAGTCCATATATGGGCACTGAATCCAATCCACATATGACATAGGCTTAGTCCACATACTGCCTCAAATCCAGTACATATATAATATTAGCCGAGTCCACAAATAAAAAGCCCAAAACCCATTTGATCCACAAATAAAAAAAAATAAAAAAAAAAACCCAAAACCCATTCAATCTCGCTTTAACACATATAATTAAGGCAAACTACATCCAAACCGACTAGATTCTAAATCATATACTTAGAATTTAGCCAAATCCAATTCGATCGAGCTCTAACACATATACTTAGAGTTCATTCAAATCAACCCAACTAACCCTAATACATATACGTAGGGTGTAGTTAACCTTTTACTCTAGCACATATATCTAGAGTAGAAACCAAATCAATCCAACTAATCCTAATACATATACTTAAGGGTTAGTCAACCTTTTACTCTAGCACATATAACTAGAGTAAAAAACATATCAAACTCGGCCAATCCTAATACATATAGGACTTAGCCACCTCATACTTTCATCAAATCCGACCCACCTCAATACATATCCTTCGGGTTTGGTCATGCCTCCACTTTGGAACATGCGCCAAATGTGAAATCAAATATAATTGAACTCTAATACATATAATTAGAGCCAATTGAACCCAATTAAATTCTAACACATATAATTAGAGTTTAATGTCGACTAGTCCTCAACACATATAATCGGGATCAAGTCAATTTTAAATCCAGCTAAATCCAAACACATATACTTAGGATTTAGTCAATCATTAGGATACGATTTATTCTATCCTCCCCGCAAAGGTCTCTTAATCGAAGGTGCCCCAATCACATGGGGATAATTAACAATAGATGCTTGCATCTATTGGAAGTCATGGATCCGCAATACCTGATACCCACATACACCCATCAACATATATAAATATAAATCTGAATCGTGAATACCATCCCACGGGAATCCCGAAAAAGATGAACCGCGCGAGATGAGTCATTCGAGATCGCAGACAGATTATATTGTTGCAAAAGGACGAGATCCTGGTGAGTGCCCTAAATTTGTCGTAGCATGATTTCATTCCGTGATTTGATATTGAATTGATCTATATCGAGATTTTAGAACAATTTGTTTATATTATTGCAATAAATTTGGTATAAATTTAGCTATAATAATATATGTCTGCTGCATCGCGCGGATCACTACACTAGTGGATAAAAGATAGTAAGTCAATTTTTTTGCGAGAAGAATTATAATATTTCGAAATAATATAGCTTTATTTTTATTATAAGAATCTAGCGTTAAAAAGAATAATAAAGTATTTTATTTGACAAACCTCTAGCAATAAATAATATATAAAATGTAAAATGCAATACTTTTGTTATGAGCTTTAATAATATATTTTTGTGATAAAACAAAATAAAAATTATGAAATTTTAAAGTATAGTTTAAACATAATGACAAATACAAATAGTCTGGCTATTATATTTTTATGAGTAAAATTTTTTCGTACTCGTAAATTTTCGATACTTGGATGAAGAAATGTGCAGTTAGAATTATAGTGGTCCTCTAGGATTTATACTATTTTACCAACAACCCACTAAATATTAGAGGGACTGCTATCATGTTAACCGTATATTTCTTTATTTAAGGGTGAAAAAGTTATGAGTATAAAAAGATTAATATCATAAAAATATAATAGCTCTATACAAATACGAGGTTAAATTAAGTGAAGATTATTATTATTATTATTATTATTTTAGTTAAAGTAGTAAATTTTAAAAGAGTAATTGACAAAAAAAAAAAAAAAAAAAAAAAAAAAAAAACTATACTTTTCTAAAGATAAAAAAAGAACTTATGAAAAATTTTAGAACAAATCAAACGCCCATGATAAAGTGGAATGAAACTAGCTTTGTTGCTGATACCAAGAAGGATATAAAATAATTATGATATAAATTTTAGATAAGGAACATGGTTATAAATTTTAAAATTTAGAGAAATAACCAAAATCAATATTTACTGTTTGAACAACTAAATAAGCAATATCTCTACTTTCCCAAAATATGTAAATATTTCTTTTAAAAAATAAACAGGTAAATATGACCGATATATATATATATATATATGGCTTATATACTTTCAAAAGGATAAACCTAAATATGTTCGTAAATTTTTTATTAATAAATTTGTATTAAGATTTGTGCTATTTATTTTTTATTTTTCTCTCTTTAGTTAACTTTACAATAGCACGAATCTCAATATAAATTTAATAATAAAAAATTTATAAGTATATTTGTGCTTGTGCTTTTGAAAGTATATAAACTCTTCTCTCTCTCTCTCTCTATATATATATAGTTTGTCCAAGAAAAATTTTTAGTTTTGGAGGCCAAAAATATATTATGTAAAATATATTAATTTTTAAAAAATTATATATAAATAATTTTTTATTCATTAACTTTCAAATTTTTAATATTTTTTTTAAAAATAGAGTATAATTTCCTTTATCATTAAAATAACAATGATATAGAGATCTACAAAAAATTATGTAAAAAATTTAAGTATTAAAATCTAATATAATTTGCAAATCAAGTATTACGGGATATCAAAAAAATTAAATATTAAAATTTAATATAATTTGTAAATCAAGTATTACGATATATTGGAGTCAATTAAATTTGTATTTCGTTGCCCACAAAGTAATATTATTTTTTTAAAATAAAATTATTTTTGCCCCTAAAGTTTATACTATTTAAATTTTTTTAATAACTTAATAATAGACTTTTATATAATTTTAAAAATATTAGGGGCCATGACCACTGTGAGCCTCCACATATATATATATATATATATATATATATATATATATATATATATATATATATATATATATATATATATATATATATATATATATATATATATATATATATATATATGATCAATTTTGATCCACCTACCTAATATTCAAAAATTTTGATTTTAATAACTAATCTTAATTCATTTTTAAGCCATTTAACAATTCTTATATTTTAAAATTTGAATGCGTCGTATTATATCTTACGTAATTTATATAAAGTACAACTCTATTAAACTAAATAATAAACCTAAATTTTATGCCAGAAAAAAAAATCAAATGATTCAAATCAAGTAAATTTAAAATGTTAGGTACATTTATCAAAAAAATAAAAAAGTTGGACAGTTAAATTAAAATAGATTAAAGTTCGAGTAAATTCTATTAATTAACTACAAATAAATAAATAAATTATTTAATAGTTAGGTCACTTAGATTAGTCAAAATATTAAATTAATTAAAATATTAATATAATATTTAAATTATATTTATAAATGGGAATAAATTTGTTTCATGAAAAAAAAAAAAAAATAGTTTGCTTATTTTAGGAAGACGATTTGTAAATATTTGTACCTAAAAAATATGGCATATTGAGTATGGGGTACACTCTGAGGTACACGTAGCGTCGCACTTTTTATTACAGATGAGGCGACGACGGGTTTACCCCCATTCTCCTTCACCTTCTCCTTCAAACGCAGAGATAGAGAGAGAGAGAGGGAGAGAGAGAGAGAGTGTGTGTGTGTTAGAGAGAGAAATAGATTTAGAGAGAGAGAGAGAGAGAGAGAGAGAGAGAGAGAGAGAGAGAGAGAGAGAGAGAGAGAGAGAGGATGAAACCCTACTACTCTTCTCCTTTCTCCTCCTCCTCCTCTTCTTCTTCTTCTTCTTCTTCGCCGAGCTCTTCCCTTTCTATGTTCTTCGTCGTGGTTCCTTCGTCTTCGTTCATGGCGTTCGCTTCCACCTTCGTTTATAGCTGGGATAGTGAGAGCGAGTCCCAGATCTAACGTGGTTTATGGTGGAGTAGTGGTGAAGGAGATTCGGAGTGTGATTATTAGGGGTTTCCAGGTCGCCGCTGACGCCGAAGAGAGCAACAAACGAAGAGAAGAGAATCATCCCTCTAATCCCACCATTTCTGCGTTGCACGGTGAAGGCCCTAATCTTCGCTTGTTAGGGCGAGCCATATACCTGTAGGTGAGATTTTGTGATCAATTTTGTTTATTTGACGTGTTTACCTAGCTAACTCGATGCTCGTAAGAAAAAGGAAAAAGGAAAAAAGAGAGAAAAAGGTTGGTTGATGCATAGTAATCTATGTCATGAGCTTCTATATGTGCAGTATTTTTGTTTCTTTTTTTAGGGAAAATTATGGCATAAATTCGCGAACTTTGGCTTGGTTTGGTTGCACTTACACACCTGCTGGGACTTCAAAAAGTAAAAAAAAAAAGAAAAAAAAAAAAAGAGTATGAACTTTCAATCTGTTTCCATCAGCTGCCTCACTCTGAATTTAGTTTTTTTTTTTTTTTTTTTTTTTTTTTTTTTTAATGATTGGTGGTTATATAAAGATTAAATAATTCAAAAAACCTAATAATATCTTAGCATTCGAAGTATTAAGGTTAGGTAGGTGAATTGCTGCTCGGAGACATGGCGCGCTCTTTGATTGGTTCGCCTTCTCTGTCCCTCCGATTGAAGGTGATCTGACGTTGTCTCAGGCGCAGATCGGAGAGGGAGACGTCTGATAGGGTTCGTCAAACATCTCTAAGCCCTAGGCTTCAGTAGGAATTCGAACGGGATGGACCTCGAAAAAGGTATATTGAGGCCTTAGATGTTAGCCGAACCGTAAGCAGTCGACCTCTCAAATCTCAGCTGTTGATCTGGGCTGAGATCGAGCTTTACCTAGCTGTTTCTATGAAATGGCCTTCGAGATGTCGCACTTGGTGGAAACGTACGCTTGTCGGTAAGGAACGAGGTGGTTCCAGTGATGATCGGGATGGCCACGAGTTGCTGACAGACTGCTCGTAGATTATGTTAGGCCTATTCCTAATGCTGGTAGAAAATATTGGTAGAATTAGATATGTCTGGATGCCCTCTGTTTATAGCCTTTCACCATTTTTATAGCTTTAAGCCCCCAATCTAGCTTATTCCGAGAGATAGTTACGCTCCATTTGTGAAAATGTTTCCTGATATTGTGCCGATTCCCGGATTCTTCGGCATTCCTGTTCAAATTTTGAATTCTCTGGATTCGTCCACGTCTCGGCGTCAAAATTTGGTGTCAACACTTTTTCTTTCCTTTTTTAGTTCTCTTGGGGGTAAAATCTACTTTTTGAATTTGTATATTCAAACTAAAATATCTACACGTTATTTAATTTAAGTTGACTGTTTGTTTAATTGATCTTATTTTATTTTGTAAATACATTTGACCAGCTTATTTTCTTAGCAATTCATATTTCCTGATGTTTTCCTGTTTTATTTTTCTTGAAGTAGGTTTTTGATATCCATTGCACATTCCTTCCAGGTTTTTCTGCTTATATACTACTAATTTGTTTCGGTATGGGGTTAGAGGGTATTATATTAGATACATCATACATGCTAGTATATAATTCGGAGGTTGAGAATTGTTTTTAGATAAATCATAAACATTGTTAAGTAGATAAAAATATCCTGGTAGCTGAATCATTAACAGGTAATTAGATTGCCAGTTTCCTACACTTGCTACAGATTTAGTTGTTGCAACTTTGTAGCACACTTTAGAATGTTACTTGTCACACGGCCTCTCGATACTAAGGGTCCGTTTGGTTGTACGCTTTTGCAACTGCACCGCAGTTGCAAATGTATGCAACATCAATTCCTGTGTCTAGTTTAGTACAGTTGAATCCGACTGTTGCAGTTGCAATTGCACAATAAAGCCCAAATATTGTTATTGGAACTATATCCAAATAGGCTACAGTTCCAACTGCAGTTGGTGAGGGATAAAATCACCTACTAATTAATAATAATAAATAAATAAATAAATAATTAATATATATTTACTTGTTTATAGATAAATAAAAATACTTGTAAATAAATAAGTACCAATAAAAGTTTTTAGGCAATACAAGCTTTATGTAAAAAAATTAATTTTTTTAAAAAATAGTTTTATTTAAAATTTAAAAAATAGTTTTATTTCTAAGTTTTCATAGAATATGATTGTGTATGTTAACTTAATAAGTTTTAATTAATTATAATTATTAAATTTGATAAAAAAAAATAAGAGAATCGTAATAATTTTTTTAAGTTTGATTTATATATTAAAATTAAATAGATTGAAAATTTTAAACTGTGCCGATTGATAACTTGAAAATTTATTGAAAAATATAAAAATATTTCATATATCCACTTATTTATTTATAGATAGCAACTTTAAATGATTAATAAAATTATATAATTATTTTATGTATAGTGGAGGTAATCTCATCTTTCTATTTGAAGAGATGATAAGATTTACAAATACAACTATCAGTTTCACATTACCTAACAGAAAAAATTCAACTGCAACAGTTGCATTTACACAGAACCAAACAAACTATGTGTAATTACAACTATTATATTTCCAACTGCATGCATTTTTAACTACACTGCATTTACAACTATATCCAACCAAATGGCTCCTAAGTATGTTAAGCTAACAGAATTTTAGGCTTTTTTTTCTCCTATCAACAATTCGTTCGTAGTAGGCTATTCATAACATTTTCTTGATTAGCTGATTATGCATGTGCCCTTCTTATTATTTCTTTGTTTTTTTTTTTTTTTCAAAAGATGGATTCTGTCGAACTGGAAAACAACCAGCATGTGTCAGAGGCATTTGCTGATCAGCTATCTTTACCTAGTTCCCCTGGCACAAATGAGATCTATGATGAATCACCAATATGCCCTCGTATAGGTGAGCAGTACCAGGTAGAAATTCCAAATTTGGCAATGGAAGCTGAACGCCAGCAGCTATGGTCTTGCCCAGCTGATAATGGCCTCGTGCTCGGGTTCAACTATCCCGTTGGAATAGGTTTATCTATTCCAATTATGTGGGTTCACCATCAAAATATCAGCATCAAAGAAGAAGGAAAAGAATCAAAAGTGAATAGAAGTGGATGTAAAGAAGAAAATTCATACGATCACGCGACACTTTCTAAAGCTTTGATATGTAAAGTTGAATCTGGAAATGACCAAGGTTACATTCCACTGCCTGGTTCATCGACCTCCTCTTGGAGTGATGTGGAGGCGCAGAGTTTTCTCCTTGGACTTTATATTTTTGGGAAGAATCTTGATCAGCTTAGGAAATTTGTAGAGTGTAAAATGATGGGCAATATATTATCCTACTATTATGGGAGTTTTTATAGGTCTGAGGCATATCGAAGATGGTCAGAGTGTAGAAAGATAAGAAGCAGGAAGTGCATACTTGGGCAGCGCATTTTTACAGGTTGGAGACAGCAGGAGTTGTTGTCACGCTTGCTTCCTGCAATACCGAAGGAAGCCCAGGATTCTTTGCTTGAGGCATGTTTTCTAACTTTTGTATCTGTAGTTAAAATGTAATTTCATATGTCAGTTGCCCTTGTTTGTGTTTATAAAAATACAATAGGCTTAGTCTTGCCTGAAAATTATGAAAATATGTTTCTGATGTTTCTTAATAGTCTTCTTACACATATTATCAGATCACTGCAGATGCTGCATATACCATGTGTTAGCATTTTACTGCACATCCTACTTGTAGACACCTGTAAAATGTTGCCTCAATTTGCAAAGAAGTTGATGTATTAGATAGTAAACACAAATATGTGTTATCTTTCTACTTTCCCGTGTAAAATTACACATTACTGATTTGTTGGATTATATTGTAATTTGATTCAATGTTCATGTTATGGATTACGATTTCAGATTTCAGATTTCAGATTTCAGATTTCAGATTTGTCTTCAAATTATCCAATGTAATTAACCGATAGGATGAGATGCTGATAAAATTTCCCGTAGCTGCAATACTGAGTTTGTTTTTCTTAGAATTATATCATGGAGCATTAACTGTTGTTAAATGATAATTTTGAACTTTGTAGTTATTCCGCTTGGCCAATTTCTGCTATGAAACTAGTAGTTGTTATATAATAGGAATTTTAATTTCTAGAATAACAGTATGGAAAATTTTTTGTAATATGCTCAATAAGAAAGTAAAAGGTTGACTATCCTGCTTCCTTCAAACTACATACTTTTCATTAGATAATGTAAATTAGATATTCATTGTACCCGATTGAACAATAGTTATTACTATTATTGAGATGTAGTTGTAGCGGCTTGTTTTGAACATCTTGAGAAAACTCTCTATACAGGTATATGAAAAGCCATATTGCTAATGATCTAAATACTATCACTTTAGGGTAGAACTATAGTAAACCAATTGTAACTATGTAAATTGATGTGTAACCTGCCACGATCCTGCAGGGTTGTTGTTTTGACCGCCATTGCTCCACGAATCCAAAGATATAATATAATTACCGAATGTTTCTGGGTGCTAGTATCAGTTCGATAGCTTTTATTTCAATAAATGGGGTGGCTGATATTGGTGACCTTATTCTCTGTGAAGTTATCAGATGTTTTCCTCTAAACTAAATCTTATGAGCTCAAAATGCACATGTTTATCATCCTTGTGGCTATATGAAGCAGAATTGTTTCTAACTGATACAGTTACTATAAATCAATCCATGGTCTGATATGTTAGCTGCTATGCTTTCTTTAAGTTTTTGGAGACCTGAAAAAATCATTATTGTAGCTGTTATAAACATCATACCACCTGTTATTTCTGCTTATCCTCTGTCGTACACCAGTACTCTTCGAATATTATTAAGATTTAATATGGCAATATGTGATCCATTTATTTTACTCTATTTCGCCTTATTTACCCTAAAGAGGAAGTGTACTCAATAAAAAATTAGTTGTACAAAAAAAAAAAGGAGAATATTCTCCAGTTTTGAAGGAAGTGCATGTATAACCATAAAAAAAAAATCGATTTGATATAGGTCAGAATCTCTCTCTGGTGAATTTTTCGTAACAACTAATATTCCTGATGCTTGTTCCGAGCATTCAAACAGTAATAGGATTTATGAAGACAAACTTTGTAGCATTCTCTCTGCGTGTTGTGTGTAGGTTCGTGCCTGCATGCTATTTCACGTGATCATTCAAGATTTCTCAAACCAAACCAATTCAGATGGTTTTCACTCTATGATGGTATTTGCTCGTTTCAGTGTTTTATTTACTTTGTTCCTTTTACTTTTAGAGATCGATGAAGAAGAGCTTTTTAAATTTGCTTTTAAATGCTGTTCATTTTGCTCTTATCCATGAGTAATATCATATAGTAAATATTTAGAACTTGCTCACTTCTTGCTCCATCCTGAAAGTATGGTTTATTCAAAAGCTTACCTTTATTCTTTAATAGACATTTCTCTTCACCCTATTAGTCTTATGTCTTGGCAGGCCGTTAAGTCATTCAATGAGGGCAGAGCTTCGTTTGAGGAATTCATTTTTAGTTTGAAATCCATTGTTGGTACACAAGCCCTCATAGAAGCCATCGGAATTGGCAAGGGAAAGCAAGATCTCACTGGAGTCATTCTGGATCCAGCCAGATCGAACCAAGCTGCCTCTACCCGACCCGAAATACCTGTCGGCAAAGCCTGCTCCTCTCTCACATCCAACGACATAATCAAGTTCTTAACCGGCGATTTCAGGTTGAGCAAGGCAAGATCAAATGATCTTTTCTGGGAAGCTGTTTGGCCTCGCCTTCTTGCAAGAGGGTGGCACTCTGAACAGCCAAAGCACCTCAATACTGTTGGTTCGAAGAACACACTAATATTTCTCATGCCTGGTATTAAGAAATTTTCGAGAAAAAAGCTCGTCAAAGGCGATCATTACTTCGATTCGGTTAGTGATGTATTGAGCAAAGTAGCATCCGACCCAAGGCTTTTGGAGTTAGAAGTTGATGGTGTTGATGAAAATGGGTGGGCTGCGGATAATAGCAATACCAACAAAGATGGTATGCCCGATCAGCATCGGCGAAGCTACCTTCGTCCGAAGCTTCCAAATTGCAACTCAGAACTCATGAAATTTACTGTTGTGGACACTAGCTTAGTTCAAGGAGAGGGACCATTCAAGGTGAGAGAACTGAGGAGTTTACCTATTGATGTTGCGTTTAATTATGAACCTTCTTCAGTTCATTCTACAAAGAGTGCGAGCTCTTCAGAGCAGTCGGATTCTGATGAGAGCTCATTGGACGATCAAGGAAGTTCTGATCGGCATACACCTGATGATAAGAATCTCGGAAAAAGCACGAATATGGAGATTAATGGTCATGTTTCTGATGGCCAACTCTTTGATGCCTTAAACAGTAAAACTTCTATGAAGGATGAAATGTGTTACTTAAGCCAAAGGGCAAAACCGGGGCAGCAAGTGTATCTATCCCCTATAGTGAAAAGGAGAAGATTAGTTGCCACATCCAAGTACGAAGGGACTGGTCGCCGAACTGCTTTTGCAAGATGCCATCAGTTGAATAAAGAGGAAACTGATCGAAAGTTGGATTCACCAAAAGCAAATGAAGTAGGAGGAGAGGATGCCCTTAATCACAGGAACACGGACATTGACTCCTCAACTAAAGATAGCCCAGGCGAGGAGAAAATACATGCAAAAACTGAGGAAAAGGCCGTAAAGGAAGAGCCTCATCTTCAACCGCACTCTTTCATCGATCTAAACATTCCACAAGAACCGCCAGAACATGAGATTGGTGAAAACTTGCCCATAACTTTGCCGGTGAGCAAGGATGGGCCATCAAATTCAGATAAACATACATATACGTCAGAAACTAAGCCAGCGCATGTAGAAACTTCTAATAATGAGACGAATAGTGAGATGAAGACTTGGAGGCAGAGCACCAGAAACCGGCCGCCAACTGCTAGGGCTTTGGAGGCTCTTGCATTTGGGTTTATTGGCACAAAGAGGAAGAGCCGGGACAGGAAGGTGCCATCTTCGAGGCCCTCTCGACGGGCCCGCAAACCAGTTGAAGCCCCCGTGCCTGCTCCATCCCCTGGTGTCGGAGATTCAAGTCCTGTAATAGATGAGTTGCAGAAGAGCAACATAAATAACGCAGTTCCATTTAGCGAGTCCCATCGGCTCTCCGATACAAAAGGGACTCATGAATTGCTCGGAGTACCTTAGCCCACATTAGGGTTTGGTTGCTAAAGGCCAACTCATTGGGAGGATCTTCATTCTCTATGTGTTGATAGTGTGAAGTTGATGATTTATCAGTTGAAAATCCTCTCCATTCCTCAATATAGAAGTGGTCTAGAGGAGATTGAAAACACATTCCATGGTCTCAAGGTGATTGATTATTTGCTTTATTTTCCGTTTTAGGTGGTGCTGGAACACCTAAGAGGCTTAATAAGATTCAGCTTGCTATGGGCATGCTCGAGGGCGAATCATACTGGCACATCTGTCGACTTAAACTCTTTAAGAGATACTGTGTGAATTCTACTTGTTAGATGATAGTTGCTGCTCAATTGGGCTTATTCATCATGTAACTGACAGAATAAATTGAAGAGCAGCAGTTGCTAACTTGGCCTTCAAGATGGAATACAAAAGAAGTCTGTAAGTTTCATTTGATACTTAAGCAAACAAGTCATTTTCTATCTTTCTTGTAATGCAAACTTTACATTATTGTATCATATAAATCGTCGTAAAAGTCTTTTCCTTTTAGTTGGTAAATTTTCTTTTACTCTTGTGGTTCTCTGTGCTCTTTTTGCATCACTAAAAGCTAGATCACCTTAAAATTCAATTTTTCGCCATATTTATAAGTTATTAAATGAAAATTTACTTAGATGTTTTAACATATTGTATTTTTTTCCATCAAGATTCAGGGGTTGCTTTATATGCATGTATGTAGGACCACACTTTTGCTTTTGTGATTAATGATCATTTTGCTGATTCTATTGGGCTTATGATTCTCTGGCACCATGTACTTCATTTAGCAATAATGCGGTGTGATTATAATAAGTAAATTTTAGCTTCAGTTTTGAATCAATTGCGATTCGCGTTTGTGTAACAAAAACTTGCAGAAAGATCATGATTTACCATATATAGTTTGAAATTTGATTATTACTAGCAAGAATGGATTTTGTTGTTTCATCTTTCACATGAATTTTTTTTAGAGAACTTCACTCTCAGGAATTTTCTCACTGGGCTTGTTCGGTTTACAGAATTTAAAATTTCATCATAAAATTATTTTTTTAAAAAATATCAAGATTAAAATACACTTTACCTCCTTCAATATATCTATTTATGATGATTTTTTTTTCTTTTTAATTCATAACTAATCTGTGTACAATACGCCGATGCTCTGGAACTTGGAACTTGAAACTATTCATCATCCAAATGTAGGAAACATGGTAATGTGCATAGAGAATGAAGAAATAATATGGTAATTATGTCTGCTTACTTTGATGCCTTTTGGCCATGATCTTGATGATCTTGCATGCCTGGATTGGACCACATCTTATCTATCTATTAAAATATATGATTTTTTTTTTTTATTTTTTTTTTTTTTTTTTTTTTTTTATTTTTTTTATCATGCGTCCAAATGTTTTTTTTTTTTTTTACCCTTACGAACATTTTAAGTTTGAGAATTTTTTTTTTTTTTTTTTTTTTTTTTTGGTACTTGACGTTCCCTCACCTCTCCCTCACTTTTTCTACCTTATGTCCTCTAATCTTCTCACACATTTTTTCTTCATCTAAAAAAAATTAATTAAATATATTATTAATTATAATTGTGGAATCAAAGTGAAGGTTTAGAAAATTTAGAATGCGTGAGTTACGAATTTGAAAAAACGAAGCGACACCGAAATATTCTATTTTTGTTCAACGTGGCTTTCTTCTCCACCTCTTTCTCTTCCTCTATGTTCTTCTTCTTCTTTCCCTCTCAATCACTTTATTATTATAGTAAATGCCGAATCTAATCCTAGTAGCGGAGGAGGCGAAATTCTTTTCGGTGCTCACCCTAAACGCCTCCAACTTCACCGACACGGTCTCCAATCACCTCTTCGTCGTTGTCGAGTTCTACACCCCCGGTGATTCCCCCTCTGTTTCCCTCGATCTCGTTCTATGCTTTTAATTTTTCTGTTTTAATGTGTAAATCATTTGTTTGATAGGATTTTTGACATGATTGCTTTGTTCGCTGAAAACAAGTTGTGATTTCTATTATGTATTTAGATGATTTAGACGGGATTCGTTATTTTATGATGTCTCCGATCCATGATTGGATTATTATCTTATTAATTTTTGATCATTTATTGAATTTGATAGATTCAACAATAACTATCCGTCGCAACGCGCGGATACATACTCTAGTTTATTTATTCATTCATTCATTCATTTTGGTTATTTTTATGTCACCTAAATAATGTATGCTTGCATAATTGGACGGGATCATTTACTTTCATCTCATTTCTAATGACTGGGCATTTGGATTTACGGTTGATACTGATAAATGTGATTGTATGAATATTTGTTGTTAAAGATTGCTGATTTTCAGGTTGCTTGAGATGTACAGCAGAGCCTTACAGAGTTTTACTTCAACATTTTTTCATTTGGATCATTAAACTCTAATTTTCTCTTAATTAGATCGCACGGTGGTAACTTCTTGTAATTTGTTTGAAGGGATAGATGTTTGTAAAAATTAACCTAGTTAAGTTGAAGTTTAACCATTCACTGTGAGTAGGGATGACAATTCAGCTCGCTGTTTGTGAGCCAGCTCGTGTTCGACTCAAAATGAACTCGAGATCGACTTGCTCATTTAGTAAATGAGTCGAATATGAGCCGAATTGTTCAGCTCGTTTAATAAATGAGCCGAATATGAGTTGGGTTAGAGTAGCTCAAATATATATATATATATATATATATATATATATATATATATATATATATTAATTATAATTATATATATAATATAAATTTTTATTATTTAATTTTAATCCAACTTAAATATAAATTCTAACTCACTTATAAAGAGACCGATTTATAAGAAAGGCTTATATTAAATTTTTACCAGAAATACTCTTATACGTTTTTTTTTTTTTTATTATTATTATTTTTATTACCGTCCATTCATATCGGTTCAACGGCTCAGATTTAATTATTTTTAAGTTGTGATATAAAATAGCAGGTCATTTTGAGGAGCTACCGAATTATTTTGATCTTTTAATTCTGGTGTAATTAAATAATTTTATCTCTATTTTGAGAATATTTATTTTTGTAAATATTATAAATTTTGAAAATTTTAATTTAGTGAGAGTTTTTATTTTTGGAAAGATTATAAATTTTAAATATTCTAATTTATTTATGGTCTTAAATGGTAATATTTTAAAGGTCTTTATTTAATAGATTTTAAATGATTTTTATTTTAGAAAACTATATTAAAATTTAGATTATTTATAGGAATTAAAATTTAGATTATGTTTAAATTATAATTCTAAAACTCTTTAAATTAATGACTAAATTGTAATTCTATATTTTTTAAAATTAAACTCTTTAAATTAATGACTAAATTGTAATTCTAAAACTCTTTAAATTATTGCTAAATTGTAATTCTAAAATTTTTTAATTTAAATTCTTTAATTAATACCAAAATTGTAATTCTAAAACTCTTTAAATTAATGCCTAAATTATAATTTAAAACTTTTTAAATTAATGCCTAAATTGAAATTCTAAATTTTTTTAAATTAAACTTTTTAAATTAATGACTAAATTATAATTCTAAAACTCTTTAAATTAATGACTAAATTGTAATTCTAAATTTTTTAAATTTAAACTCTTTAAATTAATGCCTAAATTGTAATTTTAAAACTCTTTAAATTAAACCCTTTAAATTAATGCCTAAATTATAATTCTAAAACTCTTTAAATTAATGTCTAAATTGTAATTCAAAAATATTTAAAATTAATGCATAAATTGGTGCAAAATTAATGTCTAAATAAATTTGTGAAAAATATATGAATCAAAACTTTCATTATATGTTAAATTGGGTTAATTGCATATGGATATATATGAATAACGTTGGACTTTTGAACGGATAAATATGAAAAGTTGAACTTTGTATGAATATATCTGCTATTCGATATGTTTACAGGAAGCCGTATGCAATTAACCCTTAAAAATTTATCTATTTTTAAATTTTTTTAGAACAGTGATACAAAATTAATTTCTAAATTAGAAGAATTCTAAAATTCTTTATACATATTAAATATGCTGAATTTGATTATAAACCTACGTTCAAATTTTTTTAAAAAATATTGATATAAATTAATGACTAAATTGTAATTCTAATACTCCTTAAATTAATTTTTAAAATATAATTCTATTTTTTTAAAAAAATTAATACGTAAATTATAATTCTAAAATATTTTAAATTAAACTTTTTAAATTAATGACTATATTGTAATTCTAAAACTTTTTAAATTAATGTCTAAATTCTAATCCTAAATTTTTTTAAATTAATACGTAAATTGTACTTCAAAATTCTTTTAAATTAATCTCCTTAAATTATTGTAAAATTAATGGCTAAATTAATAGAAAGTATTTTAATTAATAATTTTTTTAAAACAATATATAAGTACATTTTTTTTAAAAAAATGGATAAATACTTTGTCATTCGTCACTCAAATTAACTCCGATGGTTTCAAATTAATTTATTAAAATAAAATTTAAAATAATATATTAAAATCTATACACATTAATTAAAAATTATAAAATTAATGAATAAAATTGTTTGAAATTGAATAGTATTAAATTTGAAAGAAAAATAGATAATTGTGAAACCTCACACCCCTCAAAACTCTCTATTCTATAAATAGTATATATATAAACACACATATATATATATAGAGGTAAAATTGAAATTAGTTATCGAAAAAATATAAAATATAAAATAATAAAAAGAGTAATTTAGTCTTAAAAAAATGACATATTTTCTTTGTATTTCATTCTAATATCTAAAACTAATAAAAATATTTAATGACTATAAGATATTTACAAAAATATCAACCATTGGATATTATTAAGGATGTAATTGACATTACATTGCAACTAAGGGATCATTTTGGAAAAAAATGAAACCAAACTCCATCTTTTACAAGTAGTATTGATAATTCTATTTGTTTATTTATATCTATTGAATATTTCTTTATGTTTTTTGAATTTAGATGAGCCCAAAATTTAAATATATGTTTTAAACTAAAAGTATTGAAATTTTAATTCATCTTTAAATCAAAATTTAAATTTAATTTTGATCCACTTTAATTAATTTTTTTTTTTAGTTCAAATTTGATAATCAAAATTAAATTTAATTCCGATTTAGGTTCAAATTTTAATTTCAATTTTAAATTCATAAATCTAAACTTAAATCTTATCGTATAGTTAAATTTCAACTTTTAATTTAAAATAAAATAAATTTTTAAAATCAAATAAGATGAAATCTAAATATATATGTACGTTAAATTCAATTTTGATTATCGGTTACAATCAATAAAAAATATAATAATTAAATAATAGTAGATAATATGAGAAAATTTAAAAAAATTCATTAAAAAAAATATTAAATGATATTGAAATATTTAATTAAAAAAAAGGGTTAAAAGAGGAGTCAAAAGTTTGTTTTATTATTTTATTTATTTTCGTAAGAAAAAAAAAATCGGTGAATATGTTGGAACAAAAGTGTAGAAAGTGTATATGAAGTAGAAAGATGAAAAGAGATACAAGGCGTGTAGCAAAGCCACTCTTCTTAAAACTTAATCCGTCCCCTGATCAATCTAGTGTACACTAGGTCAACGAATAGCCTCCCAGAATACAATGAAGCATAAATTCTAATTACGTTTGCACACACGAAATTAGGCCATTGAGCACTCATTCGATTAAGTTGCCAAAGAGAAACCTAATAAAAAATAATAAAAAAATTATTATGATTGGAGACTTAAACTCTTTTCCAAACTATTATTCTTTAGTAGTCAACGCTAATAATTTATATAGACTACGAACGGGTGCTTAAGTGATGGACATATTCACGAAGAGACATACTATAAAGTTTTGTCTTTTCATGTCATATCTTTTCACTAAGAATCACATCCATCTATACAATACATTAAAGGGGGAAGCCTAAACTATTTGGAAGCCTCCCCGCAATTTCCGCTGAGTCGTTCCCTCATGGAGTACTTTCCCGTACATTTTTTTCTCTCTCCGCTCCGAGACGGTTCTTGAGTTGTTCCCTCATGGAGTAATTTTTTCTTCCCTCCCGTACATTTCTCTTCTCTCTCTCTGCTGAGACAATTTTCTCACCAACTCCACCGCGTGGCTCACCTTCTCTGACCGACCTCCCACCGACTCCGCCGCGAAGCCCTGTCCTGTTGCGGAGTTGGTGTTGCAGGCGGCGGAGTTGCCGCCACGGCATGGCGACTCCCATCCTTCTCACCAACTCCGCCGCGGAGCCCTGTCCTGCTCCTGTTGCGGAGTTGGTGTCCTGTTGCAGACGACGGAGTTCCCGCCGCGGCATGGCGACTCCCATCTCTCTCACCAACTCCGCCGCGGAGCCCTGCCTTTTCTCCCGTACATTTCTCTCTCTCTCTGCTCTGAGACATGCTTGAGTGGTTCCCTTTACGTTTTCCTTTCAAATATTGTTTGGGCAAGGGCAGGTGGTGGGGGGCAGCGTGGTGGGCCCGCTCATGGCCGCGGGGCCGGTGGTGCTCATGGCCGCGTCCTTCGCCAATGCCGTCTACGAGCGCCTTCCGCTCGAGGGCGGCGACTAGGATCTAGCTTTATCCTTATGTTGGACCTGATTTGAAAGCTTTGCCATTTGCTGGCTTGCTGGTTGCCATCTGAGTGTATTCTTTCACCCCTTACAGACATTGCAAGCTTTTCTACATGACTTATTCCTTTTTCAGTATAATATAATCTATCAAGAATTTTACTTGTTTTGCTTCTCTATTGCTTTCTCATATGAAAATTTGGTTTGTAAACTTTGGTTTCTTATGTGAGAACATTTTGATCTTATAGGTCGCCATCAATTATTTGTTAGGAAATTTGGGAAAAGCATACTCGCACACAGTACGAGTGGTTGATCTGGGAGGTGGTTCAGTCCAAATGGCTTATGCGATATCAGAGAAGGACGCTACAAAGGCTCCACAACTATCAGATGGAGAGGATTCATATGTAAAGAAACTGTTGCTCAAGGGAACCACATACTACCTTTACATACACAGGTCTGACATCTTCCTTTATCATTTTGTTAAATCCTTGCTTTCTATTGCTTCTTTTTCTCTCTTTACTTGAATTAAATTGTCCCTCCACATTAAAATAGGCAGGGTTTGAATTTTAGTTCCTCACTATTCATAGCATTTAATGTAGTGGTGACTCTGGAAGTATCCTTAGTTTGAAGGATTTGTAAGGCTTATTTTCATTGGAAGTGAGTTGGAAATGGAATAGATCCATTTTGTTCCTTTTTTCTGATAAATGTGGCTTCTTTTTGCTAGAACAATCGACTATGGTGTGGGTTGGATCAATCTAAAGTGGAGCCCCCCGATGCAACAAGGGTTTAGTTTAGCATGATGTCTATCATGGTTCTTTCGTTTTTTTACTGGATTACCGAGTCTAAGCCTTACATAGTTTGCTCTTTCTGCTTATTATCACTTTGCAGATTGTTCTTTCAGTTATTGCTATTATGTTGATTTTTTATGAAAAAAATAAAATAAACAGTCCTTATAATTCTGCAATGATGCTCTAGATGACATGATGCAATGATGCCCTTAAACTGCCCCTTATAACTTTGCAGATTGTTCTTTCAGACTGTTCTTTCCTCTGTAGTTCTCTAACTGTTTCATATTTTTCTCTTTATAGTCCATTGATTTGGTGAAATTAGTAGATCGACATGTAAAGATGGTACAGTAATTTGTCCATATTTTTCATGTGCTTTTGTATAAATTCTTTTTGTTTCTTGGTGTGTTTACATTCCTTTCTTTTCCTTTTCATTTACCTGCAGAATATATTACTTCAAAATGTGAGAATTTGGGTTTGAAAATGCAGTGCTTAATGAGTACTATAATTTGGGTTACTTTTCACGTTGAATCTACTCAATTCCAATGCATGATGGTGTTCTAGCTATTTTAGTAAATGTACAATATTTGGCCTTGAATCACGTGATATCTCTTTAACTCAAGAAAAACATCTTTTGAGTTCAGGACTTGCTATGAAATTGGTAGATCTAAGGATTCTTCTTTAGTTCTTTATGCTTTGTATTTTTTTTATTTTTTTTTCTTCGATTTGTAAGATTAATTCCTAATTATTCTTCATCCAAATTGCCAAGTATTTGATGACAGTTTATTGATTTCAAGGCAGCCACCGGCCTTGGACCGTTGCTATTTATCCAACTTGTAGAAATTTCCATCACGTGAGGTTGTAATGGAACTCACATATGTGCCTTTGGAAATATTCTTCGTAGCTGAAAAAAAAATCTTTGATCGAATGACAGATGTTAAATTTGTGTCTCTTTGCCTCATTTTCTCCTTATTGTTCATGAAAAATTATGTTCTCACTTATAACATTGAAAACCTTATAATATATAAAATATTTCTATCTTTATAAATAATTTATTATTTATTACTTATTAATTACTAATTATTAATATTAATTTATGTAAATTTATTCGTCCGCCGCGAAGCGCGGGTCTTTAACTAGTTCACATTCATTTACTAAAAAATAAACTTTTTTATTAGAGTTATATTTATTTACTAAGAATCACGCTTTTTGATTAAAAACTCATATCTTTACTAAAAGATACATTCATTCACTAAAAGTTATATTCATTCATCAAAAAGCCAAAAAAATAAATCAACTATATAATTTTAAAAAATTTCTTACAGAATATGTGGATAGATCCAAATTCATATAGTTTAGACAAAAAAATATATAATTTTATATGACAAAATTTTAAAAATAATTAAATATTTATGATGTGACATTATTAAAATTTGAAATAATTATTTATATTAAATATAATAAAGCATTAGGTTTAAAAAATGAAGTGGCATTAGAGCTAATGACCGCATAAAAGTGTGAAATGAATTTCAACTGAGTGTGCTTGAGGTTGACGAAAATAAGAGAACTTAAATAGAAAAAAACTATAACACTAATATTTAAAATAGTACTATAAATTAAATATAATATGGCTAAGAGGGTGTTTGGTTGTGCATATAACTGTTTGGTTTGAGATATAAGTTAAATATAAGTTAAAACTGTTTATTTCAGGAATAGATATAAATTTTGTATTTGAATAAAAATTAAATTGTTCTTAGGAATAAGAAAATTAATATTTGAATAATTAGATAGAAATAGTGAAAATAAGAGTAATTATAATTGTAAAATAATAATATTTTATCTAATTAATTAATATAAAATACTAATTAAATAATAATTAATATTTGTATAAATTAAAATTAAAATTTTAGCATTTAGATAATAGCGTTTAAATTTTTAATTTATTAAAAATTTAAGTTAAAAATTTAAAAATTTGTATACATTTTAAAATTAACAAATTGATTAAAAATTAAAGTTAAAAGTTAAAAAAGTTATAAAATTTAAAATTTTTTAAATTTAAAAATTTAAAAATTTTAATTTTAATTATCTCAAAAATATGCAAAAGAGGATGCAAAAATTTTAATTTTTAAATTTATATAAATTTAAAAAATTTTATAAAAAATTTAAAAATTTGTATAAATTTAAAAATTTTAAAAAATTAAAGTTAAATATTTTAAAATTTATAAAATAAAAAAATAAATTCAAAATTTTAAAATTTTAATTTAAATTTTTAAAAAAATAAGAAAAAAAAGAAGATAGGAGGAATTTTTGTTCCCCTTAACAGGCTAGTCGGGGGAGGAATTGTTATTCCCTTCTTAACGGGCTATTTCAGACTAGTTAAGGTGGGACAACAATTTCTTTTTTTTTTTTTTTTTTTTTTTTTGTGTTTTGTCCCCTTTATATATATATAAATAAAAGAGTAATTTTGTATGAACAATATTTTATGGTTTGCTGTGTAGGAAATATATATATATATATATATATATATATATATATATATATATATATATATATATATATATGTATATATATATATAGTCGAGTTTATATTTTTTTAAAAGTACAAGTTTATTTATGTTTGTGAATTTTTTATCATATACCATTACATTTATATTGGGATTTGTGATTTTGTAACGTCAACTAAAAAGAGATAAAGATAAAGTAAAAAGCACAAATCACAATATAAATTCAATAATAAAAAATTTACAAGTATGAATAGATTTGTGCTTTTAAAAATATATAAGCTCTACTCATATATATATATATATATATATATATATATATATATATATATATATATATATATATATAGTTTTACTACTATGCTATCGATAGCACTAAGTATTTGGTGCTATTAAATTTTCTACCCTTAGATTAACACTCGTTAAACCTAAGTGGTCTACTATTATCTCAACCACACATTTTTTAATTCAACGGTTAAAAACTTAATAGCACCAATAACTTTGTGGTATTAATAGCATTCTAACTTACCGTGCTCTCTACCTCTCCCAAAAATAGATATACAGGCAGCGTTTGGTTGGGGGATAAAGGGGGAATAACCTCCTTTATCCCCCTATTTTTGCCAAACAACCTACAAAAAAGACAGGGGATAAAATTTTATTTTATCCCTTTCTTAACGGGTTATCCTAGGATAACCCGTTAAGATTTATCCCCCCACCCCCCCGGAATAGGGGTTTATCCCGGGGGCAGTGGATGGGAATTTACTTTTAAAATTAGGATTTAATTTTCAAATTTTAAAATTTTAAAATTGAATTTGAATTATAAAATTTTAAAATTTGAATTTTAAAATTTTAAAGTGAAATTTTAAATTTTAAATTTTAAATTTCAAAATTGATTTTGAATTTTAAAATTTTAAAATTTTAATGTGAAATTTTAAATTTTAAATTTTAAATTTCAAATTTGAATTTGAATTTTAAAATTTTAAAATTTGAATGTGAAATTTTAAATTTAAAATTTCAAATTAAAAAATTTCAAATATAAATTTTAAATTTTAAAATTTAAATTTAAAATTTACAATTAAATTTTTAAAATTCAAAAGTTAAAATAAAATTTGAAAATTAAAATTTAAAATTAAAGTTTAAAATTAAAATTTAAAATTTAAAATTAAAATTTAAAATTAAAGTTTTAAATTAAAATTAAAGTTTATAATTTATAATTTATAATTAAAATTAAAAATTAAAATTTAAAATTTATAATTTTTAAAATTTGCACTTTCATTTCCAATCTAAAGCTATCTACAACTTGAATTTTGCATTTATTAAAATATACTATAAAATAAAAATTATTATTTTTTTAGGTAATATATAATTTATTACTTATAATTAAATTGCTTCAAATTAAATATAATTTTAAAATTAATTTTCCTACTAAAAAAGATAAGGGCAAAGTTGGTATTTTGAAAAAAATTCTATCTTCTTTTTCCATTATCCTCCACTATTCCATAATTTCAACCAAACACTATTTTAGCTATTCCAGAGAATACCAACTTTTCAACCAAACGCAATTTAACTTTTATACTTCTTTATCCCGGAATAGCAAGCTATCCCAGGTATAAAAAAAATTATACCTCAGAAATTAATTCCCGAACCAAACGGGGCCTTAGTATTTTTCTAAAAAAAATAATAATAATAAAAAAATGCGGCTTGGGTTTTCATTTTTTGATAAATTTATAAAAATTATGTTTTTTTTTTAAAAAAATATTACTAAATAAATACATAAAAATAAATTTTTAAACTGAAAAATAACTTACAACACATTTTATAATAAATCACACACATTATAAATCTAACTTATTAGAATTAGAATAATTTTAAAATACATAATTTATTTAATTTCGACGTAATTTTTAAAATATTCTAAACAATTAGGATAAGGGTATTTTAATAATTACACATCGAATCTAGATGGCGGCCCTAGGCTTCGCTCTTAATCCTAATATATGGACGGTGATTAAGCAACAAGTTAAAATCAAAATAATTTTAAAATGAATGGTATAAAACATCATACATAAACAATTAGGATAAGGGTATTTTAGTAATTACACATCAAACCTCGATCGTCGCCGCCATAAACCCTAACCCTAGCTCTAAACCCTGGCCTTCGTCGTCTTCGTCTATATATACTTCGCAGGGCTCGTCTCCTCATCGCCTCCTCTCCTCCTCAGAATTTGATAGGAAAAGCGTTCGCTCGGTGCTTCCTCCTCGGCTCCGATTCCCTCTCTGGAGACTCTCCCGTAACCAAAATCTCCCTATTTTCCTTTTCTTTTCTTAGATTTTCGCATTTTATTCTATTTGTTTTTATTTTGAGTTTAAATCGTGTGAAATCGAAGGCTATGATGTACAAATCTACCTATTTTCTGAGAGGATTTTTAGTTTTTTCTCTTCTATGATTAGAAGATTCCAATGGATCCTTCTGAGCCTTCTTAGATCTTCTTTTATCATCATTCTTTCGTTAAATTACTTCTTCTTTTTTGTAATCCGTTTGGGAAAATTTATGATTAATCTCCGTTGATATGATGATAAAACTTCTCGGAAAAAATAAATTTAGTGTGTCGACGCAAAAAATCAGACTACAATTATCTGATCAGCGGTTCTCTTTCAATCTCTAAATTTGAGAAAATTAAGAAGAGAAATAAGTTGCACATTTTTTTATTTTATTTTTAATCTTTTGATCTTTAGAATTAAAAGAAAGGAAGAAAAAAAAAAAGAGACTTTGGTTATGTTTGTTTCTCTATCTTTCTTTCTCATTACTTTTTGGAAAAAAAAAAAATGAGACCTTTATAATGTTCTAACTATTTATAATGGAAACACAGCATCTGCATAAATATTTCATCATAGATAATTTTTCCTTCTTTTTTTTTTTTTTAAAAAAAAACAAACCTTATCTGTGTACAATAAGCCGATGCTCTGGAACTATCAATATATCAATATATATATATGAAGGAAGCATGGTAATGTGCACAGAGAATGAAGGGAAAAAAATAGGGTCATTATGTCTGCTCACTTTGATGCCCTCGGGCGATGATCTTGCGGGCCTGGATTGCACCCACACCTCATTCATTTAGTTATTCATTCGTTCATTTCGATTATTTTGCGTTGCGTGTATGTGTGCTTGCATAATTACGCTTCTGAATTAAGAAAACATTACTTAGATTGTTTGAATGTGATTTTATAATATTGTTTATGTGGTGGTTAATTGGTCTTAATGCTATCTAGTATATGTTTTTAAAGATTGTTGATTTTGATCTTCGCTTTGAGTAGTAGTAGGTAAATGATGTAGAAAAGTTGTGTTTCATGTTTAACGGTATCGATGATTGTTAGTTTGAATGTTTCATTATCAGAAATAAGGCGGGAAGTAAACAGTTCTGTTTTGCCTTTGCAATTGTGTAGTAATGGTTTGCTTTATTTCTTGAAATTTGTGGATTGGTCGATGATGCGAAATCCTAAGGCTTGTTTCTCAAAACATTCGCAGTGGCCGCCTGAGAGCTTTCGCCTTGCCGGGCTTGAGAGCTTGTGCTGCTCTATCCTTCCTTGGATGTCTGAGACCACCTTATATAGTTTTATTTCAACATTTCCATCATTTTGATCATCATTAAGCTCTAATTTTCTTTTTATTAGATCACGGAGTTCAATATCGCGTCATTTGTTTGAAGGGATAAATGTGATGGCTTATTTTCTCATACATGTTAACCATAAACTCATTTTATCTTTTGAAAAATCAATGGTGTTAAAAATCCGTGTTTAACGCAAGGGATTTAAGTTCCGTCGTGTTGTTGTGTACTTAAATCTTTATTTAACACTTTGGTTGTGAAAAATTAAAATTTATTGACCTAGATGATTTTTTTTTTCTTTGATAAGTTGCCTTTTATTGATAATTTAATGTCACTTGTTATATTTGATCATAATTATTTTGGTTTGCCATTTCTTCCATTCGATCATAATTATTTTTGGCTGATCGTTTCCTTAGGTCTTGTTCTGGTGCACCATTTCTAATTTGGTAGCGAACTTTGGTTTTGATTCTTTTTGCATTTTAAAGGCCATTTAAAAATTGTGACAACTTTTTCTTGTGCTCTGATGGTTATTAGAGCAGACACTCTTGTTGTTTTTGTTCTTTTTGGAAGGTTTTCTCTGTTACTGAAGCGTTCTGAGGGGGAAAGAAAGGGGGAAAAAAAAAACTCTCACAACTTTCATTTGAAGGCTAGTTTGTTTGCAGTATTTGAAGTAGGGTATTATTGAGAGATAGCTGAAATCTAAGTTAAAATACACATTGTTCATATAGTAACAGTGTAGTTTTGATGTAAAAAAGTCCTGTTAATGGTGTGTTAAATGATGTCATTATGTTGCTGCTGCTACTATTACTACTATCTACATATACTACTACTGAATTGGTGCTATTCCTTCTTCACCTGCAAGAAAGTTCTTGATGTGTTTAGCACTAGTGCTTTGGTGGTTAGGAATTGCCATAACCTAAAGTTACCACCTTGCACGTTTGTGTAATTGCTTGCTAAACACATCCAATTTTTTTCTAAAATTGTATAACAAACGAAATTACGGTATGTTTTGTATGGGCAATACTCTTGATTTCTTTAACAGCAATACTTTGTAGGGAGTATTGTTCCAAATTTACTGATGTTTTTGTCCTACTCATTTAGTCACATCATGATATGCCTTTGTTGTTAGCTGGTCACTATTGATGGTTTGTTTGTTAAATTACAGTGTGTCGAATTGGTCAAAGAAATGCTTAGTTCTATTCGTTGTTATCTAGCTGAATATGTAAGAAAGTAAATGATGACAGGAACTACTACCGAGGTAAGTTGTACCGTTGAGATTTTTTGTATATAAGAGTCTTGGAATTGTGCTTTTTAAAGAAAGTAGCTATATTTTACAAATGGATTCAAAATCATGTTAGTTAGTATCTATATATATTTTTCTTTTTTTATAGTATGAGACAGGATAAGAGAGAGATTGGGACGGAAGGTTGATATATATTTTTTCCTTTTTATATTAGTCTTGGAATTGGCCTAGGTCCTCTCGCGTGGGCTGGATTGGTCTCCATGGTTCGGCCTGGCTTCATTTTTAATCCTGGCCAGGCCGGGCTGGGCTTTCGCAGTGAGAAAACAATTTTGAAATATAAGTATGATATATCCTGGGCCGGTTCGGTAAGTCTCATTTCATTTATACTGTCCAACCGTTTGTTCTCCATTTTTTCTTAATAGGTTGCGTTTAACAATTAAAAAAAATAATTAAATTTGATGAAAATTAAATTTTAGTTTTTAAATTAAATATTGATGAAAATTTTAATACATTTATTTTAAAACATATACTTACATTTTTTTTTTCTCGATTCAAAATAGGTACCAAAATATTTAATATATATCAACAATATTATAAATTTAAATTAAGATATTATTTATATTTTTTAATTAAATTTAGCCGATTAATTTATTGTTTTATTCAAATTTATGAATTTGAATTTTTTAAAATATATAAATTTTATCTTTTATAATTTAAATACGAATGATTAAATTGAATATCTTTAAAAAATAAAAATTTAAAACTTTAGATAGGTAATAATATACGAAACATATCGAAACTATACATTACCAAAGAAATTTACATAAATAAACCAATGGCGTCAGCTCTAGGAACCGCTCCAGCACATCTGAAGCGAGTGATTTTGCTAAACCCTTTGTTGCCCGCCCGGCTCAGCCCGTCTCGCGCAGGATCCGCTCGGATCGGATTTCGGCCTTTTCTTTAATTTTATTTTTTTTCATTTTTTTATTTTCAAATTTTAAATTAAAATATCCAAAAATTTAAAAAAATTTTAAACAAAATATGAATCTTATATATTTAATTTAAAAACAAAATATATTTAATTGAATCAATCGAGAAATATAAAAAAATCAAATTTAGAAATTAAAATAGAGAAATGGGCCGGCCTGTTGTATAGCCCGGCTACATTAGGACCAACGGCCCTGCTGGGCCACAGTACAACAATGTGGCTCTGTCCGTTGTTTTCTCTTTGGTAAAATTGAGGAAGTTTTTATTTTAGGTAATTTCGAAAATAGTAATTTTTAAAAATAGAAAATTTCACTATTGGGGCGGGAAACATACTATCTGAGTATCTTTTTAATAAAATTTAATGTTATTTCATTTTAGATATTTTAATTTATATTTTACCTGATTATTGAAACAGATTGAATATTTTGGTATATTTTTTAAATACAAGTAAATTCACTTTGATAAAAATATAGAATTTTATTTTCTATTTTTAAAGATAAAAAATTTTAAAACCTAAAATAAAAATACTTGGGCTGGGCCAGCCCAGCTCAATCCGAATAAATCGGGTTCCTTATTTCAACTCCGATAGCCCCAAGAGAGCTCGGCCTATCTTCAGCTCCCGAGAAAGCCCATATTTAAAAATGTATATACAAACTTTTCACTTTAAAAATATGCAAAAAATATATATATATATTTTAAAAATTTTAAATTTTATTCCATTGAAATTTTAATTAAAGTTTTTTCACCTAATTCAATTAATTTTTTTTTTTGTTTCATTTACGTCCAAAAATTTTGTAAAAGATTTATACAATTTTAAAACGTTTATTCTATTTTTCATTTTTAAAATTGTAAATTTTAAATTTTTGTATAAATAATTAAAATTTTATAAATTTTAATTATTTATAACCATAATAGTATTTTAATAGCTAGAAATAGAAGTAGAATTAAAAAATCCGGGCCGGGTCGATCGGGCCTGGAAAACCCAGGTCTAACCTGGCCTACGAAAGCAGGACTGGGCTTAAGCCTGGTTAGTACCCGATCTATTAAAGCCTACGGGGTTAGTCTTAAATGATTGGAGCTGGATCAAATTCGGCCATTTAATGGACTTTTCTTTTTAGCTAAAGTCAAAAATTGCTACTCTTGGCAAATAGCCTAAAAGTGGAAAGTTTCGCTATTGTCCGGAAATATATATGGATCATAAAATTTTTTCTCTTTTAATACTATAACAACGGATTTGAATTTGATCCGAGTATCATTTTGATAAAATTTAATAGCATATTTTTGTAAATTAAAATTTTTAATTTTCATATATTTATTTAAAAATTACACTATATAGCTTACATGTTTAATAGAAGATTATATAATTTAAATTTAAATCATATAATATTAAATTCACATTTTATTTATAAATATAAATTCATAAATTTGAATAAAAAAGAAACAATTTTTTTAAAAAAAATTACAAACTTTAAATTTTTAAATATAAATTATAAATATTAAATTCGAATATTTTATATTTTCTAGTAATTTTTTGAGCTAGTATGATGCATAGATTTATATAAGGGTTTTAGGGTTTAGAGTTTAAGATTTAGGATATCAAAATTGAATTAAAAAAAAAATTGGATGAAAATTAAGTTCTCAATTCTAAATTATATGGGAATTCAAATTTTGATACAATTTATTTTATTTTAACGATTTTTTTATTTAATTTTATCATTTGAGTCCTAATAATTTGAGCCCTTCCCGGCGCGGCCCGGCCCGGCCCGGCCCGGCCCGGCGCGGCGCGGCCCGGCGCGGCGCGGCCCGGCCCGGCGCGGCCCGGCCCGGCGAGGCCCGGCCCGGCGAGGCCCGGCCCGGCGAGGCCCAGCCCGGCGAGGCCCAGCCCGGCGCGGCCCGGCCCGGCGCGGCCCGGCCCGGCGCGGCCCGGCCCGGCGCGGCCCGGCGCGGCGCGGCCCGGCGCGGCGCGGCCCGGCGCGGCCCGGCGCGGCGCGGTCCGGCGCGGCCCGGCGCGGCCCGGCCCGGCGCGGCCCGGCCCGGCGCGGCGCGGCCCGGCCCGGCGCGGCGCGGCCCGGCCCGGCGCGGCGCGGCCCGGCCCGGCGCGGCGCGGCCCGGCCCGGCGCGGCGCGGCCCGGCCCGGCGCGGCGCGGCCCGGCCCGGCGCGGCGCGGCCCGGCCCGGCGCGGCGCGGCCCGGCCCGGCGCGGCGCGGCCCGGCCCGGCGCGGCGCGGCCCGGCCCGGCGCGGCGCGGCCGGCGCGGCCCGGCGCGGCCCGGCCCGGCGCGGCGCGGCGCGGCCCGGCGCGGTCCGGCGCGGCCCGGCGCGGCCCGGCCCGGCGCGGCGCGGCCCGGCGCGGTCCGGCGCGGCCCGGCGCGGCCCGGCCCGGCACGGCCTGGCGCGGTCGGGGCCCGGCCCGGCCGGCGCGGCCCGGCCCTACCTGGCCCGGCCCGGCCCGTCCGCGGCCCGGCCCGTCCGGGCGGACACGGCCCGGCCCGTCCGGGCGCGGCCGGGCCCGGCCGGGCCGGTCCGTCCGGCGCGGCCCGTCCGGGCGCGGCCGGGCCCGGCCGGGCCGGTCCGTCCGGCGCGGCCCGGCGCGGCGCGGCGCGGCCCGGCCCGGACGGCGCGGCCCGGCCCGGGCCGGCGCGGCCCGGCGCGGCTCGGCGCGGCCCGGCCCTGCCCGGCGCGGCCCGGCGCGGCCCGTCGGGGCCCGTCGGGGCCCGGCGCGGCCCGGCCCGGCGCGGCCCGGCCCGGCGCGGCCCGGCGCGGCCCGGCGCCGCCCGGCCCGGCCCGGCCCGGCCCGGCGCGGCCCGGCGCGGCCCGGCCCGGCCCGGCGCGGCCCGGCCCGGCCCGGCGCGGCCCGGCCCGGCCCGGCGCGGCCCGGCCCGGCGCGGCCCTGCCCGGCCCGGCCCGGCCCTCCCGGCCCGGACGGCGCGGCCCGGCCCGGCGCGGTGCGGCCCGGCCCGGCCCGGCCCGGCGCGGCCCGGCGCGGCTCGGCCCGGCGCGGCGCGGCCGGCACGGCCCGGCCCGGCTTGGCCGGCCCGGCGCGGCCCGGCGCGGCCCGGCCCGGCGCGGCCCGGCCCGGCGCGGCCCGGCCCGGCGCGGCGCGGCGCGGCCCGGCGCGGCCTGGCGCGGCCCGGCCCGGCGCGGTCTGGCGCGGCCCGGCCCGGCGCGGCGCGGCCCGGCCCGGCGCGGCGCGGCCCGCCGCGGCTCGGCCCGGCGCGGCCGGCGCGGCCCGGCGCGGCCGGCGCGGCCCGGCCCGGCGCGGCCGGCCCGGCGCGGCCGGCCCGGCGCGGCCGGCCCGGCGCGGCCGGCCCGGCGCGGCCGGCCCGGCGCGGCCCGGCCCGGCGCGGCCCGGCGCGGCCCGGCGCGGCCCGGCGCGACCCGGCGCGGCCCGGCGCGGCCCGGCGCGGCCCGGCCCGGCGCGGCCCGGCGCGGCCCGGCGCGGCCCGGCGCGGCCCTGCGCGGCCAGGCCCGGCCCGGCCCGGCGCGGCCGGGCGCGGCCGGGGCCCGGCCCGGCCGGCGCGGCCGGGCGCGGCCGGGGCCCGGCCCGGCCGGCGCGGCCCGGCCCGGCCGGCGCGGCCCGGCCCGGCCGGCGCGGCCCGGCCCGGCCGGCGCGGCCCGGCCCGGCCGGCGCGGCCCGGCCCGGCCGGCGCGGCCCGGCCGGCGCGGCCCGGCCGGCGCGGCCCGGCCCGGCCGGCGGGCCCGGCCCGGCCGGCGCGGCCCGGCCGGCGCGGCCCGGCCCGGCCGGCGCGGCCCGGCCGGCGCGGCCCGGCCGGCGCGGCCCGGCCGGCCCGGAGCGGCCCGGCCCGTCCGGGCGCGGCCCGGCCCGTCCGGGCGCGGCCCGGCCCGTCCGGGCGCGGCCCGGCCCGTCCGGGCGCGGCCCGGCCCGTCCGGGCGCGGCCCGGCCCGTCCGGGCCGGTCCGTCCGTGCGCTGCCCGGCCCGGCCCGGCGCGGCCCGGCCCGGCGCGGCCCGGCCCGGCCCGGCGCGGCCCGGCCCGGCCCGGCGCGGCCCGGCCCGGCCCGGCCCGGCCCGGCGCGGCCCGGCCCGGCGCGGCGCGGCCCGGCCCGGCGCGGCGCGGCGCGGCCCGGCCCGGCGCGGCGCGGCGCGGCCCGGCCCGGCGCGGCGCGGCCCGGCCCGGCGCGGCGCGGCCCGGCCCGGCGCGGCGCGGCCCGGCCCGGCGCGGCGCGGCCCGGCCCGGCGCGGCGCGGCCCGGCGCGGCTCGGCCCGACGCGGCGCGGCCGGCGCGGCCCGGCGCGGCCGGCGCGGCCCGGCGCGGCCCGGCGCGGCCGGCGCGGCCCGGCGCGGCCGGCGCGGCCCGGCCCGGCGCGGCCGGCCCGGCGCGGCCCGGCCCGGCGCGGCCCGGCGCGGCCCGGCTCGGCCCGGCCCGGCGCGGCCGGGCGCGGCCGGGGCCCGGCCCGGCCGGCGCGGCCCGGCGCGGCCGGGGCCCGGCCCGGCCGGCTCGGCCCGGCCCGGCCGGCGCGGCCCGGCCCGGCCGGCGCGGCCCGGCCCGGCCGGCGCGGCCCGGCCCGGCCGGCGCGGCCCGGCCGGCGCGGCCCGGCCGGCGCGGCCCGGCCCGGCCCGTGGGGCGCCCGCGTGGCCAGGCCGGGCCGTGCCGCAGAAATATTGGATAAATGGGCTGGGCCGGGCCGCACAAATATTGAAGAAATGGGCTGGGCGGAAACAAGCATAATTGGAGAAATGGGCCGGGCCGCAGAAACAAGCATAATTTTATTTTTTCTACATAATAAATTTTTTTACTAGTTTACTATATATTGCTAATTTTTTTTTTCTACATAATAAATTTGAATTAAAAATTTTTAAAAATATTTAAATTATAGGAGATTTTAATTTTAATTTTTTAATCGAATAAAAATTTTGCCTAATTTTTATTTCCAATGTAAAGAGCATTTAAATTCAAATGCATCTGCCTGCATGTAACATCTGACCGAGCTCTGCAGTATTCACTGTTAATTCAACTAAATTTGAGTTTGTAGATGTTCAAATGTTTGCTTGGTTTCGATTTACTAAGTTTTCTGTAGCTTTTGCTCTGGTGAAAAAGTTAGAATGGCCTGTGGGGGTAGTAGACTTAACTTAAAATGTGAGCTTGAAAAGGAATTTCAATGTCATAAATGTTAATCCTTTCTTCCCAAACCAATCTTACTAAAACAATTACTATTTCAAAATTTCCTGCTGCATCAGGCATGCATGCCCTAATTAAATATTCTTAACTGCTAAGGTTGAGATTTAACATCCTATTTAACATCTCAATTTGGTACACCATCATTACCTAATAACAGTCAGGTACCTGAATAAAAAGGAAACACAAATAGCAACAAAGGTTTAGATGATTATTCTGTGTGAAAGGGCCATTTTCTTTCCCTTTATTGTTACAGCATTTCCTTTCCCTTAAATCTTTGTCATATATGAAAAAAAAAAAAAAAAAATTGTGAAAAATGTGAGAACTAAAGCAGCAAAAAGGAAATGTGTTGTAATGTTACTGTGATTCTTCAATATTATGAATGGGCCCCTGAAGTTGTGATATGGGAGGTCCCAACCTTAGCTGAATACTAACATGGTATATACTTGAGTTGGCTTTCATTATCGCCTTTTCAGCTTCTTTTGCAATGTCCATCGCATCCCTTCAGGTCAGCGACTTATATCAAAGTTTATTATCAAGAAATAACAACTCAAATGTAGAGAGAGATATACTATATTAATTATGATCAAACTTGGGGGGGGGTTATTAGAAGGATTACTGAATCAGCAGTTGGGGCGACATGGATACTTGAACCTGAAGCAGGACCTTTCCTTGCAACGAATGGAGTACTGTGTTTTCAAGCGACATTTTCTGCAAAAGAAAATTCTCATAAATATGCATCTAAAGAACCTCCAACAGAACAACAACATTAGAATGATCAGAATTTTCTAAATGTAGTTATGGATGAAAATTATTTGTATTAAAGAGTCAAATCAGCTTTAGTTCTGGCCACGATATTAAAAGTCTGTATAAACCATTCGAGTATCAGAATCAACTATACATTCTTTATATCCTCTCAAGCATTGATCCTCCACAAGTCCAAAGTGGTTAGAAAACTGTGAAGCTGTGGGTGGTCTTATGCCTATTCCATAGTGCCCACTTGATGGTGGACCAATCAGCGTGCGGCATGCATGATTGCCGGTGCATCAGTAGTCTTGGAGAGAATCTTTGAGGATGTCCTTAGCATCAGTGTTTACATAAAATTATGCCTGCTTGCAAAAGTGTTGTTCAAAATATCTACTTATTACCTTACTTCTCCTAAAGAGAACCCTAAGTAGCCATTCACTTGGAAAGTAAATATCTAGAAAGAGCTAAAACAAATGATGTCGTACCAGTGAAAAATGGGAAGAGAGAATATCAGAGACGATAGCTTCTGCATCTTGTTGCCTGGAGATATTCTTTGAGTTTTCCCTCTCCTCACTATTCACCTTCTTCCGCAGGTCCAGTTTGTTAGCGGAGCACTCACAATATGAGGGATCTGGATAAACAATTTTAGTAAATTTTCAAAAGATTCGACATCTAATCAATAGGATAAAACAGCATTGGAAAGAAAAGCAAACAGCATTATTCAGTTAATTGTCGATGGCTGAGTTTCAAGATTAGGAGAATCAGAACCCATCCATCATGACAAAAACTTGATAACTCGCAAACACATGACACATGTTTACATCCAATATCTTTACCAAGTTGCCAAAAAATCACTTTAATGTGGTAAAATTACTCAAGCTCTACAATGTCCTACCTACAGTGAGAGTGCTCATCCTTTTATAGAACCAAAAGTTTCACAAGACGCATTTGATTAAGGTAATTCAACTCAACTTTCTTTTGTTATATCAGAGAATCAGCTCATTCATCTGTTCAAATTAACTAAAGCAAAAACTTTTCTTACATATTCACAAGCATGCATGTCAATACCTAGAAATAACAAATATGTTCAAAGAATACTGGAGCCTACAGATAAGAGATCATTTAGCTACCTATGTGTATGAAAACTTCTGCAACTTGACTTTGAGATTTGTGAATCTGACGGCGCACTGATTCACCAATATCATGAGCAGCACTCACACTCAAGAAAGGATCTACCTGCAAAAGCATAGAATCTAGTAAATCAGCTAAATTTAGCAGCAAAAATTACAACTATTGTATGTTATACGCATTAACAATAATTTAAGACTACCTAAATTTCTAAAAATAGCGACATTAATTTAAGATTACCTAAACTTCTAAAAATAGCGACATTAACATAAAGTTCAACATCCTTGAAGTGTGACTTGTGTATAGTTGTCGTTGAGCTTCATGGCAAGCACAGTGTAATACATTCACAGGTAATCGGCAATCGTGGATCTAACGCAACTTCTACGGAGAGAATATCTTATTCCATTGTCTGCTTAAGTTGTGTTGTTGTGAAATAGGCAATTATCTCACAACAAAACAATGATTTACATCAATAATCTCATGATTATGTGAACAGCATGAAAACTATTTCACCGATATTGGATCTACTAATGTGCTTTTGTGCATTAGATCCACATGTAATCATCCTCAGTTATTACACATTATACAACTTTTTTTTTAACACTTTAAAAGTATCACATTTAAATTATCTTCAGTTTCCATTCCTGTGAATCTCTACTTGAACTCACATGGAGTTGCATATGTAGGCCAGAATACAAAACAATATATGATGCAAGTAACCTTAGTTTATCAAGAATTAACAAAGAAAGTGACAAATATTATGTTCACAACCTTGAAAGGTAAAATTGTTTGATGATATAAGGTACATGAAATTGCATTAAATACTAGTCATCGGATACCGAATGTTTAAAAGAATCAATGTAGTCAGTCACTGCATGATGTGCTAAGATTTGTTGGAACACATTATGTATGTCGAAAGGATTGCAAATATTGCATCAGAATCTGACCTCAGATACCGCTTCATTGAGTCCAATAGGCAGAGAAAGCACAAAGTATATTTAGATGCATTATCCATTGTGTACCTAATCGAAAAATCATGATCCACCAAGAAATTGGATAGCACTCACTGAAATCATCTTAGACAGATGCTTTCAGAGAACATGGGGAAATGTCCAACATTTCATCTTTTTTTCTTCTTCTTGCAATCAGAAAAGTAACAGTTTCTGAGAGGATTTCCAGTTAAAAAGTGTGACTTGTTTTGATTTCCTCCAAAACTGCCTTTCCAACCCAACTACAGATAATTCAGAGAAAAAGTATTTTTGTGATTTTTACAATACTATGCATGTTTAATATCCATGCGGACAACCAATTCCCCATAGAGATGTGTGCTGCCAGTATATACCAACATGTCCAACAAACACAACAAGAGGGGTAAACTGCTCAATATTTTATATAGCCTTGCGTTGTCATTATTTCTTTCAGAAGTTATATAAACCAAAATGCTAATGTTTGGATAAGTTAAGCCACTATTTATGGAAACACAACAAAGGAAAATAATTCATGAGCTAAATGAACTAAACAGGACATACCTCAATATGCACATCAAGATACAAGGATGTCCCACCTTTTCTTCCTCTCAAGCGGTGGCATCCCTTGAAACCACAATAAGTCATTATCATAAAGCAAAAGATGCAGCGACAGAATAGTGTCCTAATTTTATGATTTAAAGTGTAACTCCTCTTAGGATTATGCAAAAGATTTAAATAGTATGAGAAGTTTGTTCAAGCAATAAAAATGATAAAATATAAAACAATAAAAAACAAATCAGCACAATCCAGATAATTTCCAAACAAATCTACCAAATTTTGTAATGATGTGTTCTTTCCTCCATTAATGTATACAGATTTCTTTAACACAAGCATACAAAATACGCAGAAAAGTGTCCCTTGACAACCTTGTATAGTGTCGATATATGCAGAAGTGTGTTTAGCAGCACATGTAAATGATTAGCTGTTTTCCCACTCCTTAGTATATAAAGCTTAATTAAAGTAGCATGAAGCAAACTTATGATCTGGCATGAATAAATCAACCAATAAACTGCTTTCGCAATTACTTCGAAATCACCCGTGATGAACTCATCTTTTTTGGATAGGGTAGAGTACAGGCAATACTCTAGATTCGCAGAAGGCACTTACATGCCATTAAGTACCATCGTATGTAATCCTTTGCTAAGATATAAGGAGAATATAAGAGACAATTACAATACTTGGAAAAGAGACTCACATTCACTGTTGCATAGTCTATCAAACTTTGGGGATTTCGTAGTCTACCTTGACACCTTCAACTTGAATAATTGTTTGCTTGATGGGCTCTAAAACGGATGGTGGTACAGCAGCATCAACTAGTTCAAGGACACTAAAATAATACCAGTAGTTAGATAAAGCTATTCATCGATCACAAATATGCTGGATAAGCTAATTTTACATGCTCAGAGTGGATGCAGTAGATTTAGTTAGATATACCTCAATTTCGGCATTCAAAATTAGTCTAAGGGAAAATAACCATTGGAAAAATATTAAACATATTCAGATTCTTGCTAGTAATAAGATGTGCACATGTGCACGCGCAAACACACGCACACATGCATCTGCACACACGCATCCGCACAAACACACACGCAGGGCAAAATATATCAGCTGTAAAATCGCAAGTCAAGCACAAAAACTTCAAATTTATCAAAGATCATCATATGCCAAGCACAAAAATAGGCATAACAACAGCTTGTGAAGCATAACTAAGACCTGGTTTGAACATAGCACACGGGCATTATATGCTATATACGACATTAGATTCTATATATGTAGGAGAGGGGAAAGGTATATACCTCTCATATCCAGTCTCAATACCAGCTTTGAAAATCATGCCAGATACAATGAGTCCAGCAAGGGGATCTAAATACGGTACTCCAAGAATGGCGCCACCTACAATCACATCAATAATGCAGAGTGAGTCAATGCTTATGACCAAAGAATTACGTTAATTGTGATACATGCCTTAGCTAGAAGAAAATATAACTACTCTACAATTACATAACAGGTAGTACAGTTCTGATAGCAACCGAGTAGTTATATTATAAATTTGAAAAGCATACTATATTATGGTATTACCTGATTCATCTTTGTACCAATATGAAGAGCGTAGCGAGTTTTTGTGTTTATTTTGCATGGCATGTTATCACAGCGATCAAAAAAATGTTTTCATTAACAGAACTAAATGCTTACTCAGAAGATTTTGAAAATCAACACCACGAGTATTTCCATTCGTAATTGTACTCATTTAACTTTTCAAATCTTGAAATTATTACATTCCATTTAAAGGCCTCACAAATCTAAATTCTGAAATGCCCATAATCCATAGTATAAATCTCAAACTGTTTTCGATTTAATATTAAAATTGAAGTTTCAAATGATATACATTATAAATAAGATGAAAGAGCATATTCAGCCATGTACCTGAAACTTTAGGATCAAGAAAAGCAGCTCTCATGCATTACCATGTATCCATATTCAGTAAGGAATAAACCAAATTTCATGATAATACAGAAGACCCAAAGAGTGGAAGACCAATTGAGTAGTACTTAGCAAAATAGAAGTTTAATATTGTGGTACCGAAAGTCTCAAAACGTCTTACCTACCCCAATAAGGGTAACAACAGATGAAACAGCATCAGAGCGATGGTGCCATGCATTTGCTTTCATCAGGCCACTCCCCTCCCTTTCTCCAGCTCTCTTTGTGATCCAATACAGCCTATTATACATAAAAATAGGTCTTTTACACATGATATACATCATAGCTCACTAAAAGCCACCATAAAATTCAGTAAATACATGGAAAAGCCATGCTATCATCTTGATGAGAACATAAAACTAGCACCAATATGAGCTCATCTGAATTCCTATCAGTCAACTGAGCTGTCTATTAAGGATTTGAATCAAGGGGGCTTAGTGGGGTTCATCTTAAAAACTGATATGCAAACCATCTGTGATCGCCAATTGCCAGTGGATTCAATTGCGTAGAATTTAAATTTTGAAAAATCAAAGAAAAGAAAATTAGCACAACCAAACAAGGTGTTACATTTCCCTTTCTTTTGTTTCCTTAACACTCAATTCTCTGTTCAGAAGTGGGCTGGTGGATGGACTCTTTGTTCTTATTATTGTTGATTATCTCGCAAACTCATCTTCTTAAAAATAAAAACAAAGAAACCCAATGGGAATCAATCAAAAATCCTATGTACCCTTCTTTAACAGATATTGCCGCAATTGTCATACTCAATGCCAGGACAGGGTGCTCCAAATCTATTCCATGGAGATGGCCACCATGGTCATTGTGATAATGGCCATGTTGCAGTGCACCATTAACCATATCAGGAGTCGAAGCCAAAACTCCCTGAAATCAAAGGGTAAAGTCATATACAACAAGCATATGTACGTTGATGATTATGATAAAATAGAAAAGAAACATAAACTCAAAAATAACCAATCTAGTAAGATAGTTACTCCAAATTTGCACTGTTTTGTAGCAAATTTGAATGCTAGCTTGAAGAAGCTGCCCTTGTAATTTTTCCTTCCTCCCCTCTTTTTCCCTCTTAGGTTTAAATATTTTAGCATATTAAGCATTGAAAAGAAGAGGAGCACAACATAGTAGGATTACGTGCGAGATCCACATGTGTTGATTCTCACGAGCAAAAGAAGTAGGTACCTGCAGAACATCGACAGCATGCCAGGCAATACCACCCGCAGTCACCAAAAGCATACTAGAGATCCCAAGAGCTCCTAGGCTCTCAAACTTACCATGACCTGGAAAGAGTGATAGAAGATAACAACACACTATAAGCAGCACAAAAAAGACAGCTTAAACCCAATAAGAGGACAAGTAACAGAGCCTTTTAAAGATAGTATTATAGATGAAATATGGATGATGAATTCCCAGTTTTCTCACGCAAATGCCGACGAGATCGACACTAACCATAAGGATGTTCTTTGTCCCTGGGAGCCTTAGCAGCTTTAAAGGATAACAATGCAATTCCACTGAGCACCTACATTTTCAAGAAAACCATAAAACAGAAAAAAGAAAACACATGAGTACCTAAACCAATGTAATACCTAATCTTGATTCTTTCTTGAACTCTCGTAAAATAAACATTTTCTTTCTAAACACTTAAGCCACTAAAAAGCAATGTCTTAGCATTTTATATCCGAAACACCCATTTCCGCCTGGCTTGTAACTTTTTGATAGCCCCGAGATGCGGATGCGAAATAAATAAGCGAAAATTATATAAGATTAGTGGGATGATACCACGTAAAGCAATTGTTACTTTCTATAAAAGCTTGCCATTAGAGAAAATATTTCGATAAACTCAGAGGCACTAGAATTGTGACCAATAATTTCTGCATCAAACAAGCAAAGTTAGAACCATAAGGAAACAAATTCCAACCTACATCAAGAAAAAAAAGAAAAAGAAAAAAGAAAAAAGAAAATTAACTTTCTCTCATTCTCTCTCCACTATTTGAGAGAGAAGAAATTTAGGGCTTGTTTGGATCACCCGTTTTAGGCTCTGGAATCATAATGGGATTCACTAATTCCAATAATTGTTGTTTGTTTTATAGGAATCCGATTCCAATTCTCATTCCACTCCAGAATGGGAATGACCCTATCCGGCTTTAAATCCTGGACTGGCCCATTCCAAAGTAAACAACACAAATCCCTCTCTCGCAAACACCTCCCCCTCATCTCCCTTCATTACCGTCATCTACCTTAACCAAAACTCTCTTTCAAAATCTTAGGTATCCCAATTGTCCATTCCAACAAATAGGCCAAATATTTTTGGATAATCCATCAATCCATTTCCCATTCCCATTCCAATCATAGAACAAAACATGCTCTTAGTTTTCTCTCCGTTTAACTTACTTTTCTTTACTCTCATCTAAGACATGGCCGATAATTTTGCATCAAATAAGCAAAATCTGAGCTACAAGAATATGACATCCAACTTTACTTTTATAATGGAAGTTGTTCGATGCATCGAGTACTTCAAATCAAGAAAAGAGAAGAAAAGGGAGAAGAAGAGATCATACGATGTCGGAGACGGAGTGGGCGGCGTCGGCGACGATGGCGGTGCTACCGGATACGTAGCCGGTGACTGCCTTCCCGGCGGCGAGCGCGACTTCGGCGGCGAGCCCGAGCCGGAAGATCCGCTCCGCCTCTCCGCCGCCGCCGCCGCCGTGGTGGGAGTGGGAATGGGAGTGGGCGACGTGCGAGCGCGCGGGGGTGAGGGAGTGGCTCCGGAGCTCCGAGGGAGAGAAGAGGAGGAGGGAATGGGAGAGGAGAGGGGAAATTAAGGAGCGGCGGTGGCGGCGTAGGGCGGTGGAGAGGGCGGAGAATCGGAATCCCATCGTATTGGGCGGAAGTGGGGAACTGGCTTTCTTCGGGTGCTTTTATGTGAATTGAAACAAATGGAATACGCATTTTATATTCCGATCAATTTTACTATTAATAAATTGGAATATATATATTATATATCTTGGATACCGAATTTGTGATAGGCCAAGAAGCCATGGGCCAGAAGCTTCAATGAGATTTGGCACGAATTTTGGTCCAAATTTGTAAAACTTAATTGGCTCAGTTGAAGCTTCTGCAACTATTTTGTTCAACTTCTTATTGAAAAAAATAAATAAATAAAATAAGCTAGTTTCCAGCGTAGTACATGGAAATAGGAACTTCAAATTAGAACCTGTACTTTTTAGGATATAGAAACTTATCTTAGCTTTTACTTAGAAAAATTTGTTGAAAAGACGTGTTAGAAACTGTACGTGCGCGGGATGAACTAAGTTCTGAATTAAGTTGTCTTCTTTCTTTATCTTGTCAAAAATCAAAACTATGTATAATTTTGCAGGATCTAACCTGGCTAACATGCTTGTAAGATCAGGAAGTTGCTTTTCCGGATGATCGTGAAAGCGACAACATGGTCGTGTGTAAGGAGGAGGATAAAGCCATCAAAGAGGAGTTCCAGCAGTGGATGATCGCACAAAGCCCGGGTGTAGAGGTGAAGGAGATTGAAGGTGCAGATCACATGGTCATGCTCTGAAAGCCTGAGCAACTCTGCAACGCACTCCTGCAGATTGCCGTGAAATATCAATTGAGAACCTCACTTTTTTATGTAGTAGGTACATTGTCTGATTAATTTGAATCTTTGGTTATGATTCAGCTTGTGCTTTAAGATTTAGCAATTTTTGGCACAAAACCATGGGCACCAAACGAGGCATCAAAACGAACAGACATCAAGTAGCACTAGCGTAGAACAATGAGAGAGACCTAGGGATGTAATATGATTTATTCTTAAAATTGAGACTAATGTGAAAATTACATGTAATCAAATTATGACACACCATATAATACATTTGTAATTTCTTTACATCACCCGAGCAACTAAAATCATAATTTACAAGCCAATCAGAAGATTTTTAGGGAGCACAACATGCAGCCTCAGCTGCAAACAACTTGCCTTCTCTTAATGACTTTATCCAAATTCTCCGAAACCATCGCAGTTAGGTTGTGATCCTGCAATCTAAGTTCTGAATCAAGCCTGAAAAGATGGTGGGAAAATAATCAGCAGCTAAACAGAAAAATTTTAAAATAATAATAATTGAATGCTCGTAAATAAAACATTTATTTGCATCTGCACATGCCATAGACATCAAGCACCAATACAGCAAATTAGGCACATCTGCCAACTCCCTTCTATTTGCGTCTGGGATTGGATTAAAGAGGATACGAAGAGACGACGGGTTTCACAACTAGAAAGCTGAGACATTGGGTTTATTGAATCCGGCCAAGTAAAAAAAAAAAACCTTTGGAATGGGATTATCGAATCCCATCCAAGAGGTTGCCTTCATAAAATGGTTTATTATCTTTTCCACTACCAATGCCTTTTGAGTAGCTGGACCCTCCTCTCACCAAATATCGTCGATACTAGGTCTAAAATGAGTCCATGAAGGCTAAGATGGGCCAATAACATCATAGATCTTTGGTGAGTAGATAGTGTAAATATAGATGCATATCTTTAAGACACTGCAGTGTACCACTGGATGCGAATTCAGTACAAACTCAACCAGCGAATCAGTAGTACCCAATTTCTGGTTGCAAAAAGGAAAACTTGAAGAGCTGTTAACTTACTTGGGATCAACTGATATTTTCTGAATTTCTCTGATGGCTGAACTTGCAGCATATAAAGAAATCTTTCCCACCTGCAGGAGAATTCATAAAACTGTGAGATCTAGAAGAGCTAGTGCAGCAGAAGCTAAGTTTTAAGAGGAATGAATGAATTATTGATGGAATTCACACAACTCTTAGATCTAGAAGAAACCAAAGCAAAACTCGTGCAGCTGAAACTACATTAAGAGAATGAATCATTGATCGAACCTCAAACATCTTCAGTTTTGCATCATGATCATTTGGGAGGCAACGAATCTCTTGAGCCATACGAGCTGACTCCCCTAAGCTCTCCGGCGATAAAAAGTCAAGCACCAGTTGAACTGAAGACTGAAAAAAATCAAATGGAAGAGAAAAGTAAGTAGTGCTATTATTGTTGCAAATGCTTCTGGAAAAAAGAATGATAATCATTATTCCAGCTAAACTAGCATTAGTGATGAGCACATAGCAGAAGGATGAAAAAAGTAGCCTCAATCAAAGTAATCTAATCTGCATCTAATAAATCAAATTAAGAAAAATACATTAAAGCAAGCGATCAACATCCATGCCTCACATACAGATGAATATATTATGATTGGACAACGAATATGTGAAAGATTTTTGCTATCTACAGAGGTATTTAATGTATAGTCAACTTCCAAATGGAGATTGAAATTGGCCACCGTACTTGTATCATAAATTTTCTCGCTGCTGTTGATGATAACTGGCATAATAAAATCAAGACAACTTAAAACTGCTTAAAAAGAGTTACTCCATAGCATAAAGTGCACACTATAAGAAAATGTTAAATGCATGATTCTTTTAAGCAACTATATAATGCACACGTGCACTTCAGCTACGAAGTGTTATAAGTTCAGCAATCAAGAAAGAAGAAAACCTACTCACACTCAGGTTTGAAGACCAAAGGAATTAATTTAAACTTTTCACGATGGAAATTAAGGGAAGGCAGACACTATGGCTGGCGGCAGGGAAGGCTCTGAAGTCTGAAGTCTGAAGTCTGAAGACTCAAGATTTTCCTATTATAATCTTTTGTTTTGTTTGTCTCATAATGTGCATTTCACATATCTGCAACTATACAAGTGTATCCATGCACAGTACTAGCTTTCTAGTTAAAACAAAAACAACCAAAAAATTACCAACTTGTCTAAAACAGAGATGCCGTGAGAGAATGGCAGTTTATCTTCAATACCTATATGCGAAAGAGAAGCACATGAAGAAGGTATGTCAAACAAACATTTCATCTAAAAGCTTGAGCAACAAGAAAAAAGCACATGAATATTTTATCCCGAACAATCCTGAAGTCTAGGCTCACGACATCTATACAGATCTAAGATCAAAACTGTGAACTAATGGGTGGTGCTGTGGTGACCCGTGACTGTTTTCTCAATGAAATAGAGGATGAGCATAGTGGGATTCGACACAAGCACCTCCTACCCTAATACCAATTTACGATCATTTGTCTAAATCTACTAAAGAATGGCATGTTAAAATTTTATACTCAAAGGGGCCGACCAGAATTTCCTTGCCACAGGAATGTAAGCATGATTAATTTACAGCTATGTTTCACAGATACTGATACGACACGATACGAATACGGTGATACGGCAATTCCTAAACCTTCTAGGATACGATACGTAGAATATACTTAAATAAAATATTATTTTAAATATATTTAAATTTATGTTGATTATATGTAATGATATATTGAGAACAATTAGGATATTTGAATTATATTAAGAAATATATTTTGATGTATATTAACTTGTATAATTATTTTACATCTATTTATAAAAAAAGATAATCAATCGTATGAAATAATAATTCAAAAAGTATCAACCAATTATCATCCAACTTGATCAAATGATAACAATAGATATTTAGTCACACAAACTAGATAATTAGTCATTCAACATATATGTACGTTTTATTAGGTTATATTATATAAAACAGTAATAAAAGAAAATATGCTAACAATTTAATTGAAGTAAAAAATTATTCTCTATGACCTTTGCTGATTAGTTCTAGGTTGATAAATTAGATGAAAAAAAAGTAAAAAAGAAACGGTAAAGAACTGAACTATAGCTTAATACTGTGTGGAGATAGAACGATAGGGATCACCTTTAACCATTCAAGTGCAAAAAAGTAGAAGAAATGACAAATTGAAGAGAGATTTGCATTTTTCTCATTCTTTTCCTTATTTCCAATGGGTTTGGATGCATACTTTTCGAAAAAATTTCAATTCCGATCATTTTAGACCAAAAAAGAATCTGGGCGTATCTCCCCCGTATCCCGCTGTGTCCCTCCCATATTCGAGTCGTATCTGATATTTTTTTATTTTTAAAAAATACCGGATACTTCATTTTCGTATCGGACACGTATCGGGCGCGTATCGGTATCCGATACATATCTGATACAGGTACGGCGAGAAATTTGAAGTATTTGTGCTTCATAGATTTACAGGCTCAAGATTTTACTCCAATATTTTCAGAGTTGACTGATAGATATAATTTTAAGAACGATGCCAAGAGTGTGAAAGTTCAGAAACTTCACCAGAAGAAATTTAACTTGAAAAGGGCATCCAGCAGGAATAAAAACAGCCTCCCCAACATGCTGTCTGAAAGTCCAGGGTTCTATTCCTGTAAGATTCGAAAATGTAAAGATTGGTCAAGGCTAGAGACATTTGAGACTTTTCTACTGCCTGATTTGATAACTGAGAAATTTGTTAAATGACCAAAGAAAACATGCTAGTGGTGGTGGAGAGGAGGTATTAGGTTTGGGGTGTTAATTTATATTGATGAAATTAGAGATTTAGAGAGCTGAAAACACGTACACTTCTTAAAGCACAGCAATTCTTCGACAAGTAAATAAATGGAAACTAGTTCAGATACTTCTACTCACCGTACTCTTTCTTCAACATCCTTTTTTGATCTTTACTGAGGAATATAGCTTGATCGTAAACAGGATGAGTAATCTGCAAACAAAGTACAACAACCATGAGACTTTGATTTAAACAAGTATATTTTCAGCATTATTTTCATGCAGAAAAGTTAATTTACCGAATGAGGACTAGTAGTTTTAAGTTCCATAAAATGAGCCTTCAGATATTCATTCAGCTTTGGGACATCCTGCCTGCGGAATACATCCCAAACGGCACCACCCAGAGAACAGTCTGAAGCATCAACGCTTTTTCTCTCCAAGTGACAAGAGTCGTGGGCTCTCTTTTCTACAAAAGCAATTTCAGGACCATTGCATAATTCCTTTTCAACAATAATCTCTTCTCTATATCTGACTCCAAAAACATTTTCCTTCTCTCTGTGTTCTCTTTGTGTCAGATCAAGTGAGTGTGTCCTCCCATCTAGATACATGTTATCAGATACATGTGCAGTCCCGTGTGATCTTTTGGCATTTAATTCCTTGGAGATCTTCTCACTTTGGACGGTTCCACACCTCCTAAGAGATTTACTATGCACATCAGCTGTGTGCATCAACATATAAACCTATAATAATCAAATGATAATGTCCATTTAGTTACTTCATTTCTTCAAATATATTAGACTATTATTGATTAAAAAAAAGTAAGAATATAAAGCTAAAAGTAACCTATTATAGCAAGCTAATTCTTCTTGATGAATCATTTGGCAAGTTGGTCTAGACATGACAAATCATTTCATAGGGTTTCCATAGAAGAGGCCTTAAATGGTTCAGAGTTGAGGGACAATGAAGTTTCAAAATTGAAGTAATCTCAGAGAATCATTTATCAGATGTGTATAAATGGTGATATTACAATCAGCAGAAGTTAACAACATAGCAAGCTATTAGCATCTGATACTCTGAAAAGAAAAATGAGTTCAAAAATTAAGAAAAAAAAAAAACAGTGCTGGGAGAAGCAGTAGTCTCGGCAAGCTTCTGTATTATGCTTAGCATATAAGAAAATTCAATTTAAACTAAGGCCTATCATTCTTACACCAAGGATAACAGGTTGTATATGGCTAGATAATCAAGCAAAGTTATATTGTTATCATCTAGCATAAACAGGAGTCAACACTTAAATAAGAAATAGATAAAGGTGTACTTCATCAAGAAGTATTACGAAGACGGAGATTTAAATCATGTCATAACAATATCGCTTTCTTATTCTGGAATGGGCCCTTTCAATTCTTTTAGATTCATGCTCTACACAGAATGATTTGTCTGAACTCTGAATACTATAAATATAGGGAGGATGGACTCACTATTATATTCTTCTTACTTCTTATGATGTTTTTTTTTTTCCTTTTAGATAATTCCATACCATCCTTTTTCCAAAACTAGTTAGTTATTCACCATAATATTCCGTAGGTTGGTAATTCGGTATCACAAAAATAGCAACAGTAAGTACAAGAACAATTTTTAGTACAAGGACAATTTTTTGAACAAGGGTATTCTTGCTGTTAAATTTAGCAGTGGATATTTATTAATAAAAACATTTTCATTGAAATGTTAAAGATGAAGATAAAGTAACCAAACAAAAAGGAGCATAAAGGACCTACCACATCACCCATATTAATCTGGAGATTGGATACAAAATAATCTCTATCAAGCTCTTCATGAATTCCATATGCAATTAACAGCTTGGGAGCTCCTTCAGACTGTATAGTATCATGGGGCACTTTGGCAGCAAGATTCAAAACACCCCATTTAGAATGAATAAAATCAACTAACGGAAAATTCACAAGAAATTCAGGCCTATGGCACACTAAGAACTCCTCTAGAACATTTGGAGCTGGCCAGTCTTTTAGTTTCAACATCAGTGGCCTACCATCCACAAGTATACGCCCATCGGAGTATCCTTTTATGAATTTATTCATTTCAATATCAACCTGTAAGATTTTAAAATCAACATCAACAAATTAATTTCAGCGACCAAAATGATCTAAAAACTTTTCTGGAAGAGATCAAAGAAGAGATTAAGCAGAGAATGACTTTTGCTTTTGTTCCATAGGACCATTTAGCTAAACATCCTTCATTAAATGTAATTGTTCGTTTATCACAACTTTCCTTATATACTATAAAGATACAGAGTTTCAACAGAACATTTTCCCCTAAATGTAATTGTCCTTTTATTTGCATACCTTTCCCTATACCCTACAATGATAAAAAGTTTCAACAAAAACATACGTAAGTTGCACTACTAAATAGTTTTCTATGCAAAAATAAAAGCAGAAGTTCAGAATAATTAATAAGCAACATTGCTAGGCAGTGCTTGAAATGCCAAAAGATTGCCAAGGAGGAAAGCCTCAAGGTATGACTATATTCTGGATGGTGAGGGGCGTGGAGCATTCGACATTTGCAAATGCGAGCTTTTTTCAACCCCTTAAAATGTATGTAATTTTTTGTATAGCCCTCTCAAGCTGAAGTTTTTATAGACACTCTCAACTATGGCCTCCTTGCACAGATGCCCGTCCACGATTTTCCATACAAAACAGTAAATTTTAATTTGAAAGAGCAAAATGACCACAATAACCTAATAATTAATATAAATGCACCCTAAATCTAGGAAGGCACCATAGCACCAATAATGGCATCTTTACAATGCCATATAATCTAACTCGTGACCTGGGCTATAGTTGGGATTTAACCTCAGTCAAACAAAAGAGTTTTTATGTCATTGTACAAAAAAACATATGAGAAAACACGCTATTTAAAAGGGCATTTAGTGAAATACACACTTATGTGTGTGTGTGTGTGTGTGTGTTTTTGTGTGTGCGCGCGCGCGTGTGCGTGCGCGCAAAACTTTCAGCTTCCACACCCATACCCAAAATGTTTACTTCAACAAATAGGCATTAAGTTGGGTCATTGCGCAGCTTGATCGAAATGAGAAAACAGCCAGTCAGCTAGACAGGATTAATTTGATAAGAAAGATGGAATGATGGATACAAAATAATGAAATACCAAATATTAGCATGCCACTTCTTAACAATTAAGATACATACAAACAAGCGCAAAAGGAAAACTTCACAAGACCATCCAATGATGGAACCAGAAAAGAAATATTTATTAAGCTCTACATATTATTATATGCAAGACTGTTAGAAGAGCTCTAACGCATTATATGGTACACCTTACCCACAAAAAAAAGGGAACTAATATTCAAGACAATGAATTATCAACCTAAGGAATTCAATAAAGAAAATTAATAAAATGTATGGTTCAATCCTTGTTCTCACCTCTGATTGGTTCAAGCAATCCACAGCCTTGACAATCAAATCATGGTTGATCTTTTCATCTGTTGTCTCTTGGATTCCCCTCCAAATACTTAATGGATCCCAGCTTGATGCCAACGAACGCTCAAATGCATGTCTAATAATAACCGGCTCACCTTTGACCCAGTGCTTGTGAAAATGACCAATACCTTCATGCTTTACATCATCTAACATTGGGCAGTACAAGGAGTTGTCGCTGCTTCCTTCTCTGTTAGAGCACCGAAAGAGACTGAAATCATTTGAGTCTTTTGACTCCAAACTCCTAACACCTTTGCAAGAAGAACACCTATCAGAATAGTCCAAATCACGTACTTTACATCCCTCAACCATTTCCTCAGCATTTTTAACAAGTTTACCAATCCAGTTGACTTTAAGTATGCGTCTTAAAACCAATTTTGAGGAGCCACAACCACCAGCATCAGCTCCGCAAGGAATGATACCGTCATTCTTGGCCTTCCATGTAGGAAATAGATGAGCAAAATCAATTGCATTTTCATCTGCTATACAAGATAGCAACATATCATTGGTTCTTTTAGCATATGGTTCTGCCCTAGTTGTTGCAGCATCAATATCTTTACTTCTCTCAGGAATCTGACGTTCAACGAATCCCCCTCCCAGACTGATCAAGGATCCTCGTCGAATATCCCGGCAACAGGTCAAGCATAAATCATATAAACATTTTGTACAGTGACGATGATAATCAAAAACAGGGATTTTGCAGAAATCACTGCAGGAAAGAATATTTTAGTGAACTCAGAACCTGTCAAATAATGAAAGAAAAGTAGCTACTAGCTAAATGTATTTAGGCTTTTACCACTAATAATGCTAGGAAATAAAAGTAGAGATTATTGCAGAACAATACCAGCACATCTGCTCATCTGCATTTACTTTTGCCCTGGTAATATCAACTTTGGGTCCTAAAATAAAGCATACAATCAATTATGGAAGCAAATTGAACAGAAAAAATTGGAATAACAGAAAAAATTTGCCAGAAAGCAATTGAGACTCTAAAATACCACAAATTCTTGTTTCCACTCCTATTTCAGAGCACTGTTCAGCATATGTTTGCTTAAGCACAGGGAGAACAAAGACTAGAAGGCTGTGAAGATATCTTAACTTATCTATGCCAGGAATCTCCTGTACGTTGGCCTGAATAGAAAATTAAAGTTCGATAATTAATTAAGAAGATCTTTAAAAATAAGATTGTAAGGAAGCCACATGAGAAACAGGGGAATATCTACTCGACAAATAACGAGTATGAAGCACCTTAATCAAATTATCTCCTCGTAAGCAGATTCTGCAGTTGCAAATACCACGGCATGCTGGACAAACCTTCCGTATTTCGTCCAGTGGAATCTCAGCATACCTATTATGTAAGTTCCGACAGGACACACAATAGAAAAATGAATATTGGATGTCAATGTAACTTATCTCTAACATGGAAATCATAACTAGTGAAGAAGAACACAACAATGTACAGAATCAACCCTATGATTAATTAAAAAATCTATAATAATTGAAAAGCAAAAACAAGAGAACAAGTCATTATCCATCAGGCATGGCAGCAGGTCCACAAAGATAACTCCAGCATAGGAATTACAAATGGCAATAGCCTATCTGTAGGGTAAAATACTATCTCAATAGCGTATGTTTGTGTGTGAAAATTAGGATAACGAAGAAGAATTTTGATGCAAATAGTTCCCAATCAAAATCTCAGGAATACAGGTATCAACTGATACAGTCCAACTCAAGATATTCAATTAGGGATGCCTCATTATACTTCTTGGGAAGAGTAGCAATTATTTTCCTCGTTTATACTTTTCCAGGGGTGCACGCCAGAATTACTCCTTTTATAAGCTTTTTCTTACTCCGTTCAGAAAGGTGGATTAAATCCTAGCATATTCGGTAAATAAGGAAGAGATTTGAGGGAACTCTAGGCCAAAAGGGTCTTTTCATTTCCATTATAAATGGTTGATTATGGAAAAATGGAAGTCGTTAATTTCACTCATGAATCTCTTATTTTGGTGCCAAAAGCTTAAAAAGTTCAAAAGGACGGTTCAGAGCTGAAGATCGACATTGTTTGATATGATCAAGAACACGTATAGTAACATTAAAATCATAAATGTCAGTGCAATGTTAAGTACCATCTTGAAATGCAGACGCCACAGTATCCCCTACGCTCGCAGCTACTACAACATACCACCCTGTCGCTTCTCCGGCATTGATGGCAAATTAACCCCTTGACTGCATCATACGAATCGGCACTTCTCCCAAAACACTCCTATCACATAATCAACATTGAGTAGATATTTAACATTCCTAGTTAAACGGAACAAAGCTATGACAAAACGCAACAAAACTCACCCCCGCACCAGTCGCACCAAAGCTCTTCAGCTCCTTACCATAAGAAGAGTTGTACACCGACCTCGCCCTATTCTCCTCTGCCTGAGTGCCATCGCTCGGCAGCTCATCACTAGGTCTATAAAAACCACCGTGCGGGAGAGAACCCCTCGTTCCCATCGGCCCACCGGAGTACACCGCAGTCCCCTTCAGCATCCTCTCCTTGTACTTCACCGCCGGCGACAACGACTTCGTCAGCCCCATCTCACCATGCTTTCTCTCCAAGTAGATGTCGGCATCGGCGTCCGCATCGTCCAGCGACTTCCTCCTCGCCTTCTTGAGGCTGGCCCGCAGGGCCGAATTCGCCGCCCGCTTCTTGGCCTGTATGTAGTGCTTCTCGCAGACGGTCTTGTCGGGCATCGACGGCGCGCTGCACCGCCATTGCTTGCCGTCCGATCTCTTGCACCTCAGATCCTCCGGGATCCCCGCACTATCCTCCATACTCCCTCCCCTCCCCTCTCCCACCCCCCAACCACCTCCGCACCTTCAAACCCTCCAAAAACCTAATCCCAACCCCATCATCCAATCCAAAACCGATCAAACGATCAACAAATCCCTAAGCCAAGCTCAAAACAACCAAATCGCACAACTCCCCAAAACAAAATCAAAACAAAATCCACGGAAAGTAGTAACAAGGGATCGGAGAATCGGGGCAGAGGAAGGGGGAGAAGGTCACCTGGGAATCGGCGAATTAGGGTTTCGGCGGGCGTCGGCGCGGAGGTGGGCGGCGGAGGAGGGGAGGAAAGAGTAAAGGAGGGGGAATCCGAGCGAATTGTCGGAGACGAGGACTACTGGGAAAGGGAAAATAATAAGAAGAAAAAGAGCGACGCAGACGCAGACGCAGAAGGGGAAGTGTCGCTGCGGTGGTCTCCATACATTCATTCACCACATACATAACGTTGGGGGAGTACGGAACCGAGAGAAAGAAGAAAGGCAATGGCCGCGAGTTGCCGAAATTACGGAACTACCCCTGGAACGCTCGATGGTGTGTGCGCGCCTGTGGAACTGTGGAACTGTGCAAGTAGTAGTGGGATCGTTGAGGATGGTAGGAGTATTTTGGGAATTTTGGGCTGGGGAAAGTGTGCGCAAAGAGTGAACGTTGTTGACTTGGGAGGGGGGGGTGGGGCGGAGACTGGCGTTGTTTGGTAATCTGCTTTTGCTATTTTTTAATATTTGAGTTTCGGTAAATGAGCGAGACTGATTTAAGACCAAAGAAAATGCTTTATGTATGACGAAAACATTTAATAAAAAAATATTTTATTTATTTTATGTATGTTGATAGTAATAATTTAAATATGATATAATTTTTGTAGTTTTTATTGACAAGTAAAAGAATATATATATATATATATATAGGAAAATGCTATGTGTACACTCCTTTCGGGGTGTACATCATACACCCCACCCATCTAAGGGTGGGGGTGTGATGATGGGTCACTTGATGTGACCCGTAAAAAATATTGCCACCATTAAATTGGTGGAGGTGTATGATGTACACCCCTTTGGGGTGTACATGTAGCATTACTCATATATATATATATATATATATATATATATATATATATATATATATATATATATATATATAATTAAGTTTTTATATTTTTAAAAATACTAAATTATTAATGCTGGTAGATTTTTAAGCATTGAATAAAAAGATGAGTGGTTAGGATAATAATAAATTTTTTAGATTAAGTAAGTGGTTCATGGAATATAATGATTTAAGAGAGAAAATTAGTCAAAAGAATAAATCTAAAAGTAGAAAATTGCAAGCACGTTTGATACTTGTACAAGTATAGTAGTCGAAATATATATATATATATATATATATATATATATATATATATATATATAGGAAAATGCTATGTGTACACCCCTTTCGGGGTGTACATCATACACCCCACCCATCTAAGGGTGGGGATGTGATGATGGGTCACTTGATGTGACCCGTAAAAAATATCGCCACCATTAAAATGGTGGAGGTGTATGATGTACACCCCTTCGGGGTGTACATGTAGCATTGCTCATATATATATATATATAGAGAGAGAGAGAGAGAGAGAGAGAAAGAGAGGCCCAGTGCTATCCAAATCGATCGTTAGGCTTCATATACAATATTAAAAATATTTTTTAAAAAAATTATAATTTTTTAATATTATTTATATATCAAATAGATAATTTAAAAATTAAGGGCTGAAAATAAAAATTTCAAAAATACTAATTTTTTTCTAAATAGTGAAGAAAGTTTTTATTAAAATTTTATTAAATTTATATTTTTTTATACAGTTAAACTCATAAACGCATCACATCAATCATTAAAATTATCAATTTTGAGACCTTTTGATCATTAGTCAAATAATGTTCAAAAAAATATGAGATTGATTTGCAAATATTTTCAATAGCGTATGTCAAGTCTAACGAACCGATGGTTAATTCGAAAGCCACATCATTGACAACAATTCAATAATAGACTAGATATAGAGAGAGATAGAGTGTGTGTGTGTGTATAGGGATGCAGAAGTATTTAAATCAGATAAAATTTTGAGAAAAAAAATTTTATACTATTTATACCAAGATCTATATTTTTTACCGAAAATTTTAGTAATACATCATAACTTTTTATAAAATTTTTATTTTTAGCTGTTCATTTTTAATCATTTCGATCACTAAGTAAATGATAACGAAAAACTACAAAATATATTTTCTAGATATTTCAAATATGCTATATCAAGTCTAACAAAACCGATCAACGATTCAGAAGTTTGATCAGCAAACCAGTCCTACTTTATATATATATATATATATATATATATATATATATATATATATATATATATATATATATATATATATATATATATATATATATATATATATATATATATATATAGAGAGAGAGAGAGAGAGAGATAGAGAGAGAGAGTCCGGTTACTATTTTATCGATAGCATCAAATACTTGGTGCTATCAAATTTTTTACCGTTGGATCTACCTCTTTAATCATTTTCATTTCTTAGATCATACTATTTTTCCAACCATCCACTAAACCTTAGGGACCCACTATCATCCTAACCTTAGAGAGAGAGAGAGAGAGTAGAGCTTATATACTTTCAAAAGCACAATCCCAACCATCCACTAAACCTTAGGGTCCACTAAACCTTAGGGACCCACTATCATCCTAACCTTAGAGAGAGAGAGAGAGAGAGTAGAGCTTATATACTTTCAAAAGCACAATCCCAATTATACTTGTGAATTTTTTATCATTAGATTTGTATTGAGATTTGTGTTATTGAAAAGTCAACTAAAGAAAAAGAAAAAGAAAGTATAATTACACAAATCTCAATATAAATCTAATTGTAAAAAATTCACAAGCATAGTTAAACTTGTGCTTTTGAAAGTATATAAGCTCTACTCTCTCTCTCTCTCTCTCTCTCTCTCTCTCTCTCTCTCTCTCTCTCTCTCTCTCTATATATATATATATATATATATATATATTGAGCTCCGATAGTTTTAAAAATACCAAGTCATTATTTTTATAAATTTTTAGCCCTTGGATGAAAATATGACGGGTTAGGATGATAGTAGATCCCTTTGTTTAGTGGGTGGGTAGAATAGTATAATCTAAGGGGTGAAATTAATAAAAAAGATAGACCTAACGGTAGAAAACTTATAAACACCAATTACTTGGTACTTTTAAAAGCACAGTAGCCGGACAATTACTTGGTACTTTTAAAAAAGATAAACCTAACGGTAGAAAACTTATATATGTCCGGCTACTGTGCTTTTAAAACTACCAAGTTATCTGTGCTTGTAGGTTTTTAGCTCTTGGATGAAAACATATGTGGTTGGGATGATAGTGGGCCATTGGGTTAAGTAAGTGGTTGGTGGAATGGAATGATCTAAGGGATAAAATTAGTCAAAGTGGTAGATCTATCGGTAAAATATTTACAAGCACCAATTGCTGGGTGCTTGTACTCAAAATTAGTTGAATTTACAATAACACAAATCCCAATACTATATATATATATATATATATAGTCCGGCTACTATACTATTAATAGTATCAAGTTATTGGTGCTATCAAGTTTTATACCCTTAGATCAACCTTTTTGATCATTTTCATCCGTTAGATTTTACTATTTTCCAACTATCTATTAAATCCAAAGGACCCATTATCATCTCAACCACACATATTTTAATTCAACGGTTAAAAACTTAATAGCACAAATGACTTAGTATTATTAATAGTATTCTAGCCTAGTTCTATATATATAAAATATAGTAGAGCTTATATATTTTTAAAAGTATAAACCCATTTATACTTGTAAATTTTTTATATTGGATTTGTATTGAAATTTGTGATATTGTAGAGTCTACTAAAAAGAGAAAAAAAAAAGTAAAAAATACAAATCCCAATGCAAATTCAATGATAAAAAATTCACAAGCATAAATGGACTTGCGTTTTTAAAAGCATATAAGATATCTTTCTTTACACTGAGATTGAGTGAGATAATATTAATTTTTTACTAATTAATTAATTTGATAATAATAATTTAATTTGTATATTAAATGAAATTATTATTTATATATATATTTTATTTTTTTATATTTTATTTATTCAATAAATTATACTTTTAGTTCTCTAATCTATTATTCTTTATTAATGCCCCGTACAAATTGCTAATGTGACGTGATTTTACAATTTTTGAGTTTTTTTTATTTTTTATTTTTTTTTTTGCAGTGCGCTTTATCTTCTTTCTCACCTCACCTATCTGACGTCGCTTCAACTTCCCCACGACCCTTCATCTTCTCTCAAATTCTCTCTACTTCCTCACTATCTCGCCTCGCCTTCCGCTTCCGATTCCGATCCCCCCTCTCTCTCTATGTCTTCCTCTCACCACGTCGCTCTCTCTCCTCGCGATCGCATCCTCTTCGGTTCTCCAAGCGGGAGCTAATTTTTTTGTCTTTTTTTTTATTTATTAATTTTTTTTGTTAATAATTTGGGATTGATGGAGGAAATGGGAGAACTGTTAGATCCTTATGCAAATTAATGCGAAATAACCCAAGAAACACATGTAAATTATTAGATAATCGTTAATCTAATTGAAAACATTATAAACGCTTACCGGAATCCGATGAAACACGTTCTCAGATCTTATCGTTTTTCAAACACCGATAATAAAATCGTCTGGATTGAGTCTTCCAAGTCTAGATTCGTCGTCTAATTAATTTTGCTCTAATGAGGCAGGGCAAATTAACGGCAGGAATCCGACTCGGGACCACAACCATTTTATATTCCTTATATACTATGTTTAATTAGAGTCTCATAAACCCTAATTAGATTTGTATTGGGTTTTTACACATTAATAGCCCATACCCAATAGATGTTTCCAGAGCCCATATTAAATCACTTAATGGTCGTATTAAATTAGATAGCCCATAATATAATTATAAATTTATATGTTAGCCCATATATAGAAAAAATTAAATCCAACAATCTCCCACTTGGACTACATATTATATCTTGAAACAATTATATTATGATATGTGCGCACCAGAATAGCTATCTTTTTCTTTTCTAAAATATCTCCTTAATTACAATCTGGTCCATCTACTATATTAGTATGAGATCAAAGCGGTCTTTGTTATACAAATTCATAACTCGACCTATCAATGGTCACCATACCAACATATTCAACGACATAGATCGAGTATGGATGTGTAGCATGGAAATTACATGCAATGTGATCTTAACATGTCTATTTCCAGCTGGTCCTAATTTATTCTTGAATGAGATCATATTAAGTCATAACAGACAAAACATTCAGAATATGAAATAAACTAAATACTTTATTCTGCAGAAAATGAACACAAAGTGTGCCTGAAACTAAAGAACATCAAAATACAAACTCCCACTAAAACTGCACATCATCTAATAATTTAACACCCATATGAGTAATATGCTCATAAAACACTTTGGGCGGTAAACCTTTGGTGAACGGATCCGCAACAATAGAGTTTGTTCCAATATATTCTATGCACACATAACCATTCTGAACTCTCTCTTTAACAACAAGAAACTTAATGTCTATGTGCTTTGACTTTGATGAGCTCATGTTGTTATTGGAATATAGTACAGCCGATTTATTGTCACAGAATATCTTTAATGGCCTCTAAATGCCATTCAAAATTCGCAGCCCAGTGACAAAGTTTCGCAGCCATATCCCATGATTGGATGCCTCATAACAGGCTATGAACTCAGCTGCCATAGTGGAAGAAGCTATAAGTGTCTGCTTAGCGCTTTTCCAGGAAATAGCTCATCCAGCTAAAAGATAAACATAGCCCGATGTGAATCTTCTACTGTCTTGGCATCCCGCAAAATCTAAATCAGAACACCCGATGATCTCCAAATGTTCTGATCTCCTGTATGTGAGCATGTAGTCTTTTGTTCTCTGTAAATAACGCATAACCCGTTTGGCTGCTCTCCAATGATCCATTCCAGGGTTACTCAAATATCTGCCTAATATCCTAACAATGTACGTTATATCCGGACGCGTACACACTTGAGCATACATTAGACTCCCTACTACCGACACATAAGGAATCTTTTGCATCTCATTCACCTCAAACTCATTCTTGGGGTATTTGACTGAGACTGAATTTGTCTCCTTTAGCAATAGGGGTATCTCCTCATGGTTTGTATTCTTTCATTCCAAATATGCTAAGAACCTTATCGATATAGCTCTTTTGTGATAACCCAAGGATACCCCGAGAGCGATCTCGGTGTATCTGTATACCTAATACAAAATAGGCGTCACTAAGATCTTTCATTTCAAAATTCTTTGTCAGAAATCTTCTAGTTTCGTGCAATAAGCCTATATCGCTACTAGCAAGTAATATGTCATCAACATATAGTACCAAAAAAAAAAATTTACTCCCACTGAACTTATGGTATACACAATCATCAACTGTATTTATCTCAAATCCAAACGAGATAATTACTTGATGAAATTTATGATACCATTGACGGGAAGCTTGCTTGAGCCCATATATAGATTTCTTCTATTTACAAACCATTTTCTTTGGATCGCCTGACACAAAATTTTCTGGTTGCACCATATAAATTATCTCGTCAATGTCACCATTGAGAAACGTAGTCTTTACATCCATTTGATGTAGCTCAAGGTCAAAATGAGTCACAAGTGCCATTATAATCCTGAAAGAGTCTGTCGATGAAACCGGAGAGAAAGTCTCTTTATAATCAATACATTCTTTTTGAGTAAAATCCTTCGCAACAAGATGAGCCTTATATCTCTCGACATTGCCTTTTGAATCATTTTTAGTTTTAAATATCCATTTACAACCAATAGGTTTCACACCTTCAGGCAATTCGACGAGATCCAAAACATTATTGTCGTTCATGGACTTTATCTCATCATTCATGGCATCAATCCACTTTTGAGAATAAGAACTCTGTATGACTTGGCGAAAGTTGATTGGATCATCTTCTTTCAGTCCTATGTCTTCCTCATGTTCTTGAAGAAAGATGATATAATCATCTGAAATGACATTTCTTCTTTCTCTAGTGGATCTTCTTAATGACATCTGCTCTTGAGGTTGTCGAGTTTGCTCTTCATGAGCAATTTCTTGATTTTGAACGGGGAATTCATTAGCATTGTCTTGATTGTCCGGATTTGCTTCTTGAATAATGTCAGTGATAGAAACTTGATCATTGTCAATAGCAACTGTAGGAAGAGAAACGAATTCCTCTTCAAAAATAATGTTCCTTATCTTATCTTCCCCCTCAAACTCAACTTCTTGAAAAAATTTGGCATTTCCCGTCTCAAAAAATGACCGAGTCGTGGGATCATAAAACTTGTAACCCCTTGATCGTTCAGAGTATCCAACGAAATAGCAGCTAATAGTTCTTGAGTCCAGTTTCTTTTCATTTGGCTTGTATGGCCTTGCCTCAGCCGGACAACCCCAAATGTGTAAATGCCTAATACTAGGCTTCTTTCCCGTCGAGAGTTCATAAGGGGTTTTAGCTACTGCTTTGCTTGGAACCCTGTTGAGAATGTAAGCTGCAGTTTTTAGCGCTTCTCCCCAGAGAGATTCTGGTAAGGTAGAATGACTAATCATACTTCTTACCATATCCTTAAGCGTTCTGTTACGTCTCTCAGCAACACCATTCATGCTAGGTTTTCCTGGCATCGTGTATTGAGGGACAATTCCGCATTCCTCTAGGAATTTAGCAAAAGGCCCTGGACGTTGTTCACCTGATCCGTCATATCTGCTATAGTACTCGCCAGCACGATCAGATTTGACAGTTTTAATTCTTTTGCCAAGTTGGTTCTCAACTCCAGCTTTGAAGACCTTAAAAACGTCCAATGATTGAGACTTCTCATGAATCAAATATAAATAGCCATAACGGGAATAGTCGTCTATGAACGTAATAAAATACTGTTGACCATTCCAGGAAGCCATAGGGAATGGTCCACAAATATCAGTATGAATTAGTTCTAAGACGCCAGAACTTCTATTGGCATTTAATTTTCTAATATTTGTTTGCTTCCCCTTAATGCACTCAACACAGACTTGAAAGTCTATTAAATCAAGGGGATCAAGAATTCCATCTGACACAAGTTTCTCAATTCTCTGTTTAGAAATATGACCCAAGCGCTTGTGCCATAACATAGCAGAATTCTCATTAGTTAATTTTCGCTTTGTACCACGAAAACTAGTATACAGGGATTCATTATATGAAGCGATTGTATCCGACAAATATAAGTTGTCATTCACAGATAAAGAACCAGTTCCAACAAGATTTGAATTTTGAAAAAAACTAAATTTATTATTTCCAAATGAATAAGAGTAACCAGATTTGTCCAAAATAGAAATAGAAACCAAATTCCGTCTAAACGACGGTACAATAAATGTCTCTTCTAAATCCAAATAAAAACTAGTCTTTAATAACAACCTAAAAGTCCCTATGGCTTCAACCGCAACTAATTTGCCGTCGCCCACAAAGATTAATCTTTCAGCATCATTTGGTTGCCGGCTCGTCAGACAGCCATGCATAGACACACTTATATGAGTAGTAGCACCAGAATCTATCCACCAAGTGTGTCTAGGTACAGAAGTCAAATTAACTTCAGAACAAACCAAAGTGAGAAGTTTACCTTTCTTAACACGCCAAATGGCGTATTTAGAACATTCTTTCTTCATATGTCCACCCTTCTTGCAAAAGTAACAGGTGAATTTCGAATCCTGTTTCTTTTGCCCTTTCTTTTGTGGTGTCCCAACCGCAGCTTCCTTTCCTCTTTTTCTCTTTTTATCTTTAGAGGAGGTTGCCAAGTGAGCACTTTCTAGTTGATCTTCCTTTAATCTTTCTTCTTCTTGCACACAATGAGAAATGAGCTCGTTAAGAGACCATTTCTCATTTTGAGTATTGTAACTCACCTTAAATTAGCTATATTGTGCAGGAAGAGAAATGAGAACCAGATGCACGAGCAAGTCCTCAGACAGCTCTGACTTTAGTGCCTTTAATTTTGAAGCAACATGAGACATCTCTATGATATACTCCCTTATGTTGCCCTTTCCTTTATACCTCATTGAAACAAGTTTAGATAGTAATGTACTTGTTTCACCCTTTATGCTCTTGACAAAGTGCTTTTCCAGTTCCTCAAGGAACTTCTTGGCATCATCCTCATCAGATATAACGCCCCTGAAAGTTTCTGGAATTGCATGTTTCATAATCATGAGACTCATGCGATTAGAACGTTCCTACTTCTCAAAGTCCCTTTTATTCTTGGCAGAACTTCTATCTGTAAGAGAAGGGGGTTGTTCTGTCCGTAGCGCAAAGTCCAGATCCATGCAACCGAGAACAATCATAACGTTCTCTTTCGAATCCTTGAAATTTGTGCCATTCAGCACTGGGATTGAATTGATATTTGCAGATATTGAAGAAGCAGAAATATTAGCTGGACAGTGAATAAAATAATAAACATTAAGCTCATAATTTTATCCATAACAAAAACATAATAAATAAATTCAAATAATAGTGAGCTCCAAAACAAGATACCTAGAACAACATTGACATTTAGTCATTGGACAGAAATATCAATTGTAAGTGATACTCTCAACGTAGTAATCAACTACTAACAATTAATCCTGTCAAATAATAAATTTTTCTTTGGATAGACTTATTATTTACACGGTACATTTGATAATTGTCACATATTTATTACCACAATTGTATGTGAAGTTTGGCCAAATAGCTACCTTCCTTTGGGCCGATCACCATTCGCATAAACAACAAATACATAAATCTAATTATTTCAAATAAACTAATCTACACAAAAGGTGTTACTTTGGTAACACGTTGCTTCAATTAGTCTATTTTAAAAATTTAGACATTCCAAAAAATAAGAAAAGACCAAAATTTGAATTTAATTTCAAAATTATGTTTTGCATAAAGAAAACCAAAAAACTAATCTACACAATAGTTTGTTAGGCATTTGTTTCTGTAACATGTGTTGCTCTTACATTCCAAATACTGTTTTGGGGTTCTTTACCTATTTCTGATTGATAATTTTGTCAGTTTTATTACTACTGTTGTTGGAATTTATGCTAGTCTTACACCTCAAATGCCGATTTTGTGTTGTGTGCTGAACCTGATTTTGGTACTTCAATTGGTAATCTTGTTTGTCACTTTATGTCTATTCCTAAGATGGCGAATCCTTCGAGCACGGATCTACCTGCCAAGTCAGCAAGTAATAAGGACAAAGGGCCGACAAAAAAACTCAAAGGGCCTGATGGAGTTTCTGTTTCAATGGATGATGAAAATGCTGAAAATAAATCTGGTGCTGATGCTGGAAGTTCAATGGATGATGAAAATGCTGAAAATAAATCTGGTGCTGATGCTGGAAGGTTAGATCTCTTTACTTTTGTCCTTTTATTAATAGATTACCTATTGTTAGCTGATCTTTTTTTTTCTTGTTTGTGGGTACAAATCGTACAGTGGGTACAATAGTACAGAAGGCTCAAGTGATGGAAGTAGTGAATCTGGGGTACTGCAATTTTCTCCTTTTTAAATCATTTTCAGATCTTTTCAAGCATGTGCAGTAGGAATTACTTCTTTATATTTTTAAAACTTGTCCCAATACTTATAGGGGAATGGAAATGGAAGAAAGCGGAGTTCGGATGACAGACCGACATCAGGTACTTTTGTTTCCTATTATAATATATCGACTAGGCAGGCTAGTAGTATCTAACTGCTTAGGCGGCAAAAGCAATTTCATATCTCTGTTAGAGCTGTTTAGCTATTTATGTGGCTGCCAAGTGGGCATCAAATGAATTCATTTTCTGCTTTTCTCTTCAAAGCTATAATTATTTTCTTTGGGTTCCTTCAAATTCAGCTATTTCTTTTTTTTCCAAGCTTCGTACAAGACTTAATTCAACAATCTGGAGAGATGTGGCTTGCTTCCTATCTTGTACTTCATTCACTGCATAACAGTAAAGTTCTTGTGCTGCTCTATTTAAATAATTTTGCAGCAGCTCTGAATGGACCATCAAACTGGTCCTTGAATCTTGGTAATCTGGCTCTGAATGGACAGTAAAGTTATTGTCAAAACGAACTTAGCTGTAAGTGCTGGTAGTCACATTGTGCTTTGGTAATTTAAAATCTCTCTTTGGCAATAGAGAATGAATTTACAAAACATTTAAATTAATCTACATGCATCTGCTAGAAGATTATCAGTTTTTTCGTCTTCTGGACTACTAATTTCTCTGGCTTTTAGGAAAAACTCAAGAACGCCGGAATGAGAGTAGAAGAGGTATCTCCTGACAAAATGGAAACTGATGGATCTTCATCAGTTGTTGTAGAGAACTTCTTATCAATGATCGATAACCCTAACTCAGCTAGCAGAGGTGGGCAGTTAGACAATAAGGAACCCGCGAAGCTTCGCCAGCTTCTGGGCTCGAGCCCACGAACGGATGCTGTTGCCGCGAACTGATCTTCTTCACTAATCTTGTACTTTTGGGAAAATTTATCAGCCCAAAACTACTACTACTTAGTATTAACATCATTCTGGGAATTTGATTGAACTAGTCTGCGGTTAGGTACAGATGAGGTAACCTTCCTTCTGGACTCTTTTGTTTAACTTCGTTTTGTAATATTATTATCTCTAACTTTATAATGTGTTTATATAAGTTGTGTGATCCCATTCATGGAGTTGGAATGTTTTAGAATCCCATGTGGAGGTCCTCTGGAAAGAGAACTGCTGTTAATGGCATATACTTTAAGAAAGAACTGTTGTTAACTATAAATATTTAAGAAAAGCTTTTAGTTTTGTTCCTCAAAACACTATTCTATCTTTTGTGATGTGTGTTTAGTAGTTAGTACTAGTGTTCAATGGTTAAAGGTTACACTGTCTCAGTTTTGTGCTCACTTTATTCTCGTGCTGTGAATTCATCTTTGGTTAAGTTTTCAGTTGCATGCAATGTTATCTTATGGAAAATGGTGGAATCGGATGTCGGACGGTGCGGTACTGCAGAGAAAGAATGCTGTCTATATGAATAGCCATGCTTTACATGTTCCGCCTTCAATGTCAGCGTCAGATTTACAGATAAAGAAAGCATCAGTTTTGCCCTTTAAACCTGAAATAACAACTTGTGAGAGTTTGCTTAATCTCTTATGTAACATTCCTGGGGTACATGTTACTACTAATTAATTCCTGGGGTACATGCTTCTGGTTTATTTCATTTTAGATTTTATTTTTTTTTTTAGATTGAAAGCTTTGAATGTAATTTTTAATTGACAATTATATTTTTACTATGCAAATTTTTATTTGGCTAAATAATTTGACTTCTTTTGTTTGACAATTGTTGAATGTAATCCAATTTAAAATTGTTTGCATGATTAATTTATTTTTAAATGTCAATTTAAAGAGTCTCAAAATAATTGCCGCTATAGATCCTATTTACTAGTTATTTAATATGTTTTTAGTGGCAATTATAGATAATTATAGCGACATTTATAATAGTTACTATTATATATTATTTAACGGCATTTGTTTAGGCTTTTACCAACCGCCGAAACAAATGCTGCTATAACTTTTAGCGATCCTGTCAATAGCGGCGATTATTATAATTGCCGTTAAACTATTTAGCGGCAATTATAATCGCCGGGAAAGTAAAAAATAATTGTCGCTAAAAGTCAGTTTTGTTGTAGTGACCTGCTGCCACGCATGCCGCTCGCATGTTGCCGCTCGCTGATCGTGCCCCGCGCAGCGCGGCCCTACAACCAAACGCGCCCTGCGCGCATGCCGCGCGATTGCTGCCGCTCGCGCGCGCTTGCTGCACGCTGCCTGCGCGCGCCCCTGCACTGCTCGCCCCCGCGCGTGCTGCCCCAGCCCGCACTGCGGGATGCCATGCCGCGTGCCCAGACGCCCTGCCTCAGCCAGCGCCGCGCGCAGCCGTTGCCAGCGCGCCGCCCGCTTGCTGCTGTGCGTGCCGCCCGCGCGCGCTTGCTGCTGCGCGCGCGGGAAAAGAAAGAGGTGCGACGCTACAGTTAGTAAGAGAGAAAGATGGGCGCTAGGTTTAGCAAGAGAGAGAAGGAGGTGCGATGCTAGGATTAGGATGAGAGGTTCGGCGCTTGGGTTAGGAAGAGAGAGAAAGAGAAGGCAGGTTCGACGCTTGGATTAGGAAGAGAGAGAAAGAGGGGGCGAGCAAGTTCGGCGCTTGGGTTCAGCGCTTGGGTTAGGAAGAGAGAGAAAGAGAGGGCTGCGCTAGGAGCACACAATGCGTAAGAGAACGCCACGTCAGCCAAATGCACACTAACGCGACACGTGATTCCGAGGAACCGGCAAAAAGTTATTATTATAATAAATATAGAAGATTATTATAATATTAATTATTAAAAGATAATTTATAAATTTTTTATTTTAATAATAATTATTCGCCGCGCAGATTACTAGGTTAGTTATCCAAAGAAAAAGTTTCAGGGGGCACTTCCGTAATTCTACGTTGTAGGATAAATTATATAAACAACAGATCTCCTCACCGCATGCAAAAGTTGCTCTTCTATTCTCTCTCTCCCTCTCTCTCTCTCTCTCTCTCTCTCTCTCTCTCTCTCTCTCTCTCTTTCTTTATTCCTGTCCAGAACTAAAACCCTAACCCTAGATTCCCCTTCGACCTCGATCGCCACCTCCCATGGCGCAAAGGGTCCTCAAGATCACGCCGATCTCGTGGGACCTCGAGGACGTGCACCTCTTCTCGAAGATGGAGGTCTACGCCGTCATCTTCATCTCCGGCGAATCCCGGGCGCTGGGGCGCACGCAGACGGACAGCAACGGCGGCCGGAACCCTAGCTGGAAAGAAATGTTCTTCTTCATTCGCCCCGAATCCGGCGCCGGCGACCTCTGCATCGTCCTCCGCACCGACCACCCCCTCGGCTACAGCGACGTCGGCGAGGTCCGCGTCCCCCTCAAGGAGCTCTTCGGCGGCGGCGGTGGCGGCGACGCCCCCGGATCCGGCCGAGTCGTCTCGTATCCTGTTCGCAAGATCGGCTCGGGGGAGCGGAGGGGCCTCTTCGACTTCTCCTGCGAGCTCGGCCAGGGAATCACCGAGCGAATCGCCGCTCCGCTCTCCGCCGACGAGCCCGTCACGGTGTACCCCGCCGGCGCCGTTGCGCAGTACCCGGCGCCGCAGCCGTACCAGCCGCCGGAGTCGCACAGACACCCTGCACCGCCACCGGGGTCGTACGGATACCCTTCGCTGCCGCCGCCGCATCCGCTGCAGGTGTCGTACGGATACCCCGCGCCGGTGTCGTACGGATACCCTGCCACGCTGCCGCCGCAACCGCCGCCGCCGCATCCGCTGCAGGTGTCATACGGATACCCTGCGCCGCCTCCGCCGCACCCACCGCCGGTGTCGTACGGATACCCTGCGCCGCCGCGGCCGCATCCGCTGCAGGTGTCGCACGGACACCTACTGCAGTGGCCGAGGCGGAACAATTTCGGGATGGGGCTCGGGGCGGGGCTCGTCTCTGATGACGCAGCAGCGTACAATGCCGGGTTCGGGGATGGCGGCTGGATCGACCGTGGGTTCGGCTTCTAGGTTGTGTTCAGGTCTTCCTTTTTTTTTTTTTTTTTTTTTTTTTTTTTTTTTTTTTTTTTTTTTTTTTTTTTTTTTTTTAGAAAGAAAGATAGTTTGTTAGGGTGTAAAATTATCTTTTCAAAATTATTCTTTTAGTCAAATAATATTTAAATATTTTTAAACCGGAAAAATTGTCTATTATACTTTAATTAAAAATATAGTAAAGATTAGATAAAATTTGTGAATGTAAATTATTCTTTTAGCCAAATAATATTTAAATATTTTTAAATCGGAAAAATTGTCTATTATACTTTAATTAAAAATATAGTAAAGATTAGATAAAATTTGTGAATGTAAATTATTCTTTTAGTTAAATAATATTTAAATATTTTTAAACCGAAAAAATTGTCTATTATACTTTAATTAAAAATATAGTAAAGATTAGATAAAATTTGTGAATGTCGAGACTTACGTGAGTACTGTGCTAGAAGCGAGATTGTCCCTCCATGTACGAGGCTTCGGCAATCATTCCTGACGATACAATAACCACTGTCCACCCCGTCGGTAACGATTTCGGGATGGTGCGTAGCGAACCCAACGTTTTTGAAAAAGCTCAAAATCAAAAGAGAAGTAGCAAAATTTAAATCTCAGGATGCTAAAGCTAGTACTGTAGCTAATGCCTTTCCACCAGGAAATAAGCTCCAACGGGTGCACTTTTCAAGAAAGACTCTTGGGTAGTCCAAGATGTGTTTAGGAAATGCCTTGCTCGTGCTCGTGCCGTGCGCGCGTGTGTTTAGAAGAATCCTTGCTCTTACTTTGGAACTAAACATCACATATAGAGAGGAATGAGTTTGGACTCCCGAACAAAACCTATTGATTATTATTTAAATATTTATTAATTTAATAAATCAAATGATTAGTTAGTTAATTTTTTAAAAAATAATTGCATTAATTAATTATATATTATAATTATTTATAACTTACTAACTTAATAAGTAGTGGAATAAGGAGAATAACTTGTTGCAACTATTATTCTTTCCTTTTAAACGGACTATTCTGAAATAATTTGTTCTTTTGAGAGAAATAAGAAGAATAAACTTTTTATTCTTTCTTTATCCCTTGAATCAAACATCTAAAACTGCACTTCTATCTTTTTGGCTCAGTGTAATTTAAATAAATATAATTCTAATTATTGTATTATTTTTTTAAATTAATCTAATATTTTGACTAATCTAATTATTTTATTAATTAATTATTAAATTATTAAATAATTAGCTAATTGATTTATTAATTTATAAAATTATTTGTGGTTAATTAAATTATTAATTAACAGGGGTTATTTAGCTGTATTCGTGATTAATTAGTTAATTAAATTAGTTAAATTATTATTTAATTAATATTTTTATGTTAATTAGTTAGATAAAATATTATTATTCTAAAATTATATTTATTCTTATTTTGACCATTTCAATTTAACTATTTAAACGTTATTTTATTCCTGATTATTTTTGAACCAAATGATACCTCTAGGGATCATGTGTTTCCTCAAAAAAAAAAAAAAAAAAAAAGAAGAAGAAGAAGAAGTTTTTATGAATTGTTTAAAATTGTTTTCATATGTTTGATTTTTTTTTTAAAAAAAAAAATATTTTAAAATAATTTTCTAAAAAACTAGTATTTTTATTTTTTAAACTTAAAAGTGATTTCATATAAAAACTTTTTTCTTCGAATTTTTCATACTTTTTTTTAACCAAACACAACCCCTTAAAGTAGGCATAAATAATATAACTCACCTGTAGAAACTAGCAAATTTGAATTTAAATAATAAATTTGAATTTTATGTTTTAATTCAAATTGTGACAATTGAAAGAGAGATGACCAATCTTACTAAAAGAAAATCAATTATAGTGAAACAAAATGTTATTTTTGAGTTTTGACGGTAGCGTTCATTCTCGATTTCGACGTAGTTAGAGGGGGGTTCTTCTCCGCAGCGCCTAGCTGTCTACAGTGCCTTGGCATCTTCGATGACCTGTCCGGCCACCGGAATTCCGCCATTTTTGTCCTCACAACCTTCTTTTTTCCCTTTCCCCCTTTTCCCTACACTTTGAGCCTGAGGGTTTGGCAAGAGGATCCCTCCGACATCTAGGAGGTCAGGCAGCCCCACCCCAATCATCATCGCTGGTGTCGCCAAAACCTCTCTCTTCCCCACTTCCACCCGAGAAGGGAGATCTTGTTCACAAGATTTTGGCAGTCGCCATTCCCGCTTGCTGCCGTCGTAGTTCACCTTTGGTGACCTCTGGGTGTTCCTCCGGCGCCACCCAGACACCCCTGGGCGCTCATGTAGCTCGAGATCCAACCGGTCTGGGTTCTGCTCTAGTTGGGCGCAGGTCTTGAACCGCCGCCGCTGCCTCCCGTCATTGGCCATCGCATCCCTGAAATTCCCTGCATCGGCCACAGACCCCTTTTGGCCTCACGTGCCGCCTCTGGCTGCTTGAAACCTGAAAATGAGACTACTGTCCCTGGGTACTGCAGGCTGGGCTGCTCCAGGTCGAGCTTCTCGTTTCGGCTATCTTATCCGCCGGCGATGCTCTAGTGAGGGAGCACGATATTCCCTCGACCTTTTTAGCACATGTGCTCATCTCAATATCAGCCTCGATCACTACAGCGGACTCGTTTCGATTGTGCACTCTCAGCGACCTTCGAAACTGAAGTTTGAGTTGCTCTGGTGCACTTTACGGTGCTTTGAGTGTGCTTCGGACAGCGAGCACGATGTTCGGCATGTCGAAACCTTCTGGACCATACCTTTGCTCTGATTTTGAAGGCATGGAATCGACGATAAATCCTTCTTTTTTTTTTTGAGAGTAAGGTAGCATGTTACCACTTCATTCAGTAAATGATTGAACTTAGCAAAGGATTGAGGCAGCGTGGCCTCAGAGCGGGCAAACAAAAAAAAAAAACACTATCGACTAGAGGAGAGCTCCCAACTGTCTCTAAGATTGCAGATCTCAGTCAACAAGGCACTCGGCGCAAGTCTCGAAGAGTTAAAGATCCTTCTGTTCCTTTCTAGCCAAATAACTCACCAAGTGGTAGCGATTATCGTAAGCTCCCTTCTTCCTACCGCCCCACCTTTTAGTTTGCTTAGATCCCACAGCATGTCAGGGGAAGCGCAGTTTAGGAGAGAACGTTTGTTCGGGAGAAGGCTCAGTAGCAGGTTTCTGGCATCGCAACAGTGCATGAAAAGATGGTCCGCCGTCTCCAAAACTTCAGAGCAAAAAACGTAGTTCCCGTTTCCACTCCAGCCTGTTTTAAGGAGCTTGTCCTTTGTGCGCACTCTGTTTCTGAGAACAAGCCATGAAAAAATTTTGACTTTCAGTGGGGCTTTGATTTTCCATAGTTGAACAAATCTCCTGTCAAATACCCTGCCATCTTGCAAGAAGTTATACAATGAACTGACGGTAAAAATCTCCGACGGTATCCATCTCTATTGGACAGCGTCAGTTCCACTTCTAGGGGAGAACTCATGAACCGACTCTTTTAGGTTAAGGAGTAAAGCATAATCTAGCGAGGAACTGGGGACAAATCCTGTCAGGATCTTACTCCACTTCCATCCGTTTGCTCCCCAGCAGTCTTTAACCCTAAGATTTTTGTTCCGTACCCTGTCGAAGATACGTTGGTATAGGGTTTTAAGGGGGGCTTGGCCCGTCCATCTGACGATAAATCTCATAACACTTGTTTACTATGTTAATTATCGCACGTCGGGTGTTCGACGAAATGTTGCAATGAGGTTTTTTGCATTGTGATTGCCCCGAACAGCATGGGCTCAGTTTTAGAATGTTAGAGCATGTTGTTCGAAGCTTGAAAATCCTTGGTTCGGATTCCACGGCAATCGACACTTAAATTGATATGTTAGTTATCTAATACAAGCAATTTTGGATCAATTTTTGGGGAGCGAGCTCCGCTGCTGTTTGCAGTGGTATAGAAGCCTTATTGGCTGGTTAAGGGATTGCTAGAGCGAAGTACGAGCTAGTGAGCTATCTTCGATGGGTTCTGGGACTGAAATAATTTTTTTTTGATAATTCGGTAAGGTTAAATTTGGGTTTTCTCATCTGTTCTAGCATTATTAGGTTGCGGCTATCCCGACACCCAAAGGTGAGTGTGCTGGGTCAGCGAGGAGAGTTAGATGATATCTGGAGTGTTTCTGAACACCTCGGGTCTTAATCGAATTCCACAAAGTCGAGCGATTTCAGGTATGAATTGGTGTGGCGATTTCAGGTATGAATTGGTGTCACGTGGGTGTTGCTATTCACAGTAGTGTTTGGGCCTCATTGGCTGGTCATATGGAGAGATTTGACACCTCTAATCATAGCAAGGGGGTTGCAGTTTGTTTCGGTGCCAAAATAGGCATTCAGGGAATCAAATCGGTGAATTTCGGGGTTTTAATATTCTATTTTGGTGCTCTTTATGTGCGGCTGGCCCAACGACATAAAATTAGTATTTTGGGACAGTGGGTAATCTGATAAGACCTATCGTATATCTTAAGACATTCCAAGGGAGCTAATTAGAGGTCTTAGTAGAGGTCTTAGTAGCATATTGAGCTCTTATAGAATTGGCTTAGAGGTTAGCCTAGCTTCGGAAAGTCGGTTTATGGAACCAATGTTCCGAGTATATTACGGTACACTTCGGAGCGATATAGACATATTGGTCGGTTTGGTGGACACGTAGGGGTTTCTACTGACACTTGGTGTTTATGTTTAGACTCTCTTAACACCTAAAGGCTTTGGCAGAGTCACGAAATCAGGTAGTCGGTATACAGGTAGGTGCTTCGGTTCGAAGTCGGTTTAGCTGTGCTTACTCGGTGACTTCCTTTCATCTCCTTTTTGATGGCATAGTGTATATCTATGTCTACCTGTTGAGCTTTTGCACACTACATGCTTTCTTGTTGACTACTCTATGATTGTTTTTATCTCATAGTATCATGATTGATCTAGTGGTAAAGTAGCATTTATTGTGATTTGTTGTCATAACATGACTTGATGGCTTCGTGTTTGGTGACATCCCATACATGGTGATTTGATTATATATATAATAGGACCTGATAGTTCGATATGCAATCCTTATTGAGTTTTGACCATGTGGGTTAGTTGATTAATCTTGTATGTGATTAGATCTCATATTTTCTCTGTATGATATGACTTTGTAGGTCAATACTTCCTTTACAAGGTTGATCGTAGAGGTTAGAAGACCTACCTAGTTTATGATTGAGACCTTAGCATGCTATGCCTTTGTACTCTTATATTTATCATCATCTCTTTTGATACCTTTATCGTGTAGCATGTTAGTTGACTTGTGGTTCCTCCTATTGCCTACGAGCAGTGATTTGACTGTTGAGTTTAGGTTGTTGGAGCTTGAGCATACACAAAGTGACTATAGCTTGTAACGACGCTGAAATTCTTAGGCAGAGTTCATAATCTTGGGTTCCTCAGTTGCCAGCCCAATGGGAGGTGTTGTTTCATAGACATAGGTTGTTGCCTTGAGTGCCCTACTCCCAGATTTGATGTACACCACTCTTAGATAGAGTTAGCGACTTTGGGTGCGGGTTGTTGTGTCCATTCGAAATGGTTCTTGTTTATTGGTTTTCGCGATCTAGTGGGCGAGCTTAGGCCGAGACAGGCCGTTGTGATTGGGTATAACTTCGGACGTTTCTGTGATGATCCTGACCTTCAACAACAACCTATTGATGCAATTGAGGTATGGCTGTGAGGGGATAAGGGTTCCGAATGTATTCCTGATCCGACTCGGCTCTTTAATGATGTTGCGACTGATGGAAGGTCAAGTTGGAGATGATGGGGATCCTATTAGAAATTGAGAGGATAAGAAAGCAAAAGGGGAAGAGAGAAGATGAGAGGAGGTGAGGAGATAAGAGAGAATTTGGGATTTATTATCTTCTTGCTTTCTTCTAACATGTAATAGTTAGCTATATATATTCCTACTACATCCAGTACTAATTGCAAAGAGGCAACAATGATGGGGTCTAAGTTGCAAAAAGAAGAATAATTTATATTGGGCCTTGCTGGACCGTATCCTACTGGTGGGCCGGACTTCTCCGCTTCAGTCAACCAAACTCCGACCCGATTCAGGTTTGGGTGGATGGTCTAAACGGCCGACAACCCGATCCGCTTGCCCAGATATCTCACTGACTTGCCCTGTATCTTCGGTACTCCTTGTCTCCCTGCATCTCTTTCCTCCTTACTACCCTAGTTCGTCTCCTTCATCCCTACCGTGGTCTCAGTCGTTACAATTTCATATGTCGTGCATAGTATTTAGTTGGTTGATTTGATTACAACAATGACATCTCTCGTATAATCATCAATAATTGTTAGTTATGTATTATCTTGTTACTGTAGTTAGTATCTCTATTGCATTCATATATGACACTCGTTTACAGTAACGACAGTAGATTATATTTCATATCAAAATTCTTACATGTTGATTTTCATATTACTGTAGTTCGTATTTTCATTATATATATATATATATTACGTTGTATTTCACTTCATGATATTTATTTATTTACCGCCTTACTACTGTAGATGATTACTCTATATCTGCAGTTATTCTTTGATGGTATTCTATTATTGGCCAGTGAGTGCGGCTTGCCTTCGTGGGCTTGCGGTACCCATTGGGAGATCCCTTGTTGGTTTCTCACCCCTCATTCTTAATTTCAGGTAGTGCGAGAAGTGATGATCGAGACGGTTCGTGAGAACATTACTAGCTAGCGGTGTCCCGAGAATTGATTATGGACGATTCGTTGTGTTTCTAGATTTCGATCAGATTATTTTTAGTACAATTTTCAGTTCAGTAGATTGATTCTTTGATTCAGATTCTTTCGGTTTAGTTTAATTCATTATCTACTGATTTTTAGTTGATTCATAAATGTGGATTATTGGTATTTTGTGATTATCCTCCTATAGGATACTTACTTTTATTTTATCCATAGTTTGTTGTTCTTATGTGGTTGTGTGTGTGGTTTGTGTTTTATTTTTGGCGTTACGCGGTGCATGTATAGAAAAAATTCTATTCGTTTGTATATGGGAGTCTTTATATATACGGCGGCGGCGGTTCTGTACGCATTCCAAAGTGTCTTTAAAGGTGTTAAAAAAAATATACGCATTTCTGCTGGCTTTTCTAAAAGATATTTTTAAAAAAGTATTGTACAGATAATTTTTTTTTTTATTAGTTGTATTAATGTGATTTATAAAAAGAATTTATACAAAAAATGAGACATGATTTATATTCAAAATGATTATATGGGCTGCATTTCTCGCATGAATACAGATTATGTTAGTAAATGACAGAAATTTTATTTTGTTATTTCTAAAAAATAATAGACATTTTATTTTATTTTGAAAATTTTATATTTTTTTTATATTTTTAAAATTTTATATTAGTATATGTTATTATCTTTTATAAAATTTATATAGTTTTTATGAAAAATTTTAATCTTTGAAATAATTTAAATTATTTACAATAAAAAAATATTAGAAAATATTAATATAGGAAAAGAACTGGAATAGCTGGGGACCAAACAGGTATTTTATAGGTCCAAAATATCACATAGAACTTTGTTTGAATTTTTTTGTTACTAATTTATTTTATTTGCCCAAAAGTTAGGAATAAAATAAAATACTTTCCAATATACTCTTCTTCCCAACAGGTGTTTTTATTATTTTTAAAATTTTGATACAAATTTAACTCGGTTTAATTCAAGATAACTATAAATAAATTAAATATTTTAGAAATATTGAGAGGTATATAGATAATTATTTTTAATCTATTTATTAAAAAAATTATATGTACACTTCAAAAGAGATGTATATTCTACATTCTAATCATCCAACGGATGAGGTAAAAATATTTCACACATTGAATGGATGGGATGTTTATCATTCATCCCTTTTGAGAGTATATGTGTATCATTGTTCTTTATTTATTTATATTTAAGTATTTGAGTGTAATTTATTTATTTTTTTTGTTAAATATCAAATTATTTTAGTAAAATTTTATGTTGTAATTAAAATTTGAGTTGTCCTGGAATTTTATTAGTAGCAAACGGACTCCGTTGCTACCGATTTATTTCTAAGGATGGAGTTTTCAAATCAACGATCGACACCGTTGAATATGATTTATACGATTTAAAATATTTAGAAATTAAATATTAAATTTTTTCAACATCATTAATTTAATGATCAAATGATTATAAAATTTATAATTTTAATAGCTGATACGATGTGTTTTCTCGTGTAAATAAATCTAAATCAGATAAAGTTTGATTAGAAAATTCAAAAAATTATATTTTTGATCTTGATTACCAAGACTTATATCATTATTTTTTAATAAATATTTATTTTTAATTATTTATTTTTGTATTCGTTTGATAGACAAGATAAAATAACGGAAAAATATGAAACTTGTTTAAATAATTTAGATCATATTTAGCATTATCGATCGTTGATTCTAAAATTTTATCCTCGAAAATAAATCGATAGCAGCAGAACATATTTGCTACCAATAGCATTTAAATTCAACTCCAACAAAAAAAAATAATAAAAAAAAAAAATCTTAAAAATACAAAAAATATTTAAAATATCATCCCAAGCAAGGAATATGCTGGCTTCGGCCGTGTATCTTTCTCTCTTTCTCGAAAGGAACCTTCCTTTCAATTGACGGGTTAAATTACACTTTCGCCCCTCGAGCCCTAAGATGTGTAAAATTTTAATTTTAATTTTTTTTTATTATAATTTTTATTTTAGAATTTAATTTAACTAATTAAATATTAATATACTTTTACAATGCAAATAATACGACAGTGCTGTAATTGATAGCGTGATAATGATTACATTATCACGTTACTCTCCTAATAACAGTAATTTAATATTTAATCGTTACTCTCCTAATAACAGTAATTTAATGTTTAATCAATAAAATTAAATTATGAAGCTTAGTTATAATAATTTACAAAATTTAAATAAAAAATTATAAAAGTTATATTATATGTACCAAAATATCCTGCAGTGTTCCCTAAAAAAAATAAAAATAATTATATCAAAATTTAAATTTAAATTTTAATTGTACATTATAATTTTTACGATCAAATTTCTAAATGATCACCAGCATAAAATTTATAAGCATATTTTACACACTGTTCCCAAAAAAATATAATACCAAAAGTGTCACACTTTAAATCTAAATTATTAAAAATATCACATATTTTCTATAATGCTTTAAAGATCTATATATTAATCATTGTAAATTTTAAATGTTACTATTTTATAAATAAATCGGATCTAAAAATGTATAGCTTAATTCATACTCTATTCTCGGATTATGCTTTATTCGCATAATAGCAATTTTTTATATTATATAATTTTTTTATATACAAAATTTTAAAATAGTTTAAATTATATTTTATTAAATTAAAATTTTATTTATATTTTATTTTTATATATAAAATTTATTAATTTTATAAATTTATAAAATAAGGCCATATTTTTAAAATTTGCTGTCGAATTTTTTTATAATAGTGACCAAAATGACTTTATTCTCTCTTTCTCTCACATTTTTTTTTACTTTTTAATTCTTCAAAAATACAATTAACAACTATAATTACAATATTTTTTTTTCTCAATACAAAAATAAAAAATAAAAATAAAAATAAAATAATATAATCATTTCTCAAATAGTGTAATGTATAAATCGTACACACAGATAGTATATACCTTTTAAGTTTAAAATTTTTATTAAAAATTAAAATATTGCATTATTAAAAAGGGAAAATGCTATGTGTACACCCGTAAGGGGTGTACATCTCACACCCCCACCCATCTAAGGGTGGGGTGTGATAATGGGTCACTTGATGTGACCCGTAAAAAATATCGCCACCATTAAAATGATGAAGATGTATGATGTACACCCCTTCGGGGTGTATATGTAGCATTGCTCATTAAAAAGTATGTTAGAAAATTTTAAAATAATATTATAAAAAATTAAAATTTAAAATTTAAAATTTTAATAGAATATAGTATTAAATAAATATTATGATTTTTAAAAAGTACAGCTCATAAGTCATAAATGTTTAAATATAATAAACAAAAAAAAAAAAAAAAAAAAAAAAGCAATAGAGTCTAAAATTTAAGGAAATACTCTTAAATCTTGCAATATTTTATTTAAGAGCCCAACATGTTTTTAAGTATTCTAATATTTTTATTTTCTCAAATCATGCAAGTTTTTTTTTTTTTTTATAAATTGTACTACTTACATTTTATTAGTGCTATATTATTTAGTTATTTATTACTGTAATTAATTTTTAAATTTATCTATAGTAGGAAAATTTAATACGAGTCTTATATTTGGTGTGTCGGGATAAAAAAAAAAAATTATTATTGTATTTTTACTATTCGCATACCAAATATCTCAATAAGCGTGCTATGCATATATTTATTTACTTTATTGGTGGAAGGATATTTTGATTGATCAGATTAGTTTATTTATTTTTTAAAAATAGATGAAGAGATTAGTTGTAAAAAATTTTGAAGCTATACTAGTCATACATAAAAATAAGAATATATATATATATATATATATATGATATATATGATGAATCCGGCTAGAATACTTTCGATAGCACAAAATAATTAGTGCTATCAAGGTTTCAACCGTTGGATGAAAAGATATACGGTTGGAATTATAGTGGTCTCTTAAGATTTTTACTATTCAACCAACCACCTAGTAAACCCTAGGGGGCCACTATAATTTTAACCGCATATTTTTTCATCCAACGACTAAAAACTTGATAATATCAATGACTTGGTGCTATCGATAGTATTCTAGCCTAATTATATATTATGATGAACATCTTATTTATAAAATATATTTTGCTGACCATTTTGAAATAATTAGTAAAATTTATTATATTTTAAAATAAATAAAATATAAAAAGTATTTACCTAATTTTTTATTTTTTATTTTTTATTTTATTTTATTTTTTTTCATTTTATTTTTCCTTCCTTTCTCTCTCTCCCGACCAGCTAGGCAAGCTAGCTATCTTCCGCAACTGCCACTTTTATCCCCAAAATTTCCATAAAATTTTCCGACATCTCTCCATCGTCCTCGTCCTCGTCCTCGTCGGCCCCTCTCATGGCGACTCTCTCCGTCCCTCCTCCAAACCCTAACCCTGACCCTAACCCTAACCCTAATCCTAATTCCACCTCTTCCTTCTCTCCTCTTCCTCCTCCTCCTCCTCCTTCTCTCGAAGATCCCGAAACCCTAATCGAATTCCAGGAACCCTCTCCGTCACCCCCCTCGCCCGATACCAATCTCCCCGACGACGACGAGATCGCCTTTCGCGACGTGGGGGAGGAAGAGGAGGACTCCGTCGATTCCCCGCCCCGCGAAAACCCTAACCCTAATCCCAGTCCTAGCCCTACCCTCCAACCTATACGGGTAGCGCCGCTGCAGCAGCAGCAGCAGCAGCATCCATCGTCGTCTTCTTCAGCTCCGGCGGCGGCGGAGGGTGCGGCGGCGCCGTCGCTCCTCCACCTGTCCTTCAACCAGGACTACGGGTGCTTCGCCTCGGGCACCGATGGCGGTTTCCGCATCTACAATTGCGACCCCTTCCGCGAGATCTTCCGCAGGGACTTCGACGGCGGGGGCATCGGCGCCGTCGAGATGCTCTTCCGGTGCAACATCCTCGCCCTCGTCGGCGGAGGTCCCCAGCCCTACTACTCCCCCAACAAGGTCATGATCTGGGACGACCACCAGAGCCGCTGCATCGGCGAGCTCTCCTTCCGCTCCGAGGTCCGCGCCGTGCGCCTCCGCCGCGACCGGATCATCGTCGTGCTCGATCACAAGATCTTCGTGTACAATTTCGCCGACCTCAAGCTCTTCCACCAGATCGAGACCGTGCCGAACCCCAAGGGCCTCTGCGTGGTGTCCCAGCAGCAGGGCTCGCTCGTGCTCGTCTGCCCCGGCGGGCAGAAGGGGCAGGTCCGGGTCGAGCACTACGGCGCCCGGCGGACCAAGTTCATCATGGCCCATGATTCCAGGATTGCGTCCCTCGCGCTGTCACAGGATGGGCGGCTGATCGCCACTGCCAGCACCAAGGGAACCCTCATCAGGATATTCAGCACCTCCGACGGAACTCTGCTTCAGGAGGTAAGAGTTTCACTTCCTGTCTTTTTCTGATTCTTTGCAGTTTACTACTTCAGCTGCTTTTCTCCTTTGCGTGGGGATGATCTTGGGGATTGAAGTGGATTAGCGTGATAGTGAACTTTTCAATGGATAAAACCATCCTATATTGTAAACAAATTTAGAATTTAATTCTAAAGGCTTTCAATTTGTCACAAATGAAGTTTTTGTTACGGATTGTGGGTGGGTGTTTAAGCTTTATAGGGTAGAATTACAATATAATAACTGGTGGATAGCTTATCTTTTAAAACAGTAGATGATGTGTGAGCACACTGAACAAGCTCAGTCTAGTTTTCAAATTCAAGCACTATTTACTCTGTCTGGATGATTGGATATTTCCTGCTGTATGATTTTTCATGGATTGCAATATTTTTCTGCTTGAGTTGGAACTGAAATAACAAAACTTGATTAAATTTTATCATGTTGAACTAATTTGATCATGCTGGTAAGTGGACAAGAATATAAATGTTGGAGGTACTAGTGGAACAGTGTCGTAAGAGGAATGGATATTATTAGCTGAACTGTCTAATAACTAAACATTCTCGTACCTTCTTCTTGTTCTTCTACTTCTAAATTAGGCTGCGAAAGGCTCTATTTTAGATCCATTAATACATTACTGCTTTCACCCCTTTTAATTGTGTGGCTGTTGGGGGCAAACATTTGGCCATGTTTTAAATTTCTTCTTTCTCACTTTGCAGACATGCGGAATATTATAATAAGTAGGCCAATAAGTAATTGAGTTCTAAAAAGACAATCATTGCAAAATTTGTTTCCTGCCTTGTATTTTTCTTTTTTCCCCCCTGAATCTTTTGCAAATTGAAATCTGAAGCAAGGTCAAATGCCTGCAGAAATGAACATTTCTCCCTTACTGCTTAATCTTGGCCGGTGTGTCATTTGCTTTTGGCGTTGTATCTTTTGGGAGGACCAAACATCCTTTCTATCCTAGGCTGTAATTACATCCAATGGTTGGATGTTGAAGAAGCTAAAGGATTATTAATTAAATTTTTTTCGAGTCACAAAGAGCAACTTTGCTGAATAATTTGTTTAAGGTTTGAACTTTTCGAACTACTTGATAAGATGAGTACACTTTTTTGCTTGAAGACTGAGAAATCTGGGGTTACATAATTTTCCTTTCCCAGCTTCTAGATTTTTGATGGGTGCATTTTGATGTGATGAACTCATTCTTCTTCTGGTGAGAACAATGGCAGTCTTCAGAATGGTCAATATTCAGTAACTAAAAGCTAAGTCTATTTAAAGCTGATCAATTTGGATCCATGGGTGGGGCATCAATCTTACCACAAGGAGACTAGTTCAAGCTTTTGTTAAATTTAGTTCTTATGATTTACATTGAACTCATCTCTTAGTCCTCAAACTTCATTTATCTTTGTGCCCTTTTGTTTTACTCAGTATCCGAGATTAAAGATTTCTGATGTAACTAGTTGATAAGTTTACAATCGAATTTAGATCTTATGATTTACATTGAACTCATCTCTATCTTGGACTTCATACCTCATTTATCTTTGTGCCCTTTGTTTACTCAGTATCCGAGATTAAAGTTTTCTGATGTAGCTCGTTGATAAGTTTACAAAAATTTTATTTGTCGCTCCCATTTGTCTCTTGGTGAGAACTCTGTTCTATGTGCAAAGCCCTTCATAACAATGTGAAGAGTTACTATATTTTCCAATGTAAGAAAATTAAGGATTTTATTTGGCTGGCTTGTACTTAATTGTTTTGTTTAGACTGCTCAAAAAAATAACACCGTCAGACCTTTTTTTTTTTTTCTATTTTACCATCTTAACAAATTTGTGCTGAAGCTATTTGCACATATTTTATAATTTACGCATGTTCATATTAGAAAGTTTGATTGGATTGTTATTGTTAACCTTATGCATAGGTAAGAAGAGGGGCTGACAGAGCGGAGATATATAGCTTGGCTTTCTCTGCTAACATGCTGTGGTTGGCGGTCTCCAGTGACAAGGGAACAGTTCATGTATTCAACCTGAAGGTCAATTTGGGATTAACTGCAAACGATAGGCCTCGTCCTGCACCTGATCCAAACATCCCACATGTTGGCTCATCTCTCTCTTTCATCAAAGGTAAAGTTTCCTATTATTTGCAGCATTTAGCAACTGCACCACGTGTTATTTAATTACACAGACAATTTTCTTCTTGAAGGATGTGCCAGATTAACATTTGTTGTTTGGGCTTTTAGGGCCTGTTTTGGCCTGGCTGGAGGTTTTTGACTATCAGATAAGTTGAGCTTTTGGTGAAGCACTAGCAAGTTTTCTGTTAAAATGCTCTTGACAACCTGCCTGATTCTGGAGCCGCATGCAGAGGCTCCTAGGTGCTGCTTCAGCTTTTTGGATCCAGAAGCCTATTTGGCTCCTTCCACACAAGCAAGAAGCTTTTGGCTTTCCTTTTTGCCAAATTCCTTGCTTTAGCTTCTTGACTGCTGAAGCGAAACCAAGCAGGCATTTAATATGACATTGTGGAAGTGTTTGTTCTTGTTCTAGTATTCTATTTAGGCTTATTGTTGTTTCATGTTATACTAGTGTAGGAACCGCGCGATGTGGCGGGTAGATTGTAAAAATTTGCAAATTAAATAAACAAATAAAAATATAAAAATAACAGCAAGAAATAACCACATTTAATTGGTTGTAATATAAACAATATATTAAAAATATTCTATAAATTTTTGCACCTTAAAAATATTATTCAGTTTTGTATGTATAGTAGAACTTACAAGATCACAGAAGTCAGACAATAGTGAACGAAAGTTGAACCACAGTTTTCTGAGAAAAAAATAAAGTGTTAATCGAAATAAAAAATTGTAAATGCTAAAGATTTAAAGCTTCAGTAGAAAGGTCAAAGAGGGACAATCAATATAAAATCTGTAAGTATTATCGTCGAGAAAGGATTAGCATAACAAATACAAGAAAAAAAAATGATGCATATCTATATAGGAATAAAGAGTGAAGTGAAAAGAAAGACGAAACAACAGTAGTAGAAATAGCGGTGAAGGATGCTTCGATTTGACGAAGAATTGAAATTGCTGAAGGAAGACGAAGAGGATTTCGGTTGACGAAAGGGAAAGACGCTTTGATTCGACAAAGAATTGAAACGACTGAAGGAAGAAGAAAAGGATTTCGGTCTACAAAAGAAAAATAGGGCAACATATGATCGGTTCAGTTCAAAGAAGGTGAATAAAAAGAAAATGGTCTAAAGAAGAAAAAAATCGGGTTCAACACAAAGTGCATTATAAGATTGAGCGGCTAGTTCGGTTCAAAGAAGGAAAGAAAAAGGGTAAAAATTGAGCCGGTTCGGTTCAAAGAAGGAACCGATCAAGGAATTGGTCTAACAAAGAGAAGAATTGAATTCAACACATTTATACCTCTAAATTACAAAGTAGTCCGGTTTGGTTCAAAGAAAGAAAAGGAGAAAAATTATAAAGTAGCCCAGTTAGGTAAGGGAAAGGAGAGGAGTGGTTTGGTTTAGAGAAAAAAGGCTGGTTCGGTTTAGAGACGGTTCAAAAAAGGGACAGATGAGAGGTAGAAAAGGAGTGGTTTATTTCATAGGGAAATGGGTTGTTCGGTTTAGAGAGACGGTTCAGTTCAAAAGAGGGGTTGGTGAGGGTGAAGGATAGTTTGCCACGTGGCAAAGTTATTGGGTATTCATATAGGTTAATAGATTACTACTTTGGGATGTTAGGGGAACTGTTTAATGTTTCAGTTCAGAAGTTTTCGTTCTTTACTACAATCCATTATAAGGAATTTCTTTTCTAGTCCTAGTACCAGTTATGAAATTTGGGGTGACAACCACTTCATACCGGTATTGCAATTAACCGCTTTTCAAATTCTTCTACTAGACCTTTTAGTATATAATTTGATATAACATACTTATTTGATCTTATCGGATTTAAATTTAGGGTACACCATCAGCCATTAAACTTTTTGTGAAATTTCATTTAGGTTACCTGTCACGCCCCGGGGTCGAAACTGCGACCCGAGCTCGCCAACAGATCCGCCGCTTATACAATACCCCGCATAGGCCAAGCGTCCAACCTGCAAGAAAAAGGATTACAGCTAAACAGATATCAGAGCTATAAAAATAAAACTGCTGTAAAAATAAAAACCAACCATCTGTACAACTGAAAATAATAATACAATATCCATCTCCCAAAAGTGATAATCATACAATATCCTAAAATACGATAACCCAGAACTAAAAAGGGAGGGCAACCTGAAATAATACATCAGTGTACAGGCTCTCAGTACAAGTCATAACCTCACTACAATAATCTCTCATAAGCATAAATAAAACTAATCTACGGACTGCACTACAAGTCTCTAATGTGGGGTTACAGCTACTCTCCAAAGACAGGTAGGGATCTAGCTCGCGACTCCCTCGCCTCGAACAGCAACAGCAGAATCAACAACTCCCACAGATGACTCTGCAAAACAAAGGAGAGGAAAGAAAAAGGGAGGGGGAGAACCCCCAACGGGTGTGAGAACTACATCAACACGTAGTTCTCAGTGGGTACCGCCACCAAGCCCGACGGTCTGCCCACTAAGTCTACTAGAGGCATAAGATAACAATGCAGTAAAAACTGAACAAGAAAAGCTGGAGATACACTACAGCTACCATGCCTCTATCTAAATGCTCAATGGGTGGTACAAATGAAAATATATGCAACTACTCGCACCCAAGGTGCTCAATCGATCCAATCGAATTGACTGCCTCATAGGCAAGGATTTAAGTGCCGTGGCACGGGGTCGTGCCGAAAACTTGCTGGCACGGTACGGCACGGTGCGTGTCGAGCCATGCCGATGAGTGCCGGTCACAAAAAATACATGCGTGCCGACACATAATGGCATGAAATATTTAATTTCTTAGGCAACAAAATTTTTTAATTGCTTATTATGTATCTTTATCAAATATTTTGAACTTTATTAAGAAAATTATTTAGTAATTTTAACAAAAAAGGGTTTTGAACTGTGTCATTGGCACGGGAGCTGTATCATGCCGATATTTTATTGGCACGGTACGGCACGGTAGATACGGCCCGTGCCGATGGATACTTAAAACCTTGCTCATAGGGTCCAGTCAAACCTGCGCCTACCTACTACCGTTACATCCAAGGAGGACCGGACTTACGTAGGGCGTCTGTGACTGCCAAAACTGGCCCAGCCAGAGGTACTGCGTCGACAAGTCGCGATACAAAAGTAATAGATCCACTCCGGACGTGGCACTCGAGGGGCGCGACCCCACCAAGGAAAAAGGTATCCGCGCATCTCTGTCGAGCTTAAAGTGGCTCCTGCAGGCTATAATCAAAATCCACGCTCACTCTCAGAACGGAAGGACTCAAGATCCTCAAACATCTCGCACGACGGTCGGAGTACTCTCGACGACTCAGCTAACTAGCTCTCACGAATCTCGAAACACTAACGAACTCAACCAACTCGTGGCACAAAACACACTGGCTGGAGATACTCCACAGCTGGGACCACCGTCGACCCAAACGGCTCCCAAAACGAAACACCCAACTCGCCACGCTAAACACACAGGCTGGAGGTACTCCACAGCCGGGCCCACAACTCAGGGCTAACAAAACTGGTTGGACGACACTCAACGACCCAGGACCACCGTCAACCCCAACGGTTCCCAACAACACTAGCACAGGTCTAAACTCAGCTACCAGACTCCACTCAGCCCCCAGGCACGAGTGCAACACTGTTCCACAATAACCTGACTGCTCGGCCCACTACCCGGACGAGGAAAATCTATGTGCAGGAAAAGATGCAAAGTGTGGGATATCTAAAGCATAAAAGAATCTACCCCAAGTGAAGGTTCTCTACTAGTATGGTTAAACATGCAACATATGACGGGGTGCCAGGTCAAGTTCCAATAATAGCATTTAGATAAACCGAACATAAATAGGGAACACTAACAGATATGATCACCAAAAATCAAATCAAATAAGCCTCATCTCCCTAAACATGCTCTCAACTAGCATAGGTGAATAAACCATTAAATATATATAATATCTCGAAGGTACCCAACATGTACAATAAATCATGTAAGCCTCAATCCACATGAACTATATCATTCTTATGCTTACATTTCAATCTTATAGGTTGTACATTAAATTGTGCATGCTATCCATCACATAGTGTAATGCTTCCCTTAGGTGGGCTTTCATTGATCATAAACATGGATATCTAAGTCTTGCAAGTTTCATCAGGCATAACATGAATATCATATCTTGTAATTTCTCAAACAAATACCATTTACCAAGCTCACCTCTCAACAACATATGGGTACACTAAACATGCATGCATTCTAACAAATAGAATTAGAGAACCGTCCACCGGTTCTGGAGACGAAGCAACCCACCTGAATCGCTTTCCGCAGGCAAAGCTGAAGTCGGTGAAGTGCGCAGTCACTTACAATCCAAAATCTGTCGAAACTGCACCCTCGGTGCTCGGTCACACAAGCCGTGCTCGAACCAACAACACAGCCCATAATTAGATAACACCACAACACACTCTTGCTGTTTTTCCAAAACAGCACAAAGAAAAGCCTTTTTCACCTGCCTTCTGTCCTCAGAAAAATTCGGAAAACGGCTGCGATCCTCGTGATGAGTAGATACAAATCGAGTATTTACACTTCTCGTTCCGACACCTGTAGGCCAAGATATAAATGAAACACTGCGGCAAGTCAAACTATCCACTATTAAAATTCTACAGGAAACCAGTCCGAAAGAAGCTTAAATATCACCTTCGAAGAATCCTCCAAAAATTTCGACAAAAATACGGGTACGTTCCTCTCGAAGCGTAGATATCAATCGAGTCCTTAAACGTCTCATTCCGATGCTCGTAGACTGAGAAAATTCAACAATACTCCACCGCTGTCCCAAAACTCACAGCAATACAAGGGGTCAAAGTTTGCCTCGGGAATCGTGCCAAAAACTCAAAATGAGACGAAGTGATCAATACGGAAATCGAAGGCATACCTCTCATGAACGCGCTGCCGCAAAAATCGGCTCGAAATTCCATCGGGGTAGCTTAGGGGGCCTCGCGCACTGAAATGCGACGGTAGAAGCTAAAAACGAAGGAGCGTCGAAGTGCACCGCGTCGCAGAAAACGCCGATGCCGCGGCCTCCAAAAATACCCAAGATCTAAGGAAGGGTAGAGGACAAAGTGGTGAAGTGATCTGTATGAATATGACGCATAAACAATTTAATCTAGCAGTTTTAGTGCTTATTTAAAGAGAGTTTATTTCATCATTGTATTTAAAGAGAGTTTTCAGTTGCTGAGTGCAATAAAAAGTGTGATCTTAGTGGTGTTCTTACTGTCTGACTGGTAGATTTCAGGAGCTGAGTGCGATAAAAAAGTGAAGCCTTAATGTGTTGTTACTGTAAAAGACTATGGTTAACTTTGACATATAATATTAATCAATGAAATGCACTTTTCTGTTTTAGGTGTCTTGCCCAAATATTTCCACTCAGAATGGTCAGTGGCTCAGTTCCGGTTGCATGAAGGTACACAGTATATTGTTGCATTTGGCCACCAGAAAAACACTGTTGTGATTGTTGGGATGGATGGCAGGTGCGTGTCGATAGATTCTTCCATTTTCTTTTGAGTGACTTAATTTGATTTGCAAAAGTTACTTGTATGAGTTCTGAAAGTCTTTGAAATATTGCTAGAAACAAACACTTTCTAAGCTTTATCAAAATCTTAAAACTATGCTTTGCTTGATGGTTGTGGCTAATATATTTTGCCTTACTCAAACTTTGAAATTAACATACTTGTCCTTCAACCATCTCTACTTGGCTCACTCTCTTTGTCGAAAACATTTCACAGAGCAATGCCACTTATAGGATGGAAAAGTCATTTTAAAAAATCAACTATGGTGAAAGATAGAGGATACATGCATTAATTTTGAAAATATATGTTTTCCTTTTTTGTTTGTGAGAAAAAACCATCCAGCATGTTGGATGGGGCGTTGAGCTGATGACTCTTCGTGATCTTTGTTACCGTAAAAACCGACGTAAAGTAAGCTAGACAAGAAAAGAGACGTACCAGGATAATATGTTATTATCTACTCAGAAGTGATAAATATTTGATTCTTAGTCTTTGTTGTTGCTTCCATGGTATCTTCCGAATGATTCTATCTGAGTTTACAATCTCATGCTTCAACCTTGTACTGAATTTGAATTGGGATTTTTTTGTATTTGTCTCTGCAGTTTCTATAGATGCCAATTCGATCCGGGGAGTGGTGGAGAGATGACGCAGTTGGAATGCTACAATTTTCTAAAACCAGATGCAGTGATGTAGCAACTCTGAAATATATTTCATCTTTTGTTGTATTACCGTCAAATATTGTTGTTCAGCTCTCTCGACGAAGAAAGAAAAAACAAGAAAAAAAAGTGCCAATAATTTGTATATATCTAGCAGGGTTTTGCAAAATATGTGTTTGCCAACTCTGAATCAGTGATTACTGACTTGGTATCTGCTGTATAAGATTGTTAGTCCTCTGTTTAAAAAAAAAAGAAAAAAAAAAAGAAAGAAAATAATCTGCATTTATATCCAGGCTTTGTGAAATATGAGTTTGATTCTAACATAACTCATGTGGATGCCAGCTGATGAATGAATGCACGCCTTCACCACCGATGGTTGTTACTTACTGTGCTTTGTTTTCTTCGTAGAACCTTTTTCTTCCTCCTTTTCCGGCCAATTTTGGTCCATTCTCGTTTTTGGTTTTTTGTTTGAAGACACCTATTTCAACTATTCGGGTCGGATAGTTAAAAATTCAAATCCGACAAGCAAACCCAAACCTGTCAACCAACCAAATTTCAAAATAATTATTACAAATTTCAACTTTTTTAGATTGTATAATATAAAATCGGGTCGAGTTTCTTCTATCTGAGTTCAATTTGAATTCGGATACATACAGATAAAAATAATACAATACGAATCTAAATTCGATGGCTTATATTCAAGATTATATCCACTTAATATCAGAATTAATGGGTTGAGAATGAAAGCATTAACGGTTCCGTCTCGCCCTTCTTTTCGCAAACTCCCACACAGCGAGCAAACCCTAACATCTTCAAAAGAGCCCCAAAACCCCCCTACCCCGGAACTTGCGATCTAAAATCTTGAAAAAGAAAAAGAAAGAGAAAGGAAGATGCGGCCGCTGGACGAGAAGGAGACGGCGCAGGTGTTCGAGAAGCTGTTCAAGTTCACGGGGCCGAACCTGAAGCTTCTGGTGGAGCGGCCGGACCCCTCGTCCGATCCTTCGTCGTCCTCGGCGGGGCCGGGGCCGGGGCCGGGGCGGTGCTGCTTCCGGCTGCACAAGAACCGCGTCTACTATGCGGGCGAGTCGCTGGTCCGGCGGGCGACGAGCGTGGCCCGCCCCCGGCTGGCGTCGCTCGGCACCCCGCTGGGCCGGTTCACCAAGTCCGGCGCGTTCCGGCTGACGGTGCCTGCGCTGGACCTGCTGGCCGCCCACGCCCGGCACCGCGTCTGGCTGAAGCCCTCGGCCGAGATGTCCTTCCTCTACGGCAACTCCGTCTCCAAGTCCATGCTCGCCCGCATCACCGAGAGCACCAAGGCCGGCGACGGCGTCGTCGTGTTCTCCATGTCCGACCTCCCCCTCGGGTTCGGCGTCGCCGCCCGCTCCACGCAGGACTGCCGCCGGGCCGACGCCAACGCCGTCGTCGTCCACCGCCAGGCCGACGCCGGCGAGTACCTCCGCTCCGAGGACGACCTCGTCTGAACCTCCTCCTCCACCAGGTTGTTTTTTTTTTTTTTTTTTTCTTCTTCTTCTTTAATGAAATAGTTATTATATAATTTATTCTTTGATATGATTTGAGCGAAAAGAAATCAAAAAATAGGTTTTCAGAGCTACCAAACACCCCCGAAAGCCCTGGAGAAAGAAGGGTGTTTTTATATTTTTATATTCAACATATTTGATTCCTGATTCTTGTGTTGCATGGGTTGTTTCATGAGAACAAAATGAGTTTGGTAGATAGTAAGAGTGTTTATTGAATTACTGCCTGTGTCACCAAAAGGGTGGACTGAAATCACAATAAAGGATAATTAATCGGCGATTCCATCGTCGTTCTATCGAATTCGCTGTTTTTAAGCTTTCCAGTTCACGACTTCATATATCTCCCAACTGAGCAGACTGTTGCTGAGGATCGTCTCGTTTTTTATCGCCGAATGCAGAAATTTGTAGTAAATCATGAATGCCAAATCCCTAGACTCCAGTCAGCTGCCCCTTGTTTGGTAATGGGATAAGACAAAACTAGCTATTCCAGGGATAAGTATAAAGTACGGAACTAGTGTAAAAAAGCGCTTGGTATGGTTTCAGGAATAAGAGATTTTGTGTTTGATACGATAATAAAGAATAAGAAGTATAAAGAGTATTAGTTGGTTTAAATGATCTTTTTGCCCTCAAATTTTATTATATAATAATGAGGTGAGGGATGGTGTCTCGAAAGACTTGGGAGGGTATCCAAGGAAAAAGCAAGGAGGTTGAGAAGAGTGAGAACAATAGTTTTCATTTATTCTAGTTGTACTGGAACAAATTCTGACGTGTTTGGAGGGATAAGGGGAATATCCCTCTTATCCCCCAAATAATTCCAATACCAAACGAGGCCAGATCTAGGTATTCGGAGGGCATCTTTCAAAAATGTTTGCGAATGCTTTTGCGCAGCAATATATGCAACGCATGTGTTCGCATTATGTTGTTGTTTTACTTAATTTTTGGATTTTTTCTTCGTTTCGAATTTCTCACTACGACACTTACAATTTATTTTGAGTGGTTTAGTTAGTGTTGCTTCTTGGCGGGTCGAATGAAAACTCAAATGTCAGTAGCCTCGAATAAGAATTATCGGATACACTTGCTCCTTAATACTGCAGCCTAGAATTCGATGTGTGTTTATTTTGTCGCTTTTGCTGTTTCCTTTAACAATACGGAGGCTGTCCGTGTCTATTTCTAGGGTTTGTCCGGGGACTTCTGCAAGGGTCTAATGTTTAGATTGTCCTTTTGATTTATTTGAATCGACCTTAAAGTTCAAAATGGTTAAGTTCAAAATGGTTCTAGAGTAGTTTCTGTCGGTTTGGATAAAAAGTTCAAACGGAGTGTTTTTCTAGCATTTTCTTCTAAAATGTTTACTTGTTGCAATAGCATAGAGAAATAAATTGAAAATTAGGAGTGCAACATCCGTATGTTCTTGTAATGGATAGATCATTCGGGTTAAAGCTGCTTCGGAGAACCAACTAACCAGGCCTTGTTCATGCTGAGTATACTTACTCATTCTCATAAAGAATGAGCAGGAGGAGGAAGCGTAAATGGTTTTACCGAGCATTGCGATGAGCAAGGAGAGAAAAATGAGGTGAAAGTAAGACAAGGATAGTATAAATCTGGCAAAGTAATGTGTAGTACAACATAATAAATGAATTTTTGCAGTTCATGCAATTCAACAGGCCCTAAACAAGTAAATCAATTTTTCTCCCCCCCCTCTCTGTTTCTTTGTTGTTCTTTTTGAGTAATTTAAACGGCCATTCAAACCTGGATAGTGAGATTCTCATCTTTTGGTTTCGTGCTTGCAGATTTCGCTGGAAATTTCAGTTGCACTACTCCATGCGTCGTCGTCTCAGAGCAATGGTGTTACTACAACAAGTTAATTATATGCTCCAATGCTGTTCTTCGAGTTTTCGTTTTAGCCTTCTCGCACCGAATGTTAAATGTTCTATTAGTAGCTCATATTTTCGGCTCTTAGATTCCTATAACAACTACTTTGATGTTGTCGTGCGAACCGTGGATTTATTATGTGTACTATATAAAAACACAGAATTCTGTAAGACAATTCATTTGGGTAATCTTTCTGCTACAGCTGCTTAAAGTTGTTTACCAGCCAGTTTTGTTTGGTTTCCACTTGTCTTGTTGAAGAATTTATATTGTAGGATTAAACTCCAAAAAAATGCTATTATAGTAATGGGAAAAAAGTATCTCATTAATTTTAACAATATGCGCATCCAGGGAATCGAACCCTGGTCAGTACCGTGGGAGGGTACTATGATACCACTACACCAGATGCGCTTCGATGATTAAAATGTGAATATTTTACTATTTATAGGAGTTTTTTTCTGTGAATGTTTTTCTTTTCTTTTATATATAATTTTATTGTAAACATTTGGGGGCGAGAACAACTTTTTAATGCCAAAAAAATACATCTTGAAATAGTTTTCATTTTACCTAAAAAAACTGCTTTCTTATTATGAGGTTAGAAGTTTAATTTTTTTAGCGATTGTTTAAAATTAAACTTGAAATCTCAATATATATATATATATATATATATATATATATATATATATATATATATATATATATATATATTTTTTTTTTGTAGTTTTATCTTATTTTTTAAAAAAATTGTAGGTCATCTAAAATAAAAGGCTTTCGGATAATGTACACGAACTAATTAAAGACCTTTTTCACCTTTTTTCTGTATGCCAACACATTAATTGCTGTTGTTTTTCCGCATATAAGGCCAACAAATGACGTGTTGGTAGCTGTGGCAGTACTCGCTCAATGTTATCTAAACCGTACATTTTTGTTGCATGCTAGGCCCATTAATAACTCGCTTCCATTAACTACTTCAAAAAAAAAAAAAAATTCATTCCCTAACATATAATTAAGGAAAATGCTATGTGTACACCCTTTTCGGGGTGTACATCATACACCCCACCCATCTAAGGGTGGGGGTGTGATGATAGGTCACTCGATGTGACCCGTAAAAAATATCGCCACCATTAAAATGGTGGAGGTGTATGATGTACACCCCTTCGGGGTGTACATGTAGCATTGCTCTATAATTAATTAGAAATTTTTTTTTTTGAGTTCTAAATAAATAAATATGAATAGTAAAAATAACTCTATATTATCGACTTGAATACTAGCTAGGTAGCAAAAATCAATCAAAATTGATTATATTGATTATTTTACGTAAATATGATAAATCAAAATAGAATATTTTATTTAAATACAGTAGTTTGTTTATCGTATTGAAATGCTACGAGGTAACCATATTCCATATACTAGGTAAGAATACAGTAAAATATTTTATTTTTGAGTAATGCTATATGTACACCCCGAAGGGGTGTACATTCTACACCTCCACCCCTTTAATGGTATCGATATTTTTTACGGGTCACATCAAGTGACCGCTCATCACACCCCCATCCTTAGATGGGTGGGGGTGTGAGATGTACACCCCTTACGGGTGTACAAGTAGCATTTTTCAAGTCAAAATATAGAGTACTTTAGGTAAATATGATTCTGAACTTTGTCAAACTTGAATATAGTAATGAGTTATGGGGTAAGTTGCATTTATGGTCCTCAAATTATGAGATACATGACTTTTAGTTCTCAGGTTTTAATTTGCTATGATTTTACAATTAAATTTTCAGAATCATTACAATCAACCGACACAATCTAATTTAATTGATTAAATATTAACTATTTGTTAATATAAAAATAATATAATATTTTAATTTTTGACGTATTATTCATTATAATATTATTATATCACTTTCACATTAATTATACATTAATATTTGAAAGTTTAAATAAAAAATTAAAATAAATTAAAATTTAAGAACCAAAGTGTTATCCCACTTATCGTTTGAGGTCCAAACATGTTGAAAAATACTTCTTGCACACTCCAAATAATATGTATATTTTACATTTTATTTATTTCAGAATAGAATAAATTTTATTATTCACTTAAAAAATGACTAATAAAAATTTTTTTAATTTTTACCGTGGAATGGATGGAATATATTTTATACACCTAATTTTGGATGTATAGATGACATTGCTCTTTAATGTTATCTGACTCATAGTTTGAGGACTAAAGTGAAATTTAATCATAGTTTGAGGATCAAAGGTGAAATTTATCCATTTAATTAATAATATATTGACTTGGTATTTGATAGCGTACTTGTGTGAACATGGTTTACCTACCTCATCAACTCATTCGCTTCATTTGAAAGCACCTATATATATATATATATACCCACCACGCGCTCTGGTCCCTCTCCCTCACCTCTCTCTCTCTCTCTCCTCTTCCCCTTCCTCTCCTACCTCCGACGACAACGAGCTTAATCGAAGCTCTAATGGCGGATACCGACCCATCTCCACCTCCTCCCCCACCTGCGTCGGCGACCTCCGATCGGCCCTTCGCGCCGGTAATCTCCGTGAACCCTATCTCCGACCCACTTAGATTCATCTTCGATTTCCGGACGACTTAGTTGAACCGAATTTTGGTTCTATTGTAATCCTTGCCGTCGTTGTTAATTGGATCTAATTGCTCTGACGCCGCTTGTGATCTGAGAAGAAGGTGCACTTTGAGCAGATGGGAGAACGGATCGCGGTAAGGCGCGCAAATTCTTTGCGTTTTAGGGTTTTTGATTGATGCTTTTGATGGTGAATTCACTGATTAGACGTTCTCTCGGTGTCTAAAATTTGTTAAATTTTTGTGAATTCGTTTTGATATTTCATCAGCAATTAACTGAGTCGCAAACAGAGTTGTTGGTGAGGATTCAAGGGATGAAACAGGTAGAGATAATGGTGTATGCTCTCACTCTTATCATATTTACATAGGTAAAAATGCATTGGGACCTTTCAATTACAGGCCGTTCTTAAATATAACGCTTAACTTTATTTTGTTTTAATTAAATTTGAGCATTTTGTTATGTTTAACAGCAATTTCACTAAATTTAACGACTCTTAACAGCTTTCTAGCGAATGAAACTGCAGATTTCGTCAACCGTTAGTGGCTAATTACTTCACAAAATCGCTAATATACTTAATTAGAATAATTTTGTTAAATTTTATGAAACAATTACGCTAGGAATTTGGTACGACTCTGAATTCAGAATTTTTATTTTTTTAATACCGTGTTAAATTATATGAAATAACAGTTATTCTCTGAAAGCTTGAGGCTTTTAATATTTGTATTCAACGGACTCAATTCATAAAAGTAAAGTGGAGGGGAGTGATTTAGAATGGCCTATAGTTGAGGGGTCTCAACATGTTTTAACTTTATGTATATATTCTGCTAGGTTGATTATAATTAGGTGATTATTCTCCTGCAGGAGGTGCAAAAATGGAGGTCAACTCTGGACACACAAGTCAAGACATATAAAGTTGTAAGTCTCTCTTCTTGGGCTTTTATTGGGAGCTTATTTGTTAATTAACTTTAAAAATATATTATTTATCAAATCAAAGTAGTAAAAGTTTGATGGATCTATCAAATTTTTTCGCCACATTAGGACCAGCCTCTTCTTTTCTTTCAGTTATGTCTCCACAAGATGATTCAATGTGTTTGGGCGGCGAAACTGAGTAAACAGTGATATGGTGAATTTTTAAATGAATCATTTTTGAATGAACATGGTCAATGGTCATAAGATTTTCATGTGCTGTTACATGCTATTTCTGTATCAATTTATTAGAAGTCAACTGAAACGTTCGGAACGGAGTGGTGCTCAATTGGCCATGCTTTGTGCAGCATGAAATGGTCAATTCGTAGCTTGTGGAAAGGTCAATTTGACAAATAATGTTCTTAGGGCGATCTCTCTCTCTGAATAATTTCCTAAACCAAAACAATCTAATAAAATGCAGTTCATTTGCGTGTACACGCTATTTTTCTCTTCTTTTTTTGTGTTTGCTACTACTGGTTGATTACAGGGTAAGTTCTTTGGTGAACGTTGGTATGTCTCTATCAACCGATGCTCTATTTCTTTTTGGAATGTATATGCACTGCATTTGATTTTCATCTCCTCTAGGTTCCTGTACAAGTAGAATGGTTGTTTTTTGTTTTCTTGTAATCAAGCTAAAAATGATTAGCGCTTTACAACTTTATGCTAATTTCCTATGTTTGTGGAATTTTAAGAACACCTTTTGAATTAGTGAATTTAGTAGAATTGGTGGTTGGTGTCAGTGTATGGCCTGTGAGCATTTGGTGTTGGTGGTTGGTGCCAGTATAACATGAGAGCATTTGTAGTTGCAACAAACCTTTCAAACTCAGCATATAAAAACAGAGTCTTTCTCTAGAAAATGGCGTGATAAAGATAACCTCTATTATGCTACTGCAAAATGTTGTTCACAAATATACATTTTTTTCTCATTTTTCTTCTTTTTAAACTTTGTTGCATGCAGGATATTTTCGAGCTCAAGAAAGAACTCAATAGTGAGTTGAACCAGCTGAGAACTGTAAGTCTGGGGATCTTTTATCGTCCCATTTTTTGGTCTGTGTTCTTATTTATCATGTAATAGTTTTTGACACCAGGAATTTAAGGAACTAAAGACCAATCTTCAAGTGCGACAAGACAGTTTGACGAGCGGCCGCAGGATTTTGGTAGTTAGCATTATCTTCTTTCTCAGTTCTTACATGCTTTAACATGAGAAATGTTATCTTCCTAGGCTAACTCAGAAATACAATAAATAGATTAAGTACGGGGAAATTTGCTGGTCACTCCAAGCTTTTGTTTAGCTCACCAGGCATAGGAGAATATCAGATTTGAAACTGTCTATAGCAGTTCATACAATACTGTATTTGTGATGTCAATGCAAATACAAGGTTGTAATAAGAGATCCATGAGAATGTAAATTAAAAAGCCATACGAATATCTGTAGAAGCACAGCCTAGAGGAAAAGAACAGTTTTAAACCATTTATTCATTTGATTTTCATTAAGATATCCGGCAGCTGCGAAGCACTAAACATTTACGTCTTCTTATTAGCCATGCTGACGATACTCCACCCACAACAAGTCTTAACTTTTTATGAATTCCTTTTCATCTCTGACCGTGATTTCCAATGAAAGATTTGCATTCACTTGATAGATCAAGAATGATTCTGAACATGCCCAAGAATCTGAGAGTCCAATAGCGAAGGGAAGCATGCATAAAGCAGCAGCAGCAGCAGCAGAAGCTTCAGACACTGAAACTCAAGCATAAGCACAGTTATCACCTACTCTCAAGGTAACAGTAACAGTAACATGCTGTTTGCTGCTTTTTGCAGTGAATGCACTTAGGAAAATAACTAATGCAAAGTATATGCCATAGCATTGCATTAAAATTAATCTCATCTTCTGGTGATTATGGTGGGTTGATTGATTGTGATTGCATTTTTTCCTTTTTTTTTTTTTGTTATACCAGTTTTGTTGCCCAAAAGCTTATGACAGGCTGTTATCAAACAAGCAGCATGTTTAGTTTCTGCTGCATGCCGTATTGATCCATTTTCAAAAATTTATGGATTGTCACCAAATTTATTGTGCAAGAACAATGGTACAGCGTCCCATAGTATATGAAAGAAGAATGAATAAATTGCAAGTGAACATAAAGATGAGGCAATACATAATTTCTCTGGGGATGCAGGTTGGTACCTCAAATTATGCATATGGCAAACATACATAGCCTAATCATTGTGACTTTTCATCTTGTCATGATTTGGATCCTAAACTCATTTGATAACAATGCAGCAAGAGATTAATATTGCTTTCCCTTTTTACATCTTCACTGTGATGAATGGTTCGCTTGACATGTATTTCTTCAGGGAACAGACTAGAAAGCTTACCAGAAAACTGTGATATGTCATACTAGGGCAAAAGCAAAAGTGTCTAGTGCAGATAACACAGGAGTCCGCGAGTCTTTTCCAGTATATATATATATATATATATGTGAACATAACTAGATAATTAAGGTGATATATATAAATAGTTTTTTTAACTTATCCTATGGATTGGAGATGTCAACAGATCAACAGAAGCACATTTAGATCAAGAGAATCTCTGGTATAAATACTGTACAAAACACAAATTTTCTCAAATGTGAAGTGACCTATTGAAGCTTGTAAGCCTTTCCATTACAAAATTCAGTATTTATGCTCCACTTCAAACTTCAACCCCATGCATCTGATAGTCTCCTGTGCAGTTTTACACTTCTCTTCTTCTAACAGTCTCTTCCCCTCCCACGATGGATGTGGCGGCAACTTTTGTCGGTGTGAGTCAGAATATTTGCTTCTTCCTAAATGCATATTTCCATAATAATAAATCTTGTATTGACATTTCAATTACTCCACTTTTCTCATATATTCAACATATTAAGGCATGAATTGGTGAAGCGAGATTTAGTGCGAGAACCATCAATACATATCTTATGCATCTATGCACCTCATAGCATTCTTTTGTCATTTCTCTTCTTATTAGCCATTTATCACATATCATTGTTACCAAAACATTATGCATCGCCATTTTCTGGAAGCATATAAAAGTTTTATGCAAGGCATTTTTAAATCACCTATGATCAAAGATCAAAGAATGAAAAGCATCAAAATGTTTCTAAACTTAGCAAAAGAGGATCACGAACAAAGCGAGTCGTTATATTTTCAAAACTATAACAGTATGTTACGGAAAATGACAATGACAAAGGAAGATAAATATGTCTCATAATTCTGTGGATGTGCAACTAAAATCAGAGGACAGAAGGTGTGCATGTCAAGGTAATCAATCCTTTAACTAAAGTCTATGCTGTCGGTTTGAAGTACCCCAACTGCAACTACAAGTATGTACATGGCATATACATAAAGAAATGAAATTCACGCAACAACAGTTCAAGTGCCGGTCAAATCTCATGTTTAAGAATATTATTCTTAAACCATTTTACTTCTTATTTTGCACTTTGGTATAGATTACACTGCCATGTTACAAATAATTAGAGCAAAAAAAAAAAAAAAAAAAAAAACCCATTAAGCACTTTGGTATAGATTGCTTGCTAAATTTCTCGAACTTAGATTAAAGAACTTATTGGCTGAGGACAGATACAGGATCTTTGATTTAAAAAATTCTATCAGTACCTTTTGGACCGAATGAAGATGATCAAAGCAATGCTAGATATCTCAACTTTCCAAGTGATATTACGCATCGTTGTGAGATAACCAGTTTCATTCTCATCAGCCAATTTTCTTCATGCCATCAAGAGACCTGCAGTAAATTTAACTCATTCAAACATAGGTTACTTCAAAAGAGCAAATCTGTCGGCCCGTTCAGACTCCCCGCTGATTACAATAGTTTCCCGGCATATGTCACAAAGTTGCTCTTCTCAATGTAAATGCTTCACTCCCCTTAGCGCTATGGAGGCTTCCTACAAGAGCAGAATAAACAGAATCATCCGGCGTTAACCCAGCCGCCAACATCTCATCATACAACGCAAATGCATCATCCGACCTCCCTTCTTTCGACAGCCCAGAGATCAATGCTGTGTAAGTAACAATGTTTGCTGCGATGCCCCTTTGCTTCATTTCCTCAAACGACTTTACCGCAACATCGACCTTTCCGTTAATACAGTGCCCGTGAACCAGCGAAGTATAAGTGTAAATATCCGCCACTAGCCCTTTCTTATCCATCTCTTTCTTAAGCCTCTCAGCCTCTCGAATGCTCCCCTTCTTGCTATACGCATCGATCATCACATTGTACGTAACAACGCTAGGCTTATGGCCCTCATTCGCCATTTCTCGAAACACTCTCCTTGCCCCGACCATGTCTCCTTCCTTGCAATGAATCCCAATCAATGTCGTGTAGCTTACATAATTTGGAGAAACCCCTCTTTCGATCATAACATGTAAAAGCTTCTTGGCTTCGTCGACTCTATTAGCCTTGCAGAGCCCGCATGCCAGTGTGTTGTAGGTGTAGACGTCGAGCTTGATTCCGGTCTTCTCCATGACGGCCTTCAATTCGAGAGCTTTATCGACCATCCCTTTCCTGCAATACCCGTCGATCATCGTGTTCAATATAATCTGATTAAAATTTATCCCTTTCGCTTGCATCTCGCTCATCAACATCTCCGCGGCCTCCATCTGCCCTATCTTGCAAAACCCGTTGATCAGAGCTCCGTAAGTTCTATCATTTGGCTCGATGCCTCTCTCAACACACTCGTCGAAAAGCGCGGACGCCCTTCTCATGTTTCCGGCCCGACAATTTGCATTGATTATCGCAGTGTACAAATACGCATCCCCACTCAATCTCTTCCTGTTCATCTCCTCAAAGATCTTCTCGGCTTTGTCGATCTCTCCGGCAGACGAATGCGCATCGATAAGAATCGTATAAGTCCCGACATTAGGACCCAAGCCACTATTATCGAGCAGACGCAATACCTCCACCACCATCTCAAAATTCCCACTCTTCGCATGAGCTTCGAGCAACGAGTTATATGACAAGACATTGGGCTCCTTCCCTCTTCGGCACATTTCGTCGAGCACCTCTCGGGCAATCCCCGCCTCCCCATTTTTGCACAGGCCATCGATCACGATGGCGATCGAGTACGGCGTGATGTTGACGACGCCGTGCAATTCGACCATCCTACGGATAAAACCCACCGCCGAGTCCATCCGACCGGCGCGTCGCAAGGCCATGAGGTACACGCTACACGACCGGCCCTCGACGCGCCCGAACCTCTCGCGCATTACGTCGAACACCTCGAGGGCCCGCTCCACCGCGCCCGCGTCCGCGTAGACCCGGAACGCCATGTCGAAGGCCACCGCGGGGGCGACCCCGGCGCCCTCGCAGGAGCGCTGGATCGCGGAGGCGATGAGGGGGAATGGGTGGGCTAGGGTTTCGGATTGGGCGAGTGATTTGAGGAGGGATTTGGCTGCGGCGAAGCGGCGGCGCTTGATGAGGCTGCAAAATTTGGCGAGGTGGGATTGGAGGAGCGGGGGAGTGGGGTAGTCGGAGAGGGAGGCGAAGGGTTTGGTGGGAGGTGACGAAGGGTGGAGTGGGGAGGGAGATGGGAATGGGGGATTAGGGTTTCGGGGGTTTAGGGTGGTTCCTGCAGGGAGGAGGGGGAGGAGGAGAAGGGGATTCTTGTGATTTGGCAAATGTTTTCTTAACATGTTCTTCTCCTTCTTCTTCTTCTTCTTCTTCTTCTTCTTCTTCTTCAGATTCTATGACAACATCTGGAGAAATTTGTGGATTGAGAGAAACTACTTTCTCTCTATTATACACAAATTTTAAAGATTTGTACTAATCTAAAAGTTTTTCATCCAAATTTCAACATCTAAAATCAGAGAGAACTTATTCAAGGTTTTGTTCTTTACTTATTATTCTTATTTGAGCAAATAGCTGCGTTTGGTTATTAGGGTATAAAAAATATTTAGTTATACCGGATATATGTATAAGTTATGATATTAGCAGGAAATAATGTTAATTTATATTTGGATAGGTATAAGAGTTATACCGGGTATAAAGAAAATTATGTTTGGTAAATTAAAGAGGAATAAAAAAAAACAGAGGGAATTAAATTTCTATAAAATAATAAAATAAATTTTAAATTTTATAAATTAAATAACTTATAATTTAAAATAAAATTAATTAATTAATTTTTTTTTAAAAAAAAACTGCAGGTCACTTGTTCTACCTGCTGGTGGGAACAGTTATTCTCCCCTAATCCCGGAATTAGGTAGAACAGCTGTTCCAAACAGCTTTTTATTGTTTGGGTACAAAGGAAGGGATATCCCCCTTATCCTCCCTAATTCTTGTACCCAAACAGAGCCTATATGTACATACATACTTTTTCATATTAATTTTATTATTTTTAATTTTTTATTTTAATATTAAAAAGCAAAAGAAAATTATCTAAACTCTTATTAAATGAAAGGATATTAGATTTACATACAAAAATTTAATATATAAATAGCATTTCTCTATGCTTATTTATCAAGCATTTTATGGATTTATTGTCTACTACAGTTATTGAAATTGGAATAAATTTTTTTCATATTAAACCGAAACTTTATAATTTAAAAGAAAAATGCTAGATGTACACCCCAAATGGGGTGTACATCCTACACCCACCCCATCCTAGGGGTGGGTGAATTCCACTCGTCACATCGAGTGACGAGTGGATGAATACCCACCCTAGGATGGGTGGGTGTAAGATGTACATCCCATTTGGGGGTGTACACCTAGCACTCCTCAATTTAAAATGGGGGTGAATCAAACGGTTCAACAAACAGTCTCAAGGAGACTTCATTGAAAAAAAAAAAAAAAAAAAAAAAAAAAACTTTTATTATTAGAAGGAAGGAAAGAAAAAATTAATAATAATTATCTTTGCCATTCTTTATTCTTATTAAAGAAATTAACTGTTAAAACAGGTCTTTTTTTTTTCTTTTCTTTTCTTTTTTTTATATCCAAATAAGAGAAAATGTATTATTTTCTGACCTCATCTAAATAGTAAATAGAAGTAGCTAGAAGCCCTTGCATCCAAATTATTTAGCTAGCAGCCACCACCAGCCCCCCCCCCCCCCCCCCCCCCAAAAAAAAAAAAAACTTGAAAATAATTGTTTTGCTTTTTTAATTTTTCTAAACAACTTGCATTTATCCATTGCTTGAGTACAAGGTACTAAAAAACTTATTTTTATATACAAAAAAAACTATTTGTATACCTACAAGTTTTATACAAGAGTGTAGAAACTCTTTTTGAATTGTTAATATTAAAAGAAGGATTTATAAAACTACTAAAAAAATTATTGGCTCTTAGATGAATATATAAAATGTAAAATTTACATACTTTTTTTTATTTTTTTTATTTTTATTTTTTATTGGCTGCTTTGCAAAGTTCGCAATTACCTCCAAATCATTAATTAGATTGGTGGCATCATCACTCAAAATAATAGCATCACAAGTCAAAACAATACCAGCCCACCATTAGTTATAAATTCTGCTAGGAAATGATGATCTTAGAAGTGGCAAAGGAGAAATTAAAATAGTGAGTATGATGATATGAATATGATCATCACATTCAGTGGATGGTGGAACAGGAAGCTTTGTAAAGTGCACCAGAAGAGGCCATTTATTATCTGCAGGTCAATTGGTTTCTGTTTCCAGTTGAAAAAACTGCTGTGTGCAATGCAAGAAATTTTTTTTTTTTTTTTTTTATAATAAAAAATTAGAAAGAATGATGTTGGATTCATCTGTTTGTTTTGAAAAACCAACAGCTCAGAGGTCTTCACCAGATTCTTCTAATTTTTTTTTAACTTCTTGCTGCTCTCTTTCACTGCTCGAAATTTTTCTCTCATTCTTTTCTTATGGCAGATTGTGATCTGGATGATTGTTTTTGCTCGTAATCTTCTCTATATTTTGTTTCTTTTCGTGGGCGTTAAAATTTATAAGCTTGATTTATGTATTAGTGGATGTGTAGGAGTCCGACTATTATGCTATCGATAGCACCAAACACTTGGTGCTATTAAATTTTTTACCGTTAGATCTACTTCTTTAATCATTTTCAACATTTAAATTATACTATTTTCTAGCCACCTACTAAACTCAAGGGGCTCACTATCATCTCAACTGCATATTTATTAATTTAAGAATAAAAAACTTAATAGTATTAATGACTTGGTGCAATTAATAGTATAGCAGTCTAGGTCGATGTTTAGATATAGAGACTGATTAGCATATTTTTTTATTTTTATTTTCTGGTTAATTAGGGGACTGATATTTTTATTTTCCTCTTTTATAGTTTTTGAGATAATTATATTTTCTCTTTTATTGTCTGTGAGTACTTAATTATTTTATTTTTCAAAACTATAAAATAATATGGAGGGTTTTTTTTTTTTTTGGAAGAAATTATCTGCAATTGTTTTGCATTGTTTATCTTACAGACAAAAGTAAAAATAAAAAAAATATATGAAGGATTTTTTACCAAACAAAAAATATAAATTATTGATATATATATATATATATATATATATATATATATATATATAGGAGGTAACTCTTCAAATGTTAAGAAAAGTCATTTTGTTTTTTTTTTTTTTAAGATGTTACCATTTGAATCAGCTATATACTCAGTGCAAATAATCAATTTGTCCCTACAAATTTTCTAAAATTCTTCCGCTGAGTATATAGTCGCTCTTATAATTTCAATATAGAATTTTCACGCACTTTCTTTTCATAAAAAGAAAAACCCTCACCTAACATGTTGAGAAAATTTATTAAAATGTTAATAAAATAACATTTTCTAACCGCTCTAGATCTTCTTTTCCTTAACTAGAAAATTAGGAGTTCATACTGATTGTATCTATTACAGTTGGCTAAAAAATTAATAATTAGTATTCGAGACTCCAAATTTAAAATCAAATTATTTTATATTTCTAAATGAGAACGAGACAAGTAAGCTCGCTACCTTTCAGTCAAAAAGTAATAAACACGACTAAATTAGAATCATAAAGTTATTCCTTGAAAAATAAAACCAATTATTTTTTGTCAATATTGGCACACCATTAATAGTCCCTGAAGTAATAAGAACAAACATATAGTGAACACTATGCACTTGCTCAAATTGTAACAATTAATTATCTTACCTGAGAGGAGCCAAAACACCATGCAATATTTCAAAAGTCTATCATGGACCTCATTAGGTACAAGACACATTCAATCAAATCAAAATTAAAATTGAAATAAATATTCTGATACTCCAATAAACTCAGCCTTCAAAATCCAAAATAATCCAATTCACCAATTAAGTTGCCAACTTAGGTCAACAAAACAAAATGAGATCTCATTCATGCAGAGAACATGAAGAAAAGTACAAACAACAAGGCTCACCCCACACAAACCTTATCAGAAACATGATATATATATATCATGTATTGAAATGTAATGTTGAGTCATGCATCATCAACCAGCAATGATAAGTATGTGGGTTTTAATCACTATATATGCTACAAATAGGAAGTGACACCACTCAGAATTGATGTACTCTTCATTGAGCCTCATTCAATGTCCTCACCAATGTCTCTGACTTGTCAACTGAAACAGCAGGCCCACCAACTACAGCCAACAAATTGTTTATACATGAAAATGATAAATTTTGAAAATAGTGACACATGCAGTAGACATCATATAACATTTAGAGCAATGCTACATGTACACCCCCAAATAGGGTGTACATCTTACACCCATCTATCTAAGGCTGCGTTTGTTTTGAGAACGGGAACGGGAATAGCGGGCTTATTCCCCTTATTCTGTCAAACGCACCTGAAATCGTCTGGTATTGCTTAACCCAGAATAGGGAGAATAGCTGGTATAACAAATCCCATCCTATTATTTTACTATAAAATTTTTTACCATATTACCCTTCTTATCTACTTTATCTCATCCCAACATATTATTTTAATAAAAACTCTCTCCTCACTCTCTCTCCTCTTCCCTCCTTTCTCTCTTCCCAATACACTCTCATCATCACAAATCCCTCTCTCCTCTCTCTCTTTTCCTTCGTCCCACCTCCTTTCTCTCTTCCCAATACACTCTCATCATCACAAATTAATATTATAAAATTTTAAATTTATTATTTAAAATAAATATTATAAAATTTATTATTTAAAATAAATATTATAAAATTTTAAATCTTATTTTAAATTTAAATTTTAATTTGAAAAAATAAAATATTAAATAAAATATTATTTTTAAATAATATAATTTAATTATGATTATAATTTTATTTCTATTTTTTTAAACCATTAATCCATTAATTAAAACGAAAAAAAAATGATTTTAATAAAGCTTGAGGGCAAAAATTTTAATTATGATTATAAATTTATTTTTATTTTCTTAAACCAATAATCCATTAATTAAAATGAGAAAAACGAGTTTAGAAAATTTTAATGACATAATAAAGCTCGTGGGCAAAAATTTATAAATATTTAGCAAATATACGAATTTTGCGAATTTTAAAAAAAATTATGTTAAAAATTAATTATTTAAAATTAATATTATATAATTGTAAATCTTAAAATTAAAATGTTGAAATTTTATATTTTAAATTTAAATTTTAAGTGAAAAAATTAATTATTAAATTAAATATATTATTTTTAAATAATATATTTTAATTACGATTATAATTTTACTTTTATTTTTTTAAACTATTAATCTATTAATTAAAACGAACTAATCAATTTTTAACAACTTTTATCATATATTAACTCTTGGGGGCAAAAAGATAATTTACCCTTCTTATCCTCTTTATCCCTCCTATTCCCATTAATAAACCAAACACAAATTCTCTTATCCCTAGAACCATCCCCAAACGAGATTAAGCTCTAGTTCCTAACTTTATACCTATCCCCGGTTTAGCGGAACTGGCTTAACCCCGAACCAAACGCAGCCTAAGGGTGGGGAGGTCACTTCACAAATTGTGAAGTGACCTCTCACCACACCCCACCCATTGGATGGGTGGGGTGTGTGATGTACACCCCCAAATGGGGTGTACAAGTAGCATTTTCCTAACATTTATGCTAGCATGTATAGTAGGCATTGAATACATTATAATAAAATTAAGTTATAAGGATATATTTTTGTAACACTTTTGTGTAATTAAGTGTTCTATATATATTCTATCTATATCTAAAATTAGGTTATAGAAATATATTATAATAATATATTGCTATACACCCTAACGACTGCATATATAACGACACTAATAATAAATATCGGTATTTTTACCAGCGGCACTTTTTTTTAGATTTTAAAAATACTTAAAAGTGTCGCTATAGTATAATTTTATTGTAGTGATGACAGAAAAAGATAACAAAGAAACAAAGAATGTAAATTAAATTTCTAGCTAGTAAGCAAGAAAAATGCTATTTGTACACTCCCCATTTGGGGTGTACATCATACATCCCACCCATTTTAGGATGGAATGAATTTTACTCATCACTTCGAAGTGACAAGTGGAGAAGTTCTCACCCTTAGATGAATGAAATGTATATGTTATAGCTCAAATTGGGTGTACTACTAGTCTTGCTTAATAAGTAAATTTGAACTTAGAATCATTTGGGACTGGGAGTGCTTAAAATTTACACTACTATCATATTATACTAGTGTAGTTATCTGCGCGATGCAGCGGGTAGAATTTATTAATTAAAATGTTTTTTCATAATTTTGTTTAGATCATATATGATAGTTAGAAAAAATAAGTATTAAATATGCAAACTACTCATCAAAACTATTTAATATAAAAGATTTTGTTGAAAATAAAAAACAGGATTAAATCTAAATGATATATAATCTACATGAAAAATACAAAAAGTGAAAAAAAAAAAAACACCTGTGTTTACAATAAAGATTTCGTGCAAATAAATTTTTCTATCTATTTTTTGAATGATGAATTTAACTGTGCGAGCAGAGTGAAGTGAGTACCGTTACATGCCGGGTTCACACGTGCCGAAGGATATCCTCACCACCGTCCGTGACACGTGCGTGGCTCATCCTTCTCACGTCCACGGTTCTCCCTCTCCCTCTCCCTCCCTCTCTCTCTCGTATGATCGTATCATATCACATATAAGACTCTCCCAACTTTCCACACACACACAAACACTCTCTCTCATGGGAAAACGCAAAAGAGGATAGGTGAGGCGGTATATAATGAGTAGAAGATAAGGGAAAGTGAGAGGGTATACGTTTTAGAAATACATGTGGGAAGATGATGGGGTGTAAGTTATAGAAAGAAATTAACGAGGGGAGGTGAAGAGTGTGTTACATGCCGGGATTCATACGTGCCGAAGGATCCTCGCCACCGTCTGTCCGTGACACGTGCGTGGCTCATCCTTCTCCCTCTCCCTTTCCCTCTCTCTCGTATGATCGTATCATATCACATATAAGACTCTCCCAACTCTCCACACACACACAAACACTCTCTCTCATGGGGAAACACAAAAGAGAGTAGGTGAGGGAGTATATAATGAGTAGGAGACGAAGGATCAGGGGTGCATGTTTTAGAAATACATGAGGGAAGATGATGGAGTGTATGTTGTAAAAAGAAATTAATGAGGGGAGATGAAGAGTCTATATATTAGAATGTACATTTTTAATGAAGAAAATGATGATACGTGGCAAAAATAAGAAAAATCATATATAGGTATAGATATCTAAAAAAAATTTAGTTATAAAAAGTTTTTGCGCTAAAATGATTATTATTCATTAAATGAGAAATAGGCTCCTGTAATTGATAATTATTACAAGTGTTGATATCTAACTTTCCAAATTTTAGGCTAATTAGTGACCTACATAAGCTAGTGTAAAAGACTGGTCCACTCAACAATTTTCTACGAAAATAGTAGGATATCTTTTTTGGCATTAGCATTTTCCTGTACGTTATAGGATTGCCAAATAACCTTTTAACACTTCGAATCTCCACCTTAAAATAAATAAATAAATAAATAAAATAAAATAAAATAAAATAAAATTCTTTATTTTATTATAATATAATTTATGATTTATATTATACTAGTTTAATACCCGCGCTTCGCTGCGGAAACTACAATCTAATTAAGTATTAGACATTAAACATTCACTAATGAAGTATTAGATATTAAACATTATATATTACATAGAGTATAATAATATTATATTATAAAAGTAAACTACGTACGGGTATTAAACATAATATAGTACATAGAGAAATATATTAAGTATTACATATTAAACATCATATATTACATAGAGAATAGTAATATTAAACATTAAACTAATTAAGTATTAGTCATTAAACATTATATATTATGTAGAACACACGAATATTATATTAGTAAACTGCATATAGCATGGTAATTCTTCATTTGGTCTCTCTATCAGATGGTTCTGCTTCATCAAATATGCACGGAGATGGAGGTCGAGGGTATATATGTGAGGGACGTCGCACGGTACTTAATTAATTAGGGATTTGGTCGAGGGAACGTGCGTGACGGTCGACGGCCCGTACTTAATTAATTAGGATTTTTTTTTTTATTGTTGTGAGCGGTTACAAAAAAAAATATTTAGAATTTTTTTTTTATTATTTTGAGAGGTTAAAATAAAATTTTTATTAAATATTTTTTAAAAATCTGTATTAAAAAAATTTAAAAAATGTATTAATTAAGATTTTTTAAAATTTAAAATTTAGAATTTTAAATTTTAAATTTTAAATTTTAAATTTTAAATTTTTTTATTTAATTTGGTTGTTTTTAATGGCGACTTATTGTGCTCGTCGTTAATTTGGTAGTTTTTAACGACGGCTTATTGTGCTCATCGTTAATTTGGTTGTTTGACTAGTTGTTTGTAACGACGATTTATTGAGTTGGTCGTTAATTTGGTTGTTTTTAGCGACAACTTATTATGCCTTTCGTTAATTTTAATGTTTTTAGCGACAACTTATTACACCCGTCGTTAATTTGATTTTTTTTAGTGACGACTTATTGTGCCCGTCATTAAATTAAATACTTGTAGCGACCGCCTATTGCACCCGTCGTTAATTTAGTTACTTTTAGCGACCATTTATTGCGCTCGTCGTTAATTTAGTTGTTTTTAGCGACGAAGTACTATGCCCATCGTTAATTTAGTTACTTTTAGCGATCATTTATTACGCTCGTCGTTAATTTAGTTGCTTTTAGCGACGAAGTATTATGCCCATTGTTAATTTGATTATTTTTAACGACCGTTTATTACGCCCGTCGTTAAGTTGATTACTTTTAACGATCACTTATTGCGCCCGTCGTTAAAAATTAGTCGTTATAGCTCTAATTTCTTGTAGTGCAAAGGTTCTGTCATGTGGCCCATTCCCGAGCTCTTGGAGCATTTGGCCATGGCTGAGCTTGCTCCGGCGGCCACTCCGGCAAGTCCGCAACCCTCTGGTGGTGAGCCCTCAACTTCCCTCAGTCCCGGGAGCTTAATGCTCATCTTAATTTGGAAAATGACTGAGTGGTTGGGAAGTTGTACCATGCTAAGTCCTAGTTTAGTCTAGATTGATCCTTAAAGTGTTCCAGCAGCAAATTAGCTTCGAAACAGTGAGCCCCAGCATCTACTCCATCCCCTGAGCTTGATGCTCACCTCTGTCCAAAGAAGGACTGAAAGGATTGGTTGATCAAGTGTGCCAAGTCCTAAAATGGGCAGTGTTGGCCTTTAAGCTGTTCCAGCAACTTCGTAGTTTCACGGGGGTGAGCCTCTGAGTTTCTTGGATCTCCTGAGCATGATGCTCACCTTAGTTGGGTTGTGGAGCAAGTGAATTGGTTAAAAATTGCAAGTTAGGCCTTGTAGCTTAAGGAAAGGTTGGCCCGAAGTTGTCCTCCGGTCTCGTGCTGCTTCCAAATGGTGAGCACGACGTTTTGAATGTCGAGGTCCACCTGCTGGTGGCCTCAGTTCAATTTAAAAGTATTCTAAAAATTTATACGAGTGAAAAAGGCTCTAAAATGCATGAAAAGTGCAATTTTACAAAACCCTAGGGGCCTATTTGCAATTGTCACCTCACGTGCTGTCTTGGGATGTGTGCCCATGATCTATAAACCCTTTGTTGAGAATCCGACAGCTTTCGTTGAGCGGGAATCTGAAAAGATCCAGATTTAAGCCTTATGAGCATAGTAAGTCTGTGATTTGGGTATGTGTGAGTTCATTCCTGATCAGTGTTCGTGATTCAGGTCTTTGCAGTCTGACTCCGGCCCACGAGCCTCCTGGTGGAGTCGTTGGTCCGCCTACACATAGGTGGGTTTATCTTCGGTCCGAGCTTTATCATCTCGGCCCTCTGGGGTACGTTAATTGGTCGGACTCCTGTGCTTGTGGTAGCCCAGATTCTATTCCTGGGCCTTTCTACTTTGATTGATTATTACCATACTTGTTTGGGTATTAGTATATTTTGATTATCTCTGGACAATTGTCATGCCTGATTGGCCATTAGCTAGCTTCCAGACATCTACCAAGCTTATCAATACATCTCAATTATATTTGGATATATGCCATGTGTGATTGGACATTATTCTTGTACAGACAGTCGTTGTTCATTGCATTCAGTATTCCATAAGATGATATCAGATTGGTATTCAGTTACTGCATCCCTGTAGGTTAGTGCTCGAGTGTGCTGGGGTATGTCAGCTAGGTTAGTGCCAGGTTCGACGTTTTCCCTGAGGTCTTAGTGACCAATATGGTGGCTTCAATTTGGTATTTGGTTATTCCATCATTGATGCATTGTTTACCTGCTTAGTAATTGTACTCTTGTGATTGCTCAGTTTTTTGGTTCAGTATCTACATTAGCATGCTCTTACTCTAGTAGTTCAATACCTGTTATGCTCAGCACTATATTCATAATTATTCAGTTATCATCCTGTTATTTCTGCCTTACCTACTGATCTTTACTATCCGCTGATTATTGTATACCAGTAGGTACGATTTGCTATTTCTCGGCTCGTCGTGCCTACTGGGATATATTTATGTTGTATCTCACACCCTTTGGGTGACCACTATTTCAGATCGATCGGGTGCTGGAATGTCAGTACGTGTTGGTGAGGCTGTCGTGATAGCACTGACCCTTTTGTCACCGTTTGCTTTATCTTCCGCACATCATATATTTATGTAAATGTTAAATATAATAATGTTTTAAAATGACTGGTTAATTGTGTAGTTGGATGCGTAGTTTAGACTACCCTAATATTGGTTGTAAGTGGTTTGCCGTGCATGTATAGGAAAGGTTCTGTCCAACGGGACAGAAAATTTTCTATACATATGGCGATCTGCTCATGCCTTGAATTGCTTTTTAACTTTGATTGAAAAAAAAAAAAAAAAAAATTAGCCCGTTTTTCGAAACTCGGGACGTGACAAAGATCAAGAATGCTGATCTTGATTTAAATGGTTTAAAATATTTTCTATCAAAATTTGAATAAATCTAAATTTTTCTACACCGTTAAACTACAAACTCATCGTAATAGCTATATTGAGAAAATTAATAATTTTAAAATAGTTTGATCATAAAGTAAATTACGTCGAAAAATTATAATTTTTTTTTTTCTAAGAACTTCATATATTATAAATCATATTTAACGGTATGAATTGTTGATTTAAAAATTTTAAAATCGAAAATAAAACTATAATAGTAAAATCGATCCTAATACTTATAAATAGTATAAAATCATTATTCTCTCTCTATAGAGTTGTTTAATATCTTTTAGTCGTGTACGTATGTTTTACAACCAAAAAATACACAAATTATGCTAAAAAAAATATGACAAGTTAGATGTGATGATTTACCCGCAACTACTAAAAAAGATCCAAATTTTAAGCTAGTATTTATTTTTATATAATTCTTTTACTAGAATCAAGAGCCTCTCTCGCTCGGATGGAATGTAAGAAAAAGTTGGCAGCTGTGACCTATCAAACTTTTTTATTTTCTAAAATGGAATAAGTTCTATATTAGTTGGACACGTGTTGGTAACGTACCACCCATAACTTGTCTCGGCTAATAAGCTATGTTGAATTCGACACCCCAACTCTTTTTTAATAGACCACCGTTCACATTTTAATAGATTTAAAATATAAATTTAATTAAATAAGAGAAAATTAAATAATGCTAACAGCCTGGCAGGATTCAACCTCCACCTCACCTCTAGGTTCAAATTTTTTTTAATAGACTCAAGACTTGAGCTCTAATATCATATCAAACTATATAAAATATTCGTTACACTTTAAAAACTTAAGCCGTACGCTAAAGAGTGGTATTTATATATTTTATATACAACATTAATGACTTTTTTTATTGACTTTGAACTTTTTATTTCTTGAGTTTTTTTTTCTGTTATTGATTAATTAATTCAGAGAATTTAGTCAACTAAATTAAAGATTTTATCAAATCACTACAACAAAATTAGGTTATAGGAACACATTTTTATGATACTTTTGTGCATGTGTCCTATCTATATTTTATCTATATCCAAATTTAGATTATAGGAATATATTTTTGGGACACAATTAATATATCGCTATACACCCTAACGACTGCACATATAGCGATACTAATAATAAGTGTCGATATTTTTGCCAGCGATTCTTTTTTTTAGATTTTAAAAATATTTAAAAGTATCGCTATAACATAATTTTGTTGTAGTGAATTCATAAGTGATTCTGTGATACCCAATAGTCCCATATCGGATGTGAATGGAGTTGTAATTGGCTATATAAGAGACATGAACATTAGTAATAATAACTGGATTTAAATATTTTGGGTTGTAATTTGTATCCAACAAGTTATTATTGCTAGTTGGGATAAAGAAACCAGCGCAACCCTTAGCAGCGCTAACACACGCACCACGTGCAAGAACACCACCAACTTACCCACCATGTCCTGAGCCGGTTGCTTAATCAGTTGATTTCCAGCAACATTTAAGAACTCGGTGGTAGTCGGCCTCGACCCCATCCTCCTTCCCGCCTTTCGTGAACCTAGCACAAGACAGACATACACACACAAGTACAACAAAACAACACGGCTACACTAGCACCAAACCCGAGCTAAACCGAGAATAAGTTCTCGTCAATCCCGCACTCTCGCATGTCTAAGACTCGGGTTATACCATAGGTCAACCGCATGTGAATTTGTATTCAGTGGATGTTGGACACTTATTACTATAAAAACCGTGGTTGATGCCGTTTTTCTCTGATACCATCTTAATCTGTCACGCCCCGGGAGCAGTTTAAAAGCGGAAAGCAGCCCTTTTTTTTTTTTTTTTTTGAAACAGGTTCCCGTGTGGCACGTGCACGGACCCGCCACATATACAAGATCTCCCTTGTATATGCACGGCGTCCCTATGTACAACACATAGCCCGAATAAAAATACCAACCACCATGCATCAAAAGTTACAAATACCAGAGTATGACTTTGAAAATACTAATGTCTTATTTCATGAAACGGCGCACGCCTAGTGCGTTAATGTGTCGAAAGGATAAATCCACAAGTTTTGAAAATAATGCCCACACGACACTTACTTTTCTAAAGCCATTTTCGCAATTCCTTTTTAAGTTTGAAAACCCGCGTCCACACGATGCGTCTATAAAACCACGTATTGCAAACATAATTTTACAAAACATAAGGCCGTCCAAACATCCACACCATCCACATTATACACGTCCACATGCACAGAAATCGACCATAAAGGAAATAACCAACTGTAAACGAAAGAAGAAAAACAGGAACCTGACCGAGGTAATCTCACACCTCACCAAGTAGTATCCTCACCATCATCCTGATCCCCAGATCCGACCAAACCTGTCACACGGTGGGAGTCAGTGACAAGAAGAGTAGAGATAAAACACAACTACAAGTACGATGCTAAAGGGTGTGGATAATAAATCAAACAGTAAAACCAGAGCATCCATAATCCCATCTTGCAATCAATCATATCATCCCCGAGGAACTGAACTGAGCACCTTGCCATGTCGGTCCGGGGACCTCAGGCAAAAGAAAACCGCACCGCTCTCACCTTTGGTGCATTAAAACCCCCCACTGCACAAGTGCAGCACCGCAAATAACCGCAAGGGGCCCCCACTGACGGCACCTCGTGGGGTTCACGGGTCCTCAGACCACCTTTCTGGAAAAATATACCGACACGGTGGCCAAACTGCTGCTGTGCGTGCAAGCGCAATGAGCATAGTAACCATAATAAAACGAGTGTCATAAACACCTGCGACACTCATTGCTCCAAAAAGTATAAACAACGATACACATGCATAACATGGGGTTAGTCATCAACTCATAACATTATTCGGATCCAAATCCAGGTGTCGCGACGAAAGTCGCCCAAGTGATGTATCATAATATGTCATAAAGGAAACCCATAAAGTGTAAGGTCAAATATTACCAGTTCACCAGAGTTTCCGACTGCAAGTCGAGGGATCAATCTCTACCCGTAAGTCATCCAGAGTACGAGGCTCCTCTACGAGCTTCTGTAAATCCCCCCGGACCTACCCAGGGTCCATCAATAGCACCAGATTTTACCTTACCGAACCCACCTTCCGACTTCCGAAAAGCCGCCACGATCACTCACAATATCCCTTAATATGATGCAACTTAACAATAGTGAATTATGCAACAAAGGGGTTCTAAGAGTGCACCCACCTGAAACGGAGATAAATTACCGCGCCCGCGACCCTCCCAAGCAATCAAAACGTTACGCAGGCCTAATAAAATAACCAAAAACACAAATTAACATTTTACCCCAACTGGCAAAATCAGTGGTCCCGACTACTGTACCAAGAATCCCCTCTATCCCAAAATAGAAACTGCCTCCGGTGTCCCGATTGTCGCACCAATCAAAACCTCATCAAAGTAATTCCCCCGAACAATTTTACCCTTGTTCGGATAAGGACAAACAGCCCACAGGACCTCATACCGCGACAACCGGTCACCCGGAAAGTACAAAGTACTAACAAAACCCCTAACATCAACAGATAGAAAAATCGTGACAAAAACCCGAAATTACCGAAAAAAGGAATTCTACCGGTGTATCGAAAATAACAGATAAAATTCCGGTGGCGAAACAAAATACCGGACTTAGAAGCGGTGCCTAGCAAAACCCAAAATAACGAACCGACGAAAAACGAAACAACTGAGTCAAGCGGACTGCCCCGACGAGCGGGCTGCACCGTCAAGTCAAAAACCGTCAATGAGAAAGCCAAATGAAACAGACACGCAAAGCCGTCGACGAAAACACCAAGTAACACCGTCAAACCAAAAACCATCAAGTCCCAACAAAAACCCGTCAAGCCAAGCTGTTGACGGCAGCGGCTTGAACCATGCGGACATAGCGTGTCACGCCTCGGGTGTAAACTAGAACCCGGGCCCGTCTACAGATCCGCCGTGCACACGGAATTTCCCGCGTACACGAATCGCTGGTAACCTGCTCAGATATAATATAAACAATAAAAGAGTATAATACAGAGCTGAACTAAACATAATAATCTCAGACTGGAAATAAGATACAAGCTGTAAATAAATACAATAACCTCCCAGCTCACCATAAAAGTACAACCAGCTGGCTAAGGCCAGACCCAAAATAAGAGAAAAATACCACAGTCTGAGTGAAGGGTACAACATCTGTCTAATAACAACTCTCAGTCTCACAGGAGATCTATCTACTCAGCAATCCCCTTACCTCGCTCAGCTGCCGATGGCCTAGCAGCTCCCGCAGACGACTCTACAAAATAAAGGAGAAGAAAGAGAGGAACAACAATGGGGGTGAGAACTACCAGATAAACCAGTAGCCTCCCCTAGTGGGTAAAAACCTCAACTCTGACGCACCCACTAGGGCAACTAGAGGCAAAAAGGAAAGGAAGAGTGGTAAGCAATAGAGACTGCTGGAAATAGGAAACTACCACTACTATGCCTCTAAAATACCAAGCTAAAAGAATAGCTAAATGTATGCATCAGTAAATAAATGCCTGCCTGAATAAACCCAATCTGGTGCCACCAGTAAAACTGGTACTGCCTGCTTTGCCTGCCAAATCGGGTATGCCAGCCGCATAACACCGATAGGGGATGGGAGTCTCAAGGACTCGAAGTCTGTAAACAGCACACTCCGGAGTGGCACTCGAGGGGAACGACCCACACGAGTAAAGTATCTCTGTATCAAGCATCTCTGTAACTGATGTCTCATAATAGCAGGACTGGATCATGACTATGATCAAAGTGGGAAAACTCCATCCACTATAGTAAACCCAATCCCCAGCTGATGCAAAAAAAACCAGACTCAACCCCGATCTGATGCAAGGATAAACATCCGGTCGACCGCCTACTGTCCGCGGTCACCGTAATACCCCACAAGTCCACAATCTAGTACAATCTCGACTACACTATCCCAAACCCCTGCTCATACTCGAGCAACAAGCATCTGAATGCAAAGGAGAGCAATAAAACATGTCAAGTCCCAATATGATAGTGTAGCAATAAATAGTGGCTAACTAGATGTCCAAGTAAGCATGCAATTGTACTTTTTAAAAGCTGTAGAAAGGTGTCAAATATTTATTTTAAAAGATTGATTTACTGTACTGATATAAAAGTTATGCGAGATTATAGCCTTCGTCCCAACCACAGTGTCCCAAAATAAACTATCTGTGGGGTCATATGTATGGTTCTCATCAATTGTCACATTAAATTTTAGGGGAGTTCGTCCCAACCACAGTGTCCCAAAATAAGCTATCTATGGGGTCATATGTATGGTTCTCATCAATTGTCACATTAAATTTTAGGGGAGTTCTAATAATCCCAGTGAGCTAGTCAAAAATGAGGTAAGCAACAACCGCCCACCTCGATCAGCTCAAACTAGACCCCAAAAAGCCTCCTAGCTGTCCACAGTCCTCAAATCCTGCAAATCAGTGCACAGCTGTACATAACAACGCACCCGGTATAAAAACAAATCCCAAAAATATGATATTTGCTGTTTTTCAAATAGCACAGAAAAAGAGGAGTTTTTCACCTCTGTATAGTGCTCAGAAAAATCCAGAAAAATTACGGTTGCGTTCCTTGCGACGAGTAGATCGAAATCGACTCTTTAAACGCCTTGATCAGATGTTCCTACGCCAAGATAAAAATCAGAGAAGTCGATGCTATCCAAAACACATCACAGCAAAAAGGGGGTCAAAGAAGTCTCAGGAATCATGCCAAAAGTGCGAAATGGGGCAAAGTGATCAACACAAAAATCCAAGCCTTACCTCTTAGGAACGCGCTTCCGCAAAAATCGTTCAAAAATTCCTCCTGGTTAGCACACAGGGATTTTTCGACTAAACTGCGACGGAAAATGGGCCGAAAAAGGAAATCGTCGCAGTGCGCCGCGTCGCAGATAACTCGCTATGGGTAACTCCAAAAATTCTGAAATTTCTAGGGGAGAGAGAGAAGATAGAGAGAAACAATTTTCATAAAGTCCTCGAGCTCTGATTCTCTCTCTACAACTCGCAATTGGCAGTGAGAAAGGGAGAGAGGGAGATTCCTTATATAATGGGCCAGGGAATCTTCCACACGAGATCGCCCCAAACAGGAAACACCAAAACTGACCAACCAAAACGTGCCACGTGTCCACAAAACAGGAAACATCCATGCAAGTCCGCTCAGAAAACGCCACGTGTCACCCAAGGATGCATGTGCCCGGTCCCCGCACCGGGTTTTCCGGAAAATGTCGGCCAATCGGAGAGTGCCACGTGTCCCCTCCCCAGCCGCCTTCTAGAAGCCGTCCAACCAATCAGAGGACGCCACGTGGCAATCCCCTGTTTCCGTGCACCCGGTGCACGCCATGCCTGTGGACCGACCAGCATGCGCGCCTGCCAGCGCTGCCCGCGCCGCGCTCCGCTGCGCTCTGCCGCGCTCCGCCACGCTCCGCCGCTGCGTCGCCGCCCGCCGGTCGCCGCCGGCGGCGGAACAGTAATTTCGGCCGGCCGGAGTTACTGTTTCGGTGAACAGTACTTTTGCGCCGAAAAATAAAGTAAATATACCATTTTGATCGTTTTCGAGCGCTGAGTCCAAATCCGCCGTCTGTTTCGCCAAATTCTCATCCGAAATTTTGCCGAAAACCCCCGGAAAAGCCCACTTGATCCGATTTTCACGCCGAGTCTATTTCTGAGGTCCAATTTCGACTCTACAAGTTCCGTTACATCGTATAAGCTTCCTATAGTCACTGTTTATTGTTGCAACAGTTCCTGCGGAAGTCCGGATCATCACATCCTCCCCCGCTAAAAAGAGTTTCGTCCTCGAAACGAGACTAGACTAACAACAATCCTCAGTCCGATGTCTCAAATAAGTAGGGGTGGTTATCCCTCATCTCCGACTCGAGATCCCACGTAGCCTCGCGCTCGTCATGATTGCTCCAAAGGATTTTCACATAGGGAATGGCCCGACTGCGCAATTCTCTCTCCTCTCGATCTAGAATTCGCAGTGGGCGCTCTTCATACCTCAAATCCTCGCTGATCTCAAGCGGTGTGAAGTCGATGATGTGCGACGGGTCGAAGACATACCTCCTTAGAGTAGAAACGTGAAATACATCGTGGACACCAGCAAGCCTCGGAGGAAGTGCAAGTCGGTAGGCAACTGGCCCGATACGCTCCAATACCTCAAAGGGTCCAATATATCAAGGGCTCAGTTTCCCACGAATGCCGAACCTCCTGATTCCTTTGGACGGCGAGACTTTCAGGAATACATGATCACCAACCTGAAACTCTAAGTCTCGTCGCCGAACATCGGCATAACTCCGTTGTCGGCTTTGGGCGGTCTGAAGATGCTTTCGAATCACTCGAACCTTCTCCTCTGCCTCTAACAATACATCTGGTCCCAAGGTCCGCTTCTCGCCTATGTCACTCCAATATAGCGGTGATCGACACTTGCGTCCATACAACGCCTCAAACGGAGCCATCTGAATGCTCGCTTGAAAACTGTTGTTGTACGCGAACTCAGCCAAAGGTAAGTGTCGAATCCACCCTCCGCCGAAATCTAAGATGCAAGCCCTCAGCAGGTCCTCTAGAATCTGTATAGTCCGCTCTGACTGCCTATCAGTCTGCGGATGAAAAGCTGTACTGAACCTAAGCTGAGTCCCCAAGGCTGTCTGCAAACTCCTCCAGAAACGTGAGGCAAACCTCGGGTCTCTATCTGAAACAATGGAGGCGGGGACTCCATGTAATCTTACTATCTCATCTAGATATAGCTGGGCTAGTCGCTCAAGTGGCCACGTAGTCTGCATGGGCAGAAAGTGCGCCGACTTGGTAAGTCCATCTACAACTACCCAGATAGCATCTGCTCCTCCCTGTGCCCTCGGCAGTCCGACCACGAAATCCATCGTAATGTGGTCCCATTTCCACTCGGGGATTGGGATACTCTGTAACTTGCCAGCTGGCACTCGATGCTCAGCTTTCACCTGCTGACAAGTTAAACACTGAGCCACAAATCTCCCAATATCCCTCTTCATGCCTTTCCACCAGAAGTGTTCCTTGAGGTCCTTATACATTTTAGTCCCACCAGGATGTAGGGTATAAGGTGTATAATGGGCCTCTCGCAATATCTGCTCTCTAATCTCCGCATCCACTGGCACACATGCTCGGTTCCTGAGCCACAAATCTCCCAATATCCCTCTTCATGCCTTTCCACCAGAAGTGTGCCTTGAGGTCCTTATACATTTTAGTCCCACCAGGATGTAGGGTATAAGGTGTATAATGGGCCTCTCGCAATATCTGCTCTCTAATCTCCGCATCCACTGGCACACATGCTCGGTTCCTGTACCTCAGTACTCCCGAAGCATCCACTGTAAAGTCCCCTGACTGATCACTCAGAATTTGATCTCTAATCCTGGTCAAGTGGGGGTCCTCACTCTGTTTCTCCCTGATCCTGTCTAGCAGAGTGCGCTGCACGACTAAAGACGTCAATCTAGCAGAGACCCCAGGGGACACAACCTCTATCTCGAGCCGTCTCATCTCCTCTAATAGCGGCGCCTGGTCTGTGATCAACATAGACAAACTTTGCACCGCCCTCCTACTCAAGGCATCTGCAACTACATTGGCCTTGCCCGGATGGTACAGGATGTCTACATCATAATCCTTTAGTACCTCTAACCATCTACGTTGCCTCAAATTCAGCTCATTCTGCGTGAACAGGTACTTTAGGCTCTTGTGGTCGGTGTAGATTTCACAATGCTCCCCATACAGATAATGACGCCAAAGCTTTAGTGCAAACACCACAGCAGCAAGCTCCAAGTCATGGGTAGGGTAATTCTTCTCATAATCCTTGAGTTGTCTTGATGCATATGCAATTACCCTTCCTTCCTGCATCAACACACAACCGAGTCCACTGTGTGATGCGTCGCTGTAGATCACATATCCTTTCCCCATAACTGGGAGGGAAATGATATGAGCGGTCATCAGTCTATTCTTTAGCTCCTCAAAGCTCCTTTGACAGTCCTCACTCCAGATAAACTTCAATCCTTTACGCGTCAAGCGAGTGAGGGGTGTGGAAAGCTTCGCAAAACCTTCCACAAACCGACGATAATACCCGGCTAAGCCCATAAACTACGCACCTCAGAAACGGTCGTCGGTCGGGGCCAATCCCGGACCGCCTCAATCTTTGCCGGGTCCACCGCCACACCTGCGGCGGAAATCACATGGCCCAAGAAGACTACCTCCCGAAGCCAAAATTCGCACTTCGCCAACTTGGCAAACAACTTCTTCTCTCGCAGAAGTTGCAGCACCATCCTCAGGTGGTCCTCATGCTCAGCATCACTTCGGGAGTAGACCAAGATATCATCAATGAACACTACCACGAATCGGTCTAAGTATGGTCGGAAGATCCGGTTCATCAGATCCATGAACGCGGCAGGGGCATTAGTTAGTCCGAAAGGCATAACTGTAAACTCATAATGCCCGTACCGTGACCTAAATGCCGTCTTAGGAATATCCTCGGCCTTCACCTTCAACTGGTGGTAACCGGACTGCAAATCTACCTTGGAAAAGACACAAGACCCTTGCAGCTGATCAAAGAGATCATCGATGCGCGGCAAAGGGTACTTGTTCTTGATGGTCACTTTGTTCAATTCCCTATAATCCACGCACAATCGAAGTGACCCATCATTCTTCTTCACGAATAGCACCGGCGCTCCCCAAGGCGACACACTCGGCCTAATAAAGCCATTGTCCATCAAATCCTGGAGTTGCGCCTTAAGCTCTCGCAGCTCAGCCGGTGCCATCCGGTAAGGAGCCTTAGAGATTGGCGCAGTTCCTGGAACTACGTCAATCACGAATTCGATCTCCCTATCTGGCGGCATGCTAGTTAGCTCAGGTGGGAAAACATCTGGGAACTCGCAGGCAATAGGGATATCCCCGAGTCCCGGCGCCGCCGTAGGCCCCTCAACAACACTAGCCAAAAAGGCTACACATCCTCGATGGATCATCTGCCTCGCTCGGGAAGTCGAAACCATAGAGGCAAAGAAAGCACTCTGACATCCCCGGTATACCAACATCTCCTGGCCTGGCTCTCTAAGAGTGATAGTCCTTGCGGCACAGTCAATAGTCACGAAATACCGAGCCAGCCAGTCCATCCCGAGAACCACATCAAAGTCCCTCAGCTGTCTCAAGACCAACAGGTCGGCTAGCATAATCCAGGACTCGATCTGCATCGGGCAGGACCAACAGCACTCTTCCACGTGCAAAGTGTGATCGGGAATCTGAACCTCTCGTGCACGTGGCAAAAGTCCTACCTCTAACCCATGTAATGATGCAAATGATCTACTAATGAAAGAATGCGATGCTCCCGTATCAAATAAAGTACGAGTCCTAATGCCAGAAAGTAAGGTGATACCTGCCACCACATGATCTGCGGCTGAAGAGTCCTCTACCTGCGCCGCATACACTCGCCCACTCTGAGCTGGAGGGGGATAGTCAGTGGGATGGGAAGAAGATGGCCTGCTTGCTGGAGCGTATGGCCGCTGAGCCGTCGACCACTGCTGGGATGAAGAAGGAGCGGATGCCGAAGAAGGAGCCATCGACGCCGCAAAAGGGCAAATAGCTCGGACGTGGCCAGACTGTCCACACCGATAACAGCGGCCAAACCTCATGTCACAAGTATCAGAAGTATGCTGTCCCTGGCAGAAAATGCACCTAGCCGTAGCCTGGGGCTGCCTCACCTGCTGCTGCCTCTGCCGCGGAGGCCCCTGGTGCCGCGACTGCGACCTCTGCTGATGCGAGTGCTGCTGCTGTCGCGGGTGCTGCTGCTGCTGATGCTGTGGGGGCCTCTGGGATCCACCAGGCCCTCGCCGCTCTGAACGCCCACGGCCCGTGAACTGAGGCGGTGGCGGTCGGTGCGGCCTCCAGGAACTGGCCTATCCCCCGTTGTCCTGCGCTGGTCGCTTTCTATCAGAACTCTGAGCGACCAAGCCCCCTCGTCTGGCGATGACGTGGTCTCCCCTCTCAACCCACTGTGCATGCTCTGCTGCCTCCTCCAAGGTCTGTAGCCTCTGAGCATGCACCAAAGTATAGATCTCTGGGCGCAAGCCCGACTCAAAGAGCTCCACTTGGTGCGGTCCGTCCCTAGCGACATAGGGTACGCAGTTGAGCAACCGCGTGAACTCCTGAAAGTAGTCCAATGCTGTCCGGTCGCCTTGCTGAAGATTCTTCAAATCATCTTCCAGCTTTTTCTTCATACTCGTGGAAAAGTACGTATCCAGAATCATCCTCTTGAACTCTGACCAGGGTAGCTGTCGAGTGATCTGAAACTCTAGGGGCTCTACCCGACGCCACCATGCATCTGCGTCCCCGTCTAAGCAATGTACAGCCATATGTACCCTATACTTCTGGTCAATGAAGAAGTCCCGAAATAACTTCTCCATTGATGAAAGCCAAGTCCCGATCTCCCAAGGCTGAGTATTCCGCCCTGAAAATCTAGGCGGTCCCCGCTTACAAAACTGGGTGAGTTTGTCAGCCATCTCCTGCTCCTCCACTGGGGTCAATGGCTGAATCGCTCCCTGAGCACCGCTGCTCGATGATGGACCCTGCCTGAGCGAGCAGCTGCTCAATCCTCTGCTCCTGCTGGCGGTGACTCTCCGCCAGCTGGGCCACCATGGCCCTCAACTCGCTAATCTCTAAAGGCCCGGATTGCTCCGGCTCCTCTGGGGGTGTAGGAGTACCCCGGGGAAGAATCCGCCGCCTAGGAGGCATCCTGCTACACAAGGAACCCCGAATCAATAAATGGAGCCACACTCGACCCAATCTAGCGAAAGTCAAAGACATCCCCCTATTTCTGTGGCTCTATGTTGTCTGCAGCCAACATAACTGTCCACCAGAAATAGGCTATGTCGATTCCTCTTCCCTCACTGGAAGAGTCAAATTAATAAATCAACGACTTTCGCAAAATATCACGTCTCTCACGCCCTATAATCCTAGGGTCTGACAAAAGCCTAGGGTTTCCTAAGTCCCAACTGACCTATCCCTAAGCTCTGATACCAACTTAATCTGTCACGCCCCGGGTGTAAACCAGAATCCGGGCCCGTCTACAGATCCGCCGTGCACACGGAATTTCCCGCGTATACGAAGCGCTGGTAACCTGCTCAGATATAATATAAACAATAAAAGAGCATAATACAGAGCTGAACTAAACATAATAATCTCAGACTGGAAATAAGATACAAGCTGTAAATAAATATAATAACCTCCCAGCTCACCATAAAAGTACAACCAGCTGGCTAAGGCCAGACCCAAAATAAGAGAAAAATACCACAGTCTGAGTGAAGGGTACAACATCTGTCTAATAACAACTCTCAGTCTCACAGGAGATCTATCTACTCAGCGATCCCCTTACCTCGCTCAGCTGCGGATGGCCTAGCAGCTCCCGCAGACGACTCTACAAAATAAAGGAGAAGAAAGAGAGGAACAACAATGGGGGTGAGAACTACCAGATAAACCAGTAGTCTCCCCTAGTGGGTAAAAACCTCAACTCTGACACACCCACTAGGGCTACCAGAGGCAAAAAGGAAAGGAAGAGTGGTAAGCAATAGAGACTGCTGGAAATAGGAAACTACCACTACTATGCCTCTAAAATACCAAGCTAAAAGAATAGCTAAATGTATGCATCAGTAAATAAATGCCTGCCTGAATAAACCCAATCTGGTGCCACCAGTAAAACTGGTACTGCCTGCTTTGCCTGCCAAATCGGGTATGCCAGCCGCATAACACCGATAGGGGATGGGAGTCTCAAGGACTCGAAGTCTGTAAACAGCACACTCCGGAGTGGCACTCGAGGGGAGCGACCCACACGAGTAAAGTATCTTTGTATCAAGCATCTCTGTAACTGATGTCTCATAATAGCAGGACTGGATCATGACTATGATCAAAGTGGGAAAACTCCATCCACTACAGTAAACCCAATCCCCAGCTGATGCAAAAATAAACCAGACTCAACCCCGATCTGATGCAAGGATAAACATCCGGTCGACCGCCTACTGTCCGCGGTCACCGTAATACCCCACAAGTCCACAATCTAGTACAATCTCGACTACACTATCCCAAACCCCTGCTCATACTCGAGCAACAAGCATCTGAATGCAAAGGAGAGCAATAAAACATGTCAAGTCCCAATATGATAGTGTAGCAATAAATAGTGGCTAACTAGATGTCCAAGTAAGCATGCAATTGTACTTTTTAAAAGCTGTAGAAAGGTGTCAAATATTTATTTTAAAAGATTGATTTACTGTACTGATATAAAAGTTATGCGAGATTATAGCCTTCGTCCCAACCACAGTGTCCCAAAATAAGCTATCTGTGGGGTCATATGTATGGTTCTCATCAATTGTCACATTAAATTTTAGGGGAGTTCGTCCCAACCACAGTGTCCCAAAATAAGCTATTTGTGGGGTCATATGTATGGTTCTCATCAATTGTCACATTAAATTTTAGGGGAGTTCTAATAATCCCAGTGAGCTAGTCAAAAATGAGATAAGCAACAACCGCCCACCTCGATCAGCTCAAACCACACCCCAAAAAGCCTCCTAGCTGTCCACAGTCCTCAAATCCCGCAAATCAGTGCACAGCTGTACATAACAACGCACCCGGTATAAATACAAATCCCAAAAATATTATATTTGCTGTTTTTCAAATAGCACAGAAAAAGAGGAGTTTTTCACCTCTGTATAGTGCTCAGAAAAATCCAGAAAAATTACGGTTGCGTTCCATACGACGAGTAGATCGAAATCGACTCTTTAAACGCCTTGATCTGATGCTCCTACGCCAAGATAAAAATCGGAGAAGTCGACGCTATCCAAAACACATCACAGCAAAAAGGGGGTCAAAGAAGTCTCGGGAATCGTGCTAAAAGTGCGAAATGGGGCAAAGTGATCAACACGAAAATCGAAGCCTTACCTCTTAGGAACGCGCTGCCGCAAAAATCGTTCAAAAATTCCTCTTGGTTAGCACACAGGGATTTTTCGACTGAACTGCGACGGAAAATGGGCCGAAAAAGGAAATCGTCGCAGTGCGCCGCGTCGCAGTGCGCCGCGTCGCAGATAACTCGCTATGGGTAACTCCAAAAATTCTGAAATTTCTAGGGGAGAGAGAGAAGAGAGAGAGAAACAATTTTCGTAGAGGCCTCGAGCTCTGATTCTCTCTCTACAACTCGCAATTGGCAGTGAGAAAGGGAGAGAGGGAGATTCCTTATATAATGGGCCAGGGAATCTTCCACACGAGATCGCCCCAAACAGGAAACACCAAAACTGACCAACCAGAACGTGCCACGTGTCCACAAAACAGGAAACATCCATGCAAGTCCGCTCAGAAAACGCCACGTGTCACCCAAGGATGCATGTGCCCGGTCCCCGCACCGGGTTTTCCGGAAAATGTCGGCCAATCGGAGCGTGCCACGTGTCACCTCCCCAGCCGCCTTCTAGAAGCCGTCCAACCAATCAGAGGACGCCACGTGCCAATCCCCTGTTTCCGTGCACCCGGTGCACGCCATGCCTGTGGACCGACCAGCATGCGCGCCTGCCCGCGCCTGCCCGCGCCGCGCTCCGCTGCGCTCTGACGCGCTCCGCCGCGCTCCGCCGCTGCGCCGCCGCCCGCCGGTCGCCGCCGACGCCGGAACAGTAATTCCGGCCGGCCGGAGTTACTGTTTCGATGAACAGTACTTTTGCGCCGAAAAATAAAGTAAATATACCATTTTGATCGTTTTCGCGCGCTGAGTCCAAATCCGCCGTCCGTTTCGTCAAATTCTCATCCGAAATTTTGCCGAAAACCCCCGGAAAAGCCCACTTGATCCGATTTTCGCGCCGAGTCTATTTCTGAGGTCCAATTTCGACTCTACAAGTTTCGTTACACCGTATAAGCTTCCTACAGTCACTGTTTAATGTTGCAACAGTTCCTGCGGAAGTCCTGATCATCACATAGCGGCGGCGCGGCAGCCCCGCGCGGGCACGGTGGCCCCCCGCGGGCACGCGCAAGCAGTGCAGAGCGACGCGCGCGGGTGCAAGCAGCAGCGGTTGCGGACTGGCAGGGCGCGGCGCGCATGTGCGGCAGCACCACGCGGCGGCGGCCTGGCAAGGCGCGGCCTTGTGCGGCGTGCATGCAGTGCACGGCGGCGGCGGTCAGAGCATCCAACGGCGGCGGCCTGGCAAGGCGCGGCGCGCGCGTGCGACAGCACCACGCGGCGGCGGCCTGGTAGGGCACGGCCCTGTGCGGCTTGCCCTAACAGTGCAAGAGCGGTGCGCTGGCGACAACGCTCTTGGCTACGCGCGGCGACAGCGCGCGGGCGGCAGCGCGCATGACTGCGCGCGGCGCAGCGCCTCGGCGGCACGTGGCCTGCGGTGGCAGCGCGCAGCGGTGGCCCGACTAGGGCATCGAGCGGCGGCGGCGGCGGCCGCGGCTCGGCTAGGGCGTCGAGCGGCGGCGGCTCGGCTAGGGCATCGAGCGGCGGCGGAGCCACCGTCGACTACCCTTAAGCAATCCCGCCGAAAACCCCAAAAGCTCAAACAAAAACCTCCTCGAACAAAACCCAAGAACGAAGTCAACCAAAAACATCAACGAACATCAATCAAGAACGAAACCACCCGACGATCGAAACCACCCGATGATCGAAACCAACGAACGAAAACCTACGATCAAAACCAACGAACGAACCAACGATCAAAACGATAAAAGAGGACTAACGATCGCTAACCTTGCTTCGACGGAAAAGACAACGCGATCCGGATCTCCGTAAACGGTGGTGTTTCTGGATCCGCTCCCCGGTATTGGCGACGCTTCCGGTCTCGGTTTTCGGCACGCACGGCGAGGGAGAAGAAAGAAGAGGAGGCGATCATTTTCTAAAAACAATTAGGGTTATACGGTAATTGGGATATTAATATCTTTTATTAATATTTATTATTTATTTAATTTCATTGTACGTACAAAAATCCCAATATCCGATATTTAAAAAGAAAAAGGGATTTTACCACCGCCTTCCTCGATAAGCGTGCTGATCCTCCGAAATGTCCCGTAACCGCTAGCACGGATCCCGATGCACCAACAACACCTAACGGGTCCCGAGAACTTTCGAGCATACCTTTACGGACCCGCTAATATTGAAACCCTCATTCCGGAAGATCCGTAAGTCGGATTTCAGATCCGATTGCATCATCATTCTTCGTTTAACGGGCTCTAATGCGATATGATAAAAGCAACCCAAAAAACCATCTGAACCAACGTTAAGAAATTCCCACCTAAATCTAGCTTAAAACCAAAAGTCGATAATTAGGGAAAAAGAAACAGTGTTATTACACAATCACCCCCTATTTCCTCATCCGCTTTTCTATTTATTTATTTAGTGTCTTTGTTTACCGTTCCAATTAATGTGTCTATCCACCTTCAATTATAATTACCATAAACCTTCTAAACTCTAATCCAAATCCCTTCTCTCCAGGCAATCACCCTCCTATCTCCTCCTCCGTTCGAGCGCATGTTGTGTGTTGAAAGGAGAGGAGTATATATTATAAAGAGATATTGTGCCAAACTAAAAACTTTATTAATTACTCTTGGCCTGAATGCAACGATGGATATTATTTCACACGTTTACTGCAGGTATATATAGCTTTTAATATAAAACAAGAAAATTCTAATAACAACCACTTAACAAAATTTTAACTTATCTCTAATGCCTAACCAACTGATATTTAAAAGATAAATTTAAACTTATTAAAAATATTGGGTTACTTATCAGCATCCTCCCTTAACCCAATTTCTCGCATTCCGAATAGCCTTCGCAGCTTCTTGAAATTTTTCGATATTAGCGACTTTGTAAAAATATCGGCGACTTGATTCTCGCTTCTGCAAAAGCGTAGCTCGATCTTATTCTTCTTCAGAAGTTCTCGAATATAATGATATAACGGATTTCGATATGTTTACACCTTTTATAAAAAACTGAATTTTTTGCGATTGTTATAGCTGAGCTATTATTACAAAATATTCTTGTAGAAACCTTTTGATATTCACCAAATTCTTCTAGAATTCGTCTAAGCCAAATTGCCAGTGTAACACTTGCTGATGCTGCCACGTATTCGGCTTCTGCAGTCGAGAGAGCTACAATATCCTATTTTTTCGATGATTATGTGAATGCACTGCTTCTAAGAAAAAATACGTTACCCAACGTTCTTTTCTATTCTTCTACGTCCTCGATCACAAAGTTGACAATCTTCTTCTTTGTCGTAAAGCTTCTTCAACTTCGTTTTGTATACCCACTTTACGCCAATTGATTTTTGGCCTTTTGTAAGTTTCGTCAACTCCCAAGTTTTGTTCTTCTCGATCGCCTTAATTTTATCACACATGGCTTCTGCTTATAGCTCTTTACAACAAGTCTAGCTTTGTGGTGATCAATTGACCCGTTTTGCTTGTACTTTCTTGTTCGGATAATATTCTTATTTCATCGAGATCTCGCTGATTTTTTTTTTGGCTTACTTGTCTAGTCCTACTGGCTATTTGGACAAGTTTTTTTTTATCTTTTTCCGGGCTCTTCTCGCTCTCTTTTCGTCAAACGTCACAACCCCCTTCTTTCGTGTATTGTGCGGAGGCCAACTTCTTCGAAATAATTTTTTTACTTCGGTTTTACCTGAATGTCACCTTTTCGTCAATCTATTACGAGTCACTTGATTTTGATGTAGCCATCTGATATATTGATTCTATATTCTTTTCAAATCAGTTGTCGTCTGGCTTAGAATTCATTCTGTACGAAAGAGGAGATCGCGTACTGCGTCGCCGAGCTTGACACTGCCATATCCACTAACTTCACGAGCGCTATCCACTAGGAAAAGAGATTAGGGCTAAAAGAAAATATAAAGCCAAAGTATGGTAACTTTATCCTTGGGGATTTTTTTTTCTTTGTTTTTTTTTCCTGTGTTCTTCATATTTTGAACAAATTTGGAATTAGAAATATTTGGTTTTTTAAAAAAAATCTACCAAAAAAATATAAAAGATATTATTTTATTGATTTAAATAACAAGATGAAGATGGTCAATTTGTGCAAAAAAAAAATTACAATTTTAAAATAATTATAAAAAAAGTGATTGTACTTTTTAAAGAAGAACTAATTTAATGTGAGATTCTTGAATAATTTACAAATACTGTTGCATTTTAAAGTTTGGATTCATCAAGATATCTTATATTATGTTTGTAGTGTTATTGACCCTTCCGTTTTTTAAAAAGTACATCAAAAAGTTTTTTTAAAATTTTTTTAAAAAAAATCTAATTATATATTAAATTTTGAATATAAATATATTTTATATTAATTATTTGCTAAAATTGATTATGTATTAGAAGGTTTTATAACTCATTTAACAGTCACACTGATTATTATCTTTGAACAAGCTCGTAGAAACCACCCTAAGAAACTTCACGTTTATTTTCTAGAGAGCCAAAAAAAACTAAACCCCTTTGATTAGTCACATATACCAAAGCTAAATCATACTTTATATTTTTGGCAGAAAATGTAAAATAATTAATCAGATTTCAAATTTATATTTGGTAGGAATGATTAGTCAAATTATTCTATTCTTAGACTCATATACAAGAAATTGAATAGCAGTAGCAGTTGAGAAATATGTATCATTGGTCAATAAATGAAATGTTAGTCCTGTAAATGAGGGTGCGTACGCAGTAGTACATTCTTACCTTTACTAGCTAATTGATCATTTAACTATAAATAGGGAACATTATGTAGTCCACTTCACCATGGCTCCAACCACTCTCTCTCTCCTCCTCCTCCTCCTCCTCCTCCTCCTGATATCATCATCCATGGCAATGCAATATGACGACGATGATGATGCCCGTTGCGCACCGACACCGCCCCACATTCCAGTGGCGGTGTTCCCTTACGACGTCGACCAGATGCAGTTCGCGCTGAACCTCGAGTTCACGGAGTGCGAGTGGTTCCTGCACGGAGCGCTGGGGATCGGGCTCGACCAAATCGAGCCTAAGCTGGCCTTGGGCGGGCCGCCTCCGATCGGCGCCACGAAGGCGAACCTCGACGTCGTCACTCGCCGGATCATTGAGGAGTTTGGCTACCAAGAAGTTGGTCACCTAAGGTCTACATCTCTCTCTCTCTCTCTCTCTATCTCCAATTGCATGCAAAACATGCATCCACACTAAAAAGTATCTCTCTCTAGATCTCTCTGACACTTGCGTGCAAACCATGCATGCAAACTGAGAAGAATTTGCATATGCATAAATCTTTTTGTGTTCAATTTTCTTTAATATTACATATCGTATCTCGTTCAATTGATTAAAAATTTAAAAGTCAATATCCAAAATTTCAAATTCGCTGTCTAATCGCTCTATATTTTTAGTTCTGAAAGTAAATGAAATGAATAGCCAATTATAAAAAAATTTCTTGTTCTTTTTGTCATGTTTTATCTTACTTCAGCTTGGATAGAAGGCCCATTAATTAATAAAAATGAAGAGAAATGACAATCCAGAATAATTGTAAGATTACAACCGTGTATATGTGTATATATATATATATATATAAATAATTAGGGTAGAATACTATCGATAGCATCAAGCTATTGATGCTATCAAATTTTTAACCGTTGGATGAAAAAATATGCGGTTGGAATTATAGTGGGCCCCTAGGGGTTACTAGGTGGTTGGTTGAATAGTAAAAATCTTAGGGGACCACTATAATCCCAACCACATATCTTTTCATCCAACGGCTGAAAACTTGATAGTACCAATTATTTGGTGCTATCGATAGTATTCTAGCCGGACTCTATATATATATACTACGATTGAAACTCTTCTTCCTAGAATTTATACAACTCCATTCAAGTTTTAATATTAATATAAATGATAAAGCTAGTACGAAAAAGTTTGTGGTCAATCCAAATTATCTTAATCTAAAGCAAAAGGAAAAGAATTACAAGCAAGTGACTATCTAAACCAAAATATAGGAGAGAGGAATTAGTTCCAAGGCACCCAAAAAAAAAAAAAAAGAAAAAAGAAAAAAGAAAAAACCCTACCTGTATATGGTTAACATACTAGAAGACAAGTTTTTAATAGACTCTAGAGTGTAGAGTAAATTAGAATTTGAAGCTTACGAAGATAATAATAAATTCCTACAATCTAATTTAGTTAATTGAATGCTAATGTATTATTAATCTAAAAATAATGTGACAATGCTACATGATTGATAAAATAATAATAATTAAAATATCATATTAATTCTACTAAATTAGATTGTAGGAATTTATTATAACAAGTTAGAAAGCTCAAGTCAAAAATTGCTATAAATTAAATTTTAAGGACTATATTGGCAAGTTCGCTTCTTATGGTTTGAGACCAAAAATATAATTTATCCTAAAAACTCTATGTTAATTTGATTATAATAATAACTTTATTTATGTTGTGGTTGATCAAGGGCAATTGAATCAACGGTGGGGGGATTTCCGAGGCCCTTGATAGATCTAAGTGCGAAAAATTTTGCGAGGTTAATAGATGAAGCATTTGGGTATCATTTAAATCCCCCATTTAATCCATACATCGACCCTCTCAACTACTTGATAGCATCCTATTTTTTACCCTATCTGGGAATCAACGGCTACACGGGCACCAATCCAAGCATCGACGGCTACGATACAAAGAAGGTACGTACGTAAATACGCAATTTTTTTATTAATGGTATAATTGCATAATATATATATATATATATATATATATATATATATATATATATATATATATATATATATATATATATATATATATATATAAAGAGAGAGAGAGTACGGAGGCTTCCGTGCTCTCAAGTTGTTTTTGATATTAAGACTTCCGAATAGACGATCGGTTTCATTAAATTTAATTTAGAGTATTTAAAAGGTTTAGAAATTAAATTTCGTGAATTTTCGTTATCATTTTCTTAATGATCAAAAGTGACTAAAAATTAACGATTTTAATGATTGCGGTGAGTCGTTTGCAAGTTTAACGATGTAGAAATATTCAAATTACGTAAAATTTTGATAGAAAATTTTTTATACTATATAGAATTAGATCAATATTTTTGATCTAAAATTTTAGTATCAGATCATCATATTTTGTGAGATTTTTATTTTTAGTCGTTGATTTTGATGCCATTTCAATATCTGGGAAATGATATCGAAAAATCACAAAATTTAACTTCTAAATACTTCAAATATTCTAGATCAAGTCTAATAAAATCGATCATTTATTCGGAAGCCCCAATATTAAAAACAGTTTAGGAGCACGAAAGACTCCGTGCTTCTAAAAGCACACGTCTCTCTCTCTCTCTCTCTCTCTCTCTCTCTCTCTCTCTCTCTCTCTCTCTCTCTCTCTCTCTACTATCGATAACATTAAACACTTGGTGCAATCAAGTTTCTCGTTGTTAGATTTGCTCCTTCGATGATTTCCATCCCTTAGATCATACTATTTTTTCAATCACCTACTAAATTCAAAATGCCCATGTCATTCTAACCACACATCATTTAATCCAAAAATTTAAAACTTAATAATAGTAAAGTCT